>VZTE01001746.1:3331380-3438977 GCA_013397775.1 Eulacestoma nigropectus
CCCCGCCATGGAAGCCGCGGAGCGGAGCGCGGTGCCGGCGGAGCGCGGACAGGTGCGGGGCAGCCCCGCGGGTGCCCCGGGCTGTCGGGCGGGTGCGCGGGGGCTCCGTGAGGCCGTGCTCGGCCGCCCCGCCGCGCCCTGGGGCCTGTGCCGGGCTCCCGTGTCCCTGTGGAGCGGGATGCGATGTGAGGCGCGGAGCAGAGGTGACTCGAGGCTCCCTGGCAGGAGGTGCGTCCCCACACCGCTGTCCTGGTGAGCTGGGAAGACTCCCTTTTGCCTCAGGTCCTCGGTGTTTGCTCCTGATGGTTCCTGCCCTCTGCTCCAGGCCTGTCTCCCTATCCCTGGCTCAGTTTCACTGATCTAATCTGATCCTTCTTTTCCCTCTGTTGCTGTGGCTCAAACAGCATCATGGACCGGGCTGGAGAGATGTTTTGCTGTTTAGAAAGATTATACGAAATTCTTCAAGCACAAAACGTGCTGTTGTGTTGCTCTCAAAGAAGCGCTGAATCTGTACAAAAGTCTGCACGAGTATTTAGAAAGGGAAAGTAGATGTATTTTTCCTTACTTCATTTGACCTTTAGATACTTAAATAACATTTCCTTTTACCTTCTGTGCAGGTAGTTTTGCTCTAAGCAAACAATCCCCTCCTGTCCCCTTCTTTGATTCAAGTTTGATGTAAATGCTAATGCTCCACTTCTCTACCTGGTGCTGGAGACTGTGGAGCTGAATAGAGCACTGGGCTTTTTTAGGAAGAAAGATCATCACAACACTGTAACTGTAATAAACCTACATGCTGAAAAATCCATCACATGAGAAATGAAGGTTGGGAAGAAAACTGTGAAAAAATAGGTGGTAGGTAGCCTTTGGCACAACCTCATGGAAATCTATCGTTCTTCCTTTATTCTTCCTCTGGCATTTTTTGTGGTTTTGGTTGGTTGGTTTGTTTTGTGGGGTGTTTTGTTTTGGTTGGTTCTTTTCTTCCCCCGAAATTTATAGTGCTGTTCTTCCTCCTGTCACCTCCAAATAGCATTCAAAAGGCTATTCTCTGTGAAACAATATTTGTATAGCCTTTTGGCAGCCCTACTGACGGCCTTTTTGATGCCCAAACAATGTCAATCAGCATCATTTCGGAAAATGATCATCACTATTTTGCTAGTGGACCTGTTCTAAGAGAAAACCTTTATTCACAAGGTATAAAGGCCACCTATCATCTTGAGGCTCTTCTTAAGGCAACAAAAGCTGTTTCTAGTGATTGTTCTTGAGTGTGTGCACGTAATCCTCTTCAGCATTTATGTCTTTAAACAAATGGGTGCCACATTCACTGATGATCATAAAATTTATGATCAGAAGAAAATCTCTTTGATGTACAGTCCAGTATGTGATTTCTCTGGGAGTTCAACCAAGTGCTGGATCTCTGCCCACACATAGAGCTGTGGGCATGGGTACAGACTCCGTGTTCTTTGCACTGTTCAGTTGCATGTCCCAAAATACATGTCAGGCATAGCCTGAGTCTTGTGCTTGACTGTGCCAGGCTCAGAGCCAGACTGCAGGAGCTTAGGGTCTGTGTTTGCTTCCCCAAGCTGTCACTGCTTGCGGTGCACCCTAGGGAGGTGGGCCCAGAGCTGTCTCAGGTACCAGGTGGAGTTCCCACACCAGCAGTGCCACTGTGGCCGCGTGCCTCTGCCTGTGGGGTCGTGTCAGCACAGACATGAGCTCTGCTCCTGCAGGGAGCCGAGTACTGCTGGGTGGACTGCGTAGGCAGCCCCTGAAGAGTCCAGAGCGGAGCTGGCAGCTTGGAGATCTCCAGGGCCTGCTGTGCTTCCCTGGTGGCCTCAACGAGTCACCAAATGGCTCGGTGGGTCGTGATTAGTGGCTACTGGTGATGCAGTGCTGCGAGCCACATCTGTACTGTACATCTGTCCTGAACTGCGAGCTCATCTAGGCTGGGGCTGAACCCTCACAGGGCTTTTCTTCTGTGCAAAGACTTCAGAGGAAAAAGAATTATGAAAACTTAGTACCATTAATATAACTGGTAAACTGTGTAGTGAAGCTACAGGACAGAGCAGTGCATGCTCGTGGCTGTTTCTGATCCCAAGGTGAGCACAGCCCTGAGGTTCTGAAAGTAGTTGTAAGGTGAATGGAATCCACAGCCTAACACAGCAGTGCAAACTCATCTAAATGCTTGTGTTATTTTTCACACAGACACACTGGTGGTCCTTTCGGTAGGGCTTCCCTCTGTGCCTCAAGTGGCTGTCACGTATGGCACATGATTCATCGTGTGTGTGTTGCCAGGTCAAGAACACCAACCTAACCAAGGGCACTTGGGCTCATGCTTAGCTCCCTCCCCGTTTACTGCAATGCTTTAAGTCCTTCCTCATTCCTCTTGCTTGTAAGGTGTTCTCAAAATAAAGCACATGGTAGATAAAGATTTCAAACTGGACCTTGGCAGGTACAGATAAGCACTCACGGTGACTCAGAAGAGTGCAGGGAGAACTGAGATACAGGAAGGAGGGGAAAGAAAGGGCTGTGGGAATTGCTTGCAAAGGATGTGTTGAGTGTAATGTGTTATGTGCACTGACCCTGTTTCACATGTTGGAAGGCCATTTCTTAGAAGGGCAGGGAGTTTCCCTGTAGTGGAAAGTAGGTTCTGTTAGTTTGGTTATTAGCAGACCGGGTTCTTTGATGCCACAAGGTCTGCTTTGGGTTTTTTTAAGTTTTATATGTTGTGCCTGATAAGTGCTTGAGTGTTTTTCTTTTTACCCAGTGCTGGTCTGTGCTTTCAGTTCTGTTCTAGCAGGTTTACTCACTTCTCAAGTTGACTACAAAACTGAAATGGAAAATAATGATAATTTTAGCCCATGTATAAGAGAGCAAAAAATGTCTTGCCATGTAGTGAGCATCCAGTGTTGTTCCAAGCATCCTTGGAAAGAAATAGCTCTGTCAGTCTTTACCTCTGTCCTTACACTAATCCCTTGTATGACTCAAATTGGTTTTGCAAAGTTAGAAGCATGTTATTTTTAGCTGTATTTCTTTGTGAAAGCAGTATCCTTCTGGATTCATTTCCCTGGCTGGGAAACTGCTGGTGGGACTAGATATCTGTAGTGAAGCACATCCAACTTCCAACCGCAGCTCGAGCCAGTCTGCTGGAGGTGAGGAGAGCACAGTCGCAGGTGCTGGCAGCAGGAAAGGTTCCTGTGGTTTCTCAGCTGGAAACAGCTGGTTTGGTGAGCTGTGGGAATCCTCAGACTAAGTGGGACACCTTCCCCCAGCCCCCCCACTTTTGACTGCAGCAAAGGTGAGGCAGGACAGCTGAACTATGAGACCTACAGTGGATTTAGACTGCAGATGTATTTTCTTTCTAGCTGGGTTCTTGTCTCAGAAGAGCTGACTACAGTGGCTCTGGCATGGCAGCTGCCTCCAAACTGGTTATGGTGGGAGTGTCGGGGTGAGGCAGTAGCACACGTTCTGAGTTCTGCCTGCTCTTTGGGAAAACTGTCCTCCTGGCTCTCTGGCCAGACTAGATCCGTGACAGAGACACTCCTGGCCCTGTGTGCAAAGATCAGTTTGGCTTCTTCCTCGGGACTGTCTTCTGTTCAGCACCTTCAGCAAACAGAGCACCAGATCAGAAAGCCTGACTCTAGCTGTGTCACAAATAAGTCAGTCTACTCTCCACAAATCAGTCGTTCACAGATTTGGCTGAATGGTACCTGTGGATTAAATCTGTTTGAACTTGCTTCGGCATTATCTCAATTCATTTGGCAATTTGTCTAGAAAAGGCTTATCTTACCAAGCAATCTCTGAGCAGAAACAAATGCTTTGAAAATGGGAGGAGGCATGAGAGGAGAGGAAGAGGGATTGTAATAGTCCACACTTGCAGATTGGAAGTTGGGCATGTGGTATGCATAAGGGAAGCACAACTGTGTTTGTAAATTGGAAGTAGTGGGAGTAGTGAATTTTTCAGACCAAACTGCAACCTGTAGCCACATGTTTATGGGCTTTGTTCAGCTGAAAAGACTTCCTTTCCCAGCAGGTCTTATGTAAGAGAAGAAGAAAGTCTCTTACTTCATCTTACTTTTTGCATATATGCAACACATTTGGTTTTTTTTAAGTGTCTTGTGTTTTTGTAGGACTCTTTTCTTAAATTTGTGCACTTCTTGTACAAGATAGTCTTCAACAGAGATTCTGTTTGACTTGGAAGGAGGGAAGACCATATATTATTATCTAGTCTGCAGACATCATCTTTCCTTTGTGACAGTTATGGTCAGAATTTCCACATCATAATGGAATTTACCACTGATTTTATATAAGTGTTGACACAAAAACTCAGCAGCGGTGTTTTCACTTACCTGGAGTTCCCAGGACAAGCTCTGGTGAGCAGGTTATCATCAATATGAAGATAGGACAAGGGACTCTTCACTTTTCTGTCAAGTTCTGTGTCCTTCTTGCCTTGGTTTGGGTTCCACGGTACACTGATTGGGAAGCAAGAAATGAAATGTCAGAGTAAGGCTCTGTGCTGTCTTTGCCTTTCTAAGGCTGCCTGCGTGGTCGCTGGGTTCTGGTCACACAGCGTTATTCCTGCTCATCCTCCTGCAGCCAGCTTGGAGACCCTCCCGGCCCTGGAGCTGCAGTGCAGGAGCTCGGCAGAACCTGGCTGGGAGCTCTGTCCGTCCGTGTCCATCCTGCACAGAGCGACAGGAACCCACAGCCTGCAGTGCCACACAAGCCTCAGTCTCTGCATACGACTTCTGACCTTTGTTGCGTGCACAGAACTGATCTAATCAGGGAAGTAGCCAAGCTGAGCCCCAGCTGTGTCCAGCTGAACTCCTGGTTGTGACCATCTTGCCCAGATCCCACCTGCGCAGAACTTGGGCTGCTACTGCAGTTCAAATGCTGTGAACTGCATTTTGCCCAAGGAAAGCCCCGATCAGGGTTCCAGCTGCACACTAGAGACAGATGTACAGCTATGAGTCAGCATGGGGTACACAAATTTATCACCTGGTTTGGTCATAAATAGGAACACTTAACAAAGAAGTCATGTGACTTACCAAATTATTTAGGGAATAGTTTCGCTTACAATGGTATTTCCAACTGAGACAGTGTAGTCTATCAGATGCTTGAGGGATAAACCCTCACCTTTCCTTTAAGGTTAATACTTCTTACCCTTATTTTCAGCTTAGAGGTTTTTTGGTTTTTTTTTTAATAAAAGGAAAATTGTACTGAAAGCAAGCCTGGCCATCTCCCACTGTTTGGGGGCTTGGAGAATATATTGGCTGGATTACTGCTGTGGTGAAAGGCACAGAGTGATGTATGGATAATCCTGACTCAGCCAGCTCTCAGACTTCCCTCCCTGCTCATTTCTCACTCCTGTGGAGCAATCCCACACAGTTGACACTACCAGCAGCATGGAGATGCCACAGCAGGTGAATCTGGGGGACAGAGGCTCTCTGAATCTAGAAACACACCTGCTCCAAAAGAAACAGTTCTTCCAACACATGACTTGTGAGCAGTTGTGCATGGAAGTGTTGTGGGCATTCCTGCTTCTTAGTGGGAGTCTGTACCTAGTCAGACTAGCACATGATTAGGAAACAGTTTGGCATTCTGGCTTAGCTTTCCCTGCAGCCAGTCCTCATTGGCATAGCCCCCAGAATCTAGGACAGGATCAGTCCCCAGTTAAACTAGATAAACTCTGCCTTGCTTGTAAGGTGAGAGGCCAGCTGGGAAGCACCAAAGTTTACAGGTAGTCACAGAGGCCTTTTGCCTTAAGCCAGAGCTGCACAGAGCTCCTGTGCCACCTACGGATCCCAGAGACGTGTCCCAGCCAGCCCTGCTCCCACTGCACAGCTCCAAGGACATGAGGTAACCACTGCTGCAGCTGTGGTGTTCACTTGCACCTGTGCTGGGTGACAGTCACCTGTTCTGTGGCTCGGCTCCGTGTCCTCGTTGTAAACCTGCTTTTTGCACGACCTGTTTAAAATGAACCCTGGAGCATTCCTGAGGTGGAAACTCAAACCTTAGCTTAGGCCCTGCTCTTGGGGCTTGAGGGAGTCACAGCTCAGGCTGATCGCAGGTGTCTGGTGTTCATCCTGCTCTGCGTGCAGCACAGGGGGCTGAAGTCTGAGCTGTTGGGGTTGGAGGTAGATGGAAGATCCAAATCTCATTTGACTTACACACCTGAACTCAAGACTGTTCAAAATCTGTCTTTAAAGGTAAAATATAGTTGTCATTTCTGTATGTATTCCAAAGCGAGCAGAGGCCAGGTCTCTCATTCCTTTTCTGCCTAGTGACAACATCCAGTTGGTTCTGTGTGCGTCTTGGGGAAGCAGGGAAGGATCACAGGACAGTTAAGCAGCAGAGTAAGGAATCGTGCTTTGGTCAGGGCTACGGAGCGCCCCTGATAGGATGATTAGTAGTTATCCCACATGGAAGAACTCTAATAGCAGAGGCTGTGAGCTCCTCTTTAGAGCAGTAATTAATGTGGCACTGAGGAATGCTGCTGCGATGCAGCAGATCCAGGCTCTGATCTGGTCTGATCTGATGCTGCCAGAACTGGTCATTGATCCCAGTGTTCAGCACGCAGCCAGGAGCCTCAGGGCTGGGGCCTTGGAAATCTTCAGAAGCCTTTTGCAATGAGTTTAGCACCCTCCTGCCCAGTTCTGCTTTCCTTACGTGCTTCTAAAACGTGGGTTTGTTGATGTATCAAATAACTTTCACTTCTGTTTGAAGCAATCTAAATTTGGAAAGGAAGTCTTGAGCTCCTCATTGTTGCTGTGTATGGGTTATTGTTGAGGCCTGCAGGTTCCAGTGTGAGGTTTTATTTTTAGTTATTAATGATGTTGAATAAACTGAAGAGAAGAAATAATTAATAGGTTTTACAGATTGAGAACTACAGATTGATTTTTGGTCATCACTACTAAAAGACATTGCTAGGGTAATGGGCTTGTCAGTAAGTGCAGTCATGGGGAGACATGTGTCCATGCCCCTCATGCTGCCTACAGTGCTCTTGGAGAACCTCTCCACACCTGGTTCCTACCACTTTTCTAGCAACATTTTTCTTCTTCGAGAGCAGTTTTTTCCTTTTATTTCTAGAGTAAGCTAGAGGACTAAATCCTGCTTTAAAATACAGTTCTGTAGCTCCTCTGAAATAAGCTGACGTAGGGAGTTTTTGTTTTTTAAAGCTTCCTGACTTTTTAATATGTCTCCTTAAAAACTGTTCTTTATCTGCCAAGCAAAACATGTCAGGCCTTTTGTCTTTATGAGCAAAACTGAAACTTTGCATGAAGTAAAACATTTCTTATGAAGTCTTCTAACTTTAATTTCCCATAATTTCTATAGAGACAGGTCTGAGTGGCTCAGGCCAGCATCAGCTAGTAGTATGAAACTCTCTGAGTGCAGATCAGATGAAGTGTTTTTTCCCCTCATTTTAGTGAATTCTGGAAGCTATGCCCTTGCCTATCCTCCCTTGTTTTAAGGAAACAATTGACTAAAACCCACAGGGTATTTTTCTGAGGAGACTGATCTGCTTGGGGAGTTCGGCACAGGCCTTCAGCCTTCTTCATTTGGAAGAAGGAAGGTTGCAGGTTTTTCTTTCCTTTTTCCTGTGAATCACAAGGGTGTCCGTAATAGCTCTGAAGAGCCAATGTGAGCACAAACACCAAAGACTCTTAGCATTTGTTCACACAGCTAAGCTGGGAGAAACCCCAGAGCGGATCTCAAAGGGCTTGTCAGCCCCATTCTTATTCAGACAGGATATTATGTGTGTTGAAACTGGTTTGGTCTTGCTTTGTGGGTCAAGTGTAATATCTGTAGAACCACTGGCTGACTGCTAAAGGCCTGATTTAAGCACTGCTGTATTGGTAGCATTTTGTCTGGATATAACAAGGCAGAGTTTCTGTGGGATGCCTCTCCATGCAGCCTAAATTCCTGTGCCATTTGCAGTCATGGCTAGGGACTGGAGTGGAATCTGTGAAACTCATGTTTGGAAGGAGAAGGGAAAGCTACTGTGATCTGGGTCTTTAGCTGTTTGCACTGAAACACTGGCTGGGTTTGTGCTGAGACTGCATTTGTAGGAAATGCAATCCTACTTTGGGAGATGTTTTCTGTAGTGATGCTGAATGCACCTGTGTAGCTGTAATCACCTACTTACCTCTCACTAAGTGGGCCTTATCAGTTCTCACCTGCCAGTCTGTAACTGGAGGGGTAGCTAACTTAGCAAGAGCTAACTGAACACTTCTGCTAGGATGACATTAATGTTTAGTTTTTAATTCTTGTGGAAACTAAATCTACAACACCATTGTGCTGCCAAGGCAGGTTCCAGTTCCACTGATGTGTTCTTTCCTTATTTTTTTCTGCCGTGCTATTCAAATTGCCTCAGTTGCCAAGAATAACTAGTTTGGGGTTTGAGGTGAAGAGCTTTGCAGTGAATGGACACCTGGCAACATAAGATTTCAAACTGAAGGCAGCGGCAGCCCTGCTGTCCGTGCAGTGAGCAGGGAGTGTTCTGCCAGCAGATGCAGTGGTGGAGTCCCCGGGAGTGTCTGGGGGTTCCTTGCAGCTCCTCTCTGCAGTCAGTCCAGCTGCCCTTCTAATGAAGGGGCAGATCCCGCCTCTAGCATTTTATTAACAGATTTTTCAGTGTCCTTTTGAACTGTTGTGCCAAAACAGGACATGTTTCTCACTGTTAGAGACTACTGCTGTACACCAGAAGAGCGCTGAGCCTGCAAGGGAGCTTACAGAGACACCCATGCTCATTTCTGGCCTTCTTCCTTATGCTAACTTAGCCAGGACTAGCTAAATCCTACTAGGCTTAACCTGCATCCTCTTTCCAATTGTCTTAATGCAAAATGCTTCTGGTTCTTCACCTTTGCTAGGCAGGGCTCCATGACGTCCCTGCTGCCCAGTGCCTCCTGCCTGTGCCTGCAGTGGCTGTGTCCTGCAGTGTCTCTCCAGCGGCTCAGCTCTGCCTCAGCACAAGGCTTTGTCCTCTGGCCCCAGCGCTGTGACAGCCTCTCTGAGGCCCCACACACACGGCCTGACTCAGCAATTTTCGCAGTTCTGGTTTGATCTTTCCTGCTGCTGTAAAACCAAGGTGCAGGGGGGAAGGGGAAACACATGAGGAAACACAGTCTGATCCCTGCCTCTCCCTTTCACTCCTCGTGGATCCTCTACATAAACAGGCTGGCTCAGCCCTTTCGGTCTTCCTGTATTCCTGACAGGAGGAGCCTGGTGTGAGGCCTCTGCCATTGCAGGCATGGCCCCTTTATACTGCAAAGAATAAAGTCTCCACATTCGGGCTGTATTTTACAGGATGAATTAGCAGCATGGTCTGTCAGCTTCCCTGACAGAGCCTCAGTGGTGTGGGAACAGCATCAGTGAGCTCTGCAAGTCTCTGCATTGCTGGAATTCTTTAGAGTTCTTCTAAATGCTGAGCCTTCAGCCTCTTCATGCAAGTAGCTGTGGCTCTGAGATTTATCTAACCTCAAACTCTGGGAGAGAGAACATGGGAAAGTTGGAGAGCCACCCTGATGCATGAAGGATTTTGAAATTTATCAGTAAGAAACACTCATTTCTTTGGGAAAAATAATTTTGAGAGGTTTTCCTCTGAGATGTCCTGGTGCCACCTCTTTGCAGGGAGAGTGCAGTGTGGTTCCTGTGCTGCTGTGCAGGCCCTTGCCAAGCTGTCTGAGGATAAGACTTCCTACAGCACGTGACCTTCCTGCCCTGAAAGGACAGGCATTCTGGCAAGGGCACTTTGCAAGTTAACCTGCATGGCAGCAGTTGCGGGACCCACCAAGGAGAGGGTCGAGTTTGGCAGTGCTAATTTCTGAAGTGTTGAAATAGTCTAACAACTTCCCCCTGCCCTGTCCCAGTATGACTGACTGCAAACAGACCGTAGCTTCTGGGAGGTCGGGGTGGGTACCATGGCACAGCTTTGATCTCAGGTAGCTGCACCAGAATCACATTTAATTACTTTTCAGTAATCTCAGCCTGGAAGTCCCAGGACTCCCCTACCTGCTGGCTGCTGCTCAGCACTAAAACACACAGCAACCACCTTCCAACCTCTTTGCTTAAGATGTGAGGTGCCCACCAGTGCCCAAACGCTGCCTGTGAGGACAGCCAGCACTCTGCCTGCAGTGCCCAAAGGCAGGATGAGGGAGTAACCTCCAGAGCAGCCAGCATCACACAGGTGGAGATCACCACAACTCAGTGCAGATGAAGGTACCTTCCTCTAAATTATTTTCTCATGTTCAATGAGCTTCTGCTTGCCATCTGCCCTTCACACAGTCGTAATATCATGTCTGTTCTTTAAAAGACAATTTAATTAGATCTTCTTTCAGTAGGTTTTAATCAAGTGTTATGGGGTTGCTGGTGAATTATTTACGGCCATATCACTTGATGGAACACTTGGTCTGCTAAAGGTATCACGTAAGTGACATCTGTAGCAAAGAGTAGAGCTGTCTTTGACTGAGGACCCCACTTATGTTCCTTGGGGTTGTCCAGTTGACATCAGATGAATGTCGGGTTATGTGAGCCCACTTTCCTTTACAGGAGTAGCAATTGAATGTGACTGTACTGAAAACAAAGGAGTTGAAGCAGTTTAAAACTAGGGTAAGAGCTGAATTTAGCTCTAGTCTCTGCTGGCTCAGTTCTTTTATAAGTGCCTTTCAAGGCTGAATACCTTAAACAGCATGGCCTTGACCCTCACTTGAAGCTCCAGCTATTTAAACACAAGTACTGTTGTACTGTCTTCAGACTTGGTCTGATGCTAAAGTAAATGTGTTTTGAATGAGCAAGGGAGCAAAAAACAACACTCATCTAGCAAAGGATAACCAACTGAGAAAGTGGATATTTTTAGAATACAGAAGGATTCTTTCTCTGCCTTATTTCACCTGACCCTTAAGTTGGTAGAAATTCTACAGTTATAAGATAACCTTTCTTTTTTCATCTTGTTGAATGCATGTTTCAGCAACATTGCTCTTTTGCCAGTTCAGCTCCCATTCTGCGTGAGAGAGCTGCAGCATGAGGCTGCCATCCACCCAAGTATACCTGGAAGTTTACAGCAATAACTGTTCAGCTCCCTCATTGCATCCAGAACCAACACTTAATTGTTTTTCTCCCTTTTGAGCCATGTATGTGGCAAGAAATGTATTTATATGATTGTCTCATCCATAACATGCAAGTGCTGCTACCTATGGCCTAAATAATATTTAATGTTTGTATAAAGATTTAATTTGCTCACACCTATCTCTGAAATCTGTGCCACTGAAATGATTACAGGAATAAAGTCCAATTACTCTTAAGCACTTTCTCTGAATTTTGAAGTGCTTGAACCTTTTCCTGGGGGCTGATAGTGAACTACTAGTACAGCTGGCAATCAAGAACTGTATGTAGGAAAGCGCACCTACCATTGCCCAACCCATGTGTTCTTTCAGTGGGTAAGTGCAGTTGTTTGACTTTAGGGAATGATGTACAGGGAGGTCCTGGAAACCCCCAAGAGACCGATAGAGAATTTAGCAGGTCATTGTATCTCGTTGGAGATCATTGTGTGTCATGAGCCTTTTGTGAAGGACAAGACTAATTTACAATTTAATTGTGTCGAAATCCTGGATGTGTCAGCATGCTTCACAGGCTCCTCAGAAGGGACAATGGGGTGAGAAGTTGTGTACTCTACAGTTCCCCTTGCCTGCACTCAACCCATGCTTTGATCCTTCCTCATTCTCCAGAATGACCAAAGACGAGGGAGTTTTTAATGTTGGCGAGTGAAAGCTGAGTACGTTACAGTCTCACTGAGAGGAACTGAAAGCAGTCGGCCTATTCATGAGAGGCTTTTCTAACTTCTCTTGGCAAGTAGTAAGGGGAGACACATTTCAGAGAAAGTGCTTCTGGTCCTGATTGTCTTTAGTGTTTGGGACAGGACATTGTGGAAGTTGGGATAAGAAGGGAATTAACTGCACCTTTATTGCACTGTAATTCTCACATTGCTGTTGCAGATGGCCTGGCTGGGAGACAAAGGGAGCCTTAGCACTGCTTATCTGGGTTGGATATCTGGAGCACACACCTGACAGGTTACCTGCGAGTCTCAAGGTTCAAGTGACACTGTGTAGTAGTTGGCTTTATAGTGGTCCCTCTCCTTTCAGCTGCTGTGGAACCCACAAGTGTTTTCCTCTCTCTGTCTGCCATTGCTGTTTGTTGGTTCCATATGGATCATCCCTGGTCCCAAGCCTTGGGCAGCTGCTGGGAGAGTCTTTGCAGCAGAAGGTGCTGCTCCGTGTCGCTGAAAGCCTTCCCCTCCCCCAGGCTGGGATATTCCTTGTGCAACATGATCTAACCCAGAGTGGCTGGGAACCGATGGTCCAGAGTTCATTTCCAGTTATTATTATAGTAGGGAGTCAGGCTGGATCGAGGTACTCATTTCCAGCACAGAGCATATACCCTTTGAAAGCATAAACAACCTCTAGGTCAGTTTTACTTAGCTTCATACACAAGGCTTTCAGCTAAACAGGAAGAGCAAGCGGGAGCTGAAGCACTGCAAGAAGCTGGTTCAGCACTCATCCATACTGGACTAAGTAAGGTGCCTTTCAGTAGAAAAAGATATACATGGAGGACTAAGCTCTAAAGCAGCAGTGGAAGCTCCCTGTTTTTGTCTTTTGAGCTGGTCATCTTAAGTGCAATGCCTTTTTTCTCATTATCTAGGATCCTACAGAGGCCTTTCATAGACAGGACGTAGGATAGTTTTGGAGGCAGGCACATTCAGAAGTTGTTGTCACGGTCTCTTAGAGAGACTGGAGATTAAAGGGGCTGAACCAGGTGAATCATTACCCTCAGAGAACTTGTAGTGTTGGGGAACCATGCCTGGTGTTTGTGCAAACCCAACAGCAGCAATCTGTGTGTAACTACAGCCAAGATGGGAGCACCAAGTTAGTAGCAGTAAAGCCTCCCTCAGCTGTACTTTGCTGCATGCTAATACAGCCTTCTGTTAAGATTTGAGGCTGAAAAGACACCTTGCACAGCTCAGTATCTGTACTTGTAGATGAGACTAACTTGTGGTGGCTGGGTCTCGTTGCCCATTCCAGCTGGAATCTGTGCTGCCCTGGGAAACGGGGCTCAGGCAGCTCCTGGAGCAAACTGGGGTGAGAGGCTGTTAAATTCAGAGTGCAGTAGGGCAGCACAAGCAGTGGGGAAGGGGAACCTCTGGGCTGGACAAACAGGTCACACAAGTTTCCAGACACTCTGTCCTACCTGAGCAGAGCTCCAAGGCTGCAGGAGCTGGATGCTTTCAGGTAGGAGTAGCACCAGCACTTTGTAAGATCAAAGTTTAGCAGAGTTGAAGCTCCATCAAGTACTAGAGCGTTTGAGCTTAGTTTAGTGAGAATCCATCAGAATAGGCAATTTCTTTGACTTCTTTGCAGTTAATAATTAAGTTCCTCCTACAAAGCACCACTCATATAATTAAAATATAGTTTCTAACTCAAGATTAACAGCTTCACATTGGTCCTTGCTATAGCCTTTCCTTTAGGGAGACACCAGCTTGGATATGAGGATCTGACCATTTGTGCCCTCTTCAGGGAACAGAGGTCACATCCTGCTCTGTCTCTGCAGAGGTGACTCCTACACTCCTGCTTTTCCTGTTGCCTCGCTCGCTCTGCCCGTGGCCCTGCAGAGTAGCAAGGAAAAACTAGTCCAGTACAAAACCTCACTGAACAGTCAAAGACACCCAGCAACCGACCAGCAGCTTTAGAGCAGAGTAGAACACAGAGCTCATCTCAGTAATATCAAAGCAAAATCAGGGAAAAGGCCATAAATAAAACCTCTCTGCAACACCATCTTCTGTTTCACAGTCCTGTATTTTGTGCCTCAGTGCCTGTACACACACTCCGGGAGCATCCTCAAAAATTGGTGAGCAAACTGAAAATCTCTGATCCCACTGCATGGCAGAACATACCAAAGCTTTTCTTTTTCCCTCTTAAAATCTTGTGTTATAGGTTCAAAGCATTTTGAACTGAGTGAGGTTTAGTGTATTTTTTTCTTCCTGACAATCCCAAAATACAATCTCATAGCAGCTCGTTAAAATAAAGCTGTTTTGCTGTTTTAAAAGAGAGAATGTGGCAAGTTGCCACATTCCAGTTAAGCAATTTCCTATAGTTAACTTTTTTTTTATGCATGTTTTTTTCAGCCATGTCCCTACTCTGTTTTCACTGCAAGAAGCCAAAAAAACCCCAGATAAGACAGAAGCCCCCACCTCTGTATTAATACTTGAAGCAAACTTCCCTTCCTGAGTCTCATCATGAGAACAGAACATGGAGCCTTGGCACAGGGGACTGTTGTGTATGTGGCAAGCTGGAATTTTTAAGAACTATGGCTTTTTTTGGAAATAGCATTTTCCTTCATAGGGGTAGATTTGCCCATTTTATTGCAGCAGCCCTCAGAAGCAGCTCAGCAGTAGAGTCGCTGGGAATCCTCCCTCAGAGGTTCCAGGCTGTGCTGAGGAATGAGCGGGCAGTGGCTCTGCAGCTGGAGGCAGCGAGGCTCGCTCCGAATGCCAGGTTCCTCCTCGCTGCAGGAGGGGAGCAGGACGTGCCTCGCTGAGTTCAGTGGGTGGATGCGTGTCCTGCGAAATTGGGGTTTGGCAGGTGCATGTAGAAACTGAGTAACTGATTTAAGAACATCTGCTGAGCAATTGAAAAGGAAGAGCCAAAGAGCTGGCAAGTCCTCAAGGTAGTGAGTAATGCTACAGCTTCCTATTTCTGGGTGACTGTGCTCAGTCCTCTCCCTTTCTCTCTTCAGCTGAAGAAAATGATTGGCAGTGGCTGTGCTGAAGAGGCAGGACTGGACATGCAGGGGCTTTGCAGGCAGGCCATGGAAATGGGCTCCAGAGCCTGGAACAGCAGGCTGAGGAGCAGCCTGGGCAGCCAGACCGCTTCTGTTGAGCTCCCAAATGCCTGTGTTTGTAACCCAGCCCAGCACAGGGCTCAGCTGTACTGCTGGGGTAACAGGCAGCACGGGCAGGACCTCGTCCAGCATTCGGGGAAATCAGGGCATCTGGAAGTTTCAGATAACTTCAGTGTTCTTTGAATGAGATCACGGCTGGAAAGCTAATAATAATCTGCTGCTGGTTATTTGCACTTTTAAGATTATACTGTAAACAATCTGGTTGAATTTATAAATTTCCTTTGCCAAAACACAAAAGAGAAATAAGACTATCTATGAAGGAAGGATGGAGGTAGAAAGGTTTTTTTTCTTTTTGTTTAAGACATTTTTGCATTCAGAAGTTGATTCTAAAGCAAGACTGTTGATACGTAGAGAATCCTGCTATTTTGTTTTTTCAGCTCATGATGGCTGAGCAGTGTAAGTTTTGCATCTGTGGAAATCCTCAGAGCAACTGAGCTGTGGAAGGACAGCTCATGTGCTCTGTTTTCAAACAAGCCAAATATTAGGAACGCTGAGTGTGGGCGCTGACTTTGTGCCTGTGAGACAGGTAAGCAGCTGTCTGCAGCACTGCCGGATCCCTTAGCCATTTATAGGCCTTTGCTGTGTTTCTGGCCTTGTTACTCTGCGGGAGTGTTAGAAAGAATTACTCTCAGTAGTGTTTTACATCACACCTGGCGGGAGGTGTCGTAGAGTAGCAATGGCATTTAGAGTCTTCCACTGTACAGGTGTGGCATTGCAGCTTTCTACAGCATCCTCAGAATCCAGAGTTTTCAGTAATGCCAAACTTATCCATGTTCCTTTTGGAGAGATCAAGGTGAAGTACTGTAAACAAAAGGAGTCGGACAAACCCATGAGTGATCTTTGTGTAACGATGCAGAGCTGCCTGGCTGCAGTGAAAAATCTCAACTCCTGTGGCATGAATTTGTATCCAGCACTCAGAGCTGTCCGCTGGCAGGCAGAGAAATACAACATAGAATCCCTTTGTGTTTCCCCTGCTCTTTAGGAGGGGAGTACTTCCATGACAGAGTAGCACACAGGCTGTTACAATGGCTTTTTATTTTCTCCTCAGCAAGTTAGGATTTTGTGTGTTTCTGGTTGCTGTGGCTCAGCACAGTGAGTCCCTCCTCTGGTCTGAGCAGGGGCAGCTGAAACCCTGAACCCAGAGACTGCTCAGCTTCTCTCCAGCACATAATCAGAGGAGATACTTTAAGACAAAAGGGATGTAACGCAGCACAAGGAATGCAAAGGGGTGATGAAGAAATTTTCTGCAGAGTATTTCCTAAAGAGCCTGTAGAGCATGAAAAGCGAAAAGAGAAATGAAATGAAAGCAAGTAAGTGTATAAATCACTCTTTAGAAATGTTTCTTACAGGCTGGGGATTTTTTCTGAATTGTGGAAGTGATGGCAAATGTGAGAACTTTGCTGCTCTAACGGCCTTTTTCCAATCCCCAATTGGAGCAAAAAAAGTCAGGCTCAGATTTTTGACAAATTCTGCATAAAATAATTTTTGGACACACAAGCAAAATGCTTAAACTCTGATCCTGAACTGGCACATTTCCTTCCATTGTACATTTAATGCAGATTTTTATTAGAAGAGTATGTTTTGACAACTTTAATTTGCTTCCATAGAATGCTTTGAAAATGAGAAACTTGGTTTTAGCCAACTGTCACAATACACTTCTCTTAAATGAACAAAACCAAAGGAAAACCAACCCCAACCTCCTGTTCAGCTTAGGTACAGAGACAAATGTGCTGTGTGAAGTTTCTGTGGAAATTCATAAAAGTAATGGATATTGTACCTGCCTGAAAGATGCTGAGCTTGGAGCTTGTTATCTTTGTATTTGTGCTCTTTTTTCAAGTGTTGATTAAAATCTTTCCAGGCTGCTGTATGATGCCAAGTAGCTGTTGCAGAACTGTCTGGTGTATGGCCAATTGCTGCTTATCAGTCCCCTCTGTATTTTTCCTCATACAACTATTACTGGGTCAGCAGCTGTGTTTTCCTCTGCTTTCTAAGTGGGCACAACATGGTTTAGGTGGAAGTCAGTCTTAAGAAAAAAAGTTCTTTTGTGGGGTGGGAATCCGGGTTCAGGTGCCTGCACTCTGAATCCTGTATTTGTATTTAACTAATGATAGAAACCCCACATGGTTGCTACGGGCAAACGTGAACGAGTAAGAGAGAGCCCCAAGGAGGTTTCTGGAAAAACAAAATGCGAGCAGTGAGCCATGGCAGCTTTCTCATTCAGTGTCTGTGAAAAGAGAAATGTGACCCCAGTCCTTGCCAAAATAGCTCAGTTCTTTCTAGCAGAAACCAAATGATTGGGAGCATTTCAGAGAATACAGTTTCTTAGCTGGGATTTCCCAGGGTGCAGAGACAGAATGTCTTCAGCTCCAAGACCTGCAACCCGCTCCTACAGAGACTGAACACTTACTTTTCCGTGTAAACCTCTTCCCCAAAGCCCAGCCCGGCAGCAGTCTGGGGAACTGTGTGTGCCGAGGAGGAGGGGAAGGTGGAACTCTTGAAGTGCTCGAATAATTGAGTCAAACAAGCAGAGGATTTGTTTTTGTTGTGTTTTGTTTCCTTCCCTTGGTCTGCTAATAAACCTGAGAACAAGCTGCTAATCTGTCTCATTCCCTAGCCAGTACGTGAGGGAATGGTGGAGACTGGAGGTTTATGCTTGTATTTTAGTGAGGCTACAGAAATAGAAATGTGTAAGACAAAAGGGAGATGGTTGGGAAGGCAAGGGGAAGAAAAATGGGACAAACCCTTTGGGATTAGGGACAGCATCCTGGGCAGTAAAATGCTCCATTGAAGAAGCTTGGTTCCTTCTGAGACCTCTCAGTTCTGTCCTGGGGAGTGTTCAGGCCTCATCCAAGGTGTTCCCCTCGGAGCTCACTGCCTGTGAAAGCTCAGGGTGCTCAGGACCTGGCAGAATGAGGCTTGCAATGAGGAAGGGGAAGTGCAGGGGACCTACAATTAGTCATTCTCTTCCTGACCTTGCCAAAGGAAATGTCTGCCTTTATATTGTCTGCTGTAAACTCCCCTTTATTTAGGCTCTAAGTTTACACATGCACAGCTTGTCGGTGTCTTTATTTCCACTTCCTGCACCATCAGTCAAATATACCTGACAGTTCTTTCAGAGATGTGTGAGTATGATTAGTGCCATCATGGAAACTATGGAGGATATTCTCTTTAAAGGCACTTTAAGTGCCTGTGTGGTATTCTTCACAGCAAGGTAAATCCATCGGCCTGCTCAATGGCCACGCACCAACTCCACGAGGGATGGGAAAGCTGAACAGGTCTGTAGGGCAGTTTAGAGTAACAATATCCTTCAGGAGAGGCTTGGGGCAAGAGGAGGTTGCTGTGCTCCGTATGGAAGCACAGCCAAGCCTGATGAAGCGTGGCTGAGGTGAAGAAGCTCAGTGGGTGCTGGAGAGCTGTGAGCTGAGAGGAGAGAGCTGCAGATCTGATGTGGCAGCAGCAGGGCTGTGCTCAGCAAATGGCAAGTACAGTTCTTAGTCTTGCAGAATGCTCTCAGTCATTCTGTTACCCTTGTGTGTCCTCAGGTTGCAAAGGAAGGGGGAGGGCTTTCATTTTTAGTGTTCAGTGGGTGTGAAATCTCTGATCTTTAAGCAGAGGACTGTTCTGTAGCTGCATTAGGCTCGATGCCTCGCTGGGATGATATCTTTGAAAAGAATCATGTTATGAGGTTCAGGGAACTACTTGATTGTGCAGTTTCACCTTCCCACTCTTAGCTGGGAAGGCCTCAACTGAGTGTTTACAGCCTCAGTCTCTGGGATTGTGAAAAAGAGAGGAGGGGAGAAGAAAAGAAGTGGTATGTGGCCTCCAAGTGACCCAGAAATGATGCTGTCTGCATCATCTGACAAAGCAGAAATAACATACTGTAGTGTTTGGGCAGTGGCTATTGTGTCAGCCTCAGGCATGACTGAGGGTTCCAAGGAAAATCCATCCATCTGGTGTTCCATCTCTCCCTACCCCTCTGCCTCTCTGTGCTTGTATTTACCAGTTTCTCCTAAGGCTTCTCCCCCCCAGCACACCTTGCCTGCACACTTTCCTGCTGGCTTGTGCTGGGCCCTGTTTTGCAGGGTTTGTTCAGCAATGCATTGAGAAACTGTTTCCTTTTCTGTTACAAGAAAGCCCAAAGTCCCTCAGCAGCACAGCCGGGTCCTGCAGGAGCAGCAGGGCACCCAAGGGAGCAAGAACTCTGGCTACCATTTCAGCACAGCTAAAAAACCAGAAACCAGGCCTCACATTCTGGACAGGTGTCCTGCTCACTGCCAAGCTTCTTGCTGAATGAGTCAGCTGGGTTCAAGTAGAGAATGCGAATTCCACAGGCTGCAGGTCAGAGTCTGACGTGTAAGTGAGCCCCTTTTCTCAGATGCCACCTCAAATAAGCAAATGACTTTGCTGCTAGATATTTCTCTGTAATATTTCATCTGATACCTATTTTACCGTGCATGGCTGGGAAAATACAGGTCACAATATCATCCTTTAGTAGCTTCAGTTCTGCTGGTTTTGAGGGCAAAGCCATGTGGGTGACAAACAGTGACCTAATTTTTTAGGATACAAATAATTCCTTGAAATGAAATGTGTTTTGCTTCTCTTCTTCTTACTTTGGGTTGTGAATTTTGCTCCTGTGAATATCCAGTGTTTGCCTTGGAAAGAGGTGTTTGAATTTCCTGCTGATCTCAAGGTAGTTTGGAAGTTTGTGAGACTGAGACTCTCCAGCTGAATCCTGCATTATGTTACTGTTCCTAATGGAAGCACAGATGGGAAGGATGGTTTTCTGTGTGGCTGAACGAAGTGTTCTATGAACAGGTTTGGATCAGATTTCACTGCAAATTGAGCATATGTCATGTGAAAAGGGTACAGACCCACTCTCAGTTTAACCAAGCAGATTTGGTTCTAAACCAGCCAAAGCCAGACAGTGGTTCAGTTCTCCCTATGCTGGAAAGGGAACACTTCACACTGTTGTCAGGTATCTTTACACCTACAGGCACAACGAGCGAGTTCTCTGAACACAGTGGGAAATGAGAATTTCTGAGGCTGCAGTCGGTGCTCGGTGATGCTGTGATCAGATGCTGATAACAATCCAGATAGCCGGGGGCATTCAGATGAGTCAGCTGCTGAGAGCTTGAGTTCACAAAGGAGCAGCTCAGTGCTCTGTGGGGCAGAGCTGCAGACACGGTTGGGTTGTCAGCTGAAGGGCCCTGCAGACCCTCACACTGGAGCAGAACTGGTTTGGATGGTTGTCTGCACAGCACGGAGAGGCCTGTCCTGTGCCTGCAGATCCCTGGCAGAGCCTAGAGCTGTGTCCTGTGATTCCCCACCCGCCTGCTCCTGGCTCTGGACACACCGGGAAAACCTCGGCACTATTTTTGTGCAATGATTCCTCGGCCTTATTCTGGTCCCTTCCAGTCGGGCACTTGGAGACTCCTCTGGCCCCAGACCAGTGTTCAGGCTCAACAGCACTCTGATCACACCTGAGATTGCCTTGATTCCTGCTTTCCGGGGAAGGTTCTGCTCAGGACATGCTCAGCATCGCTGCATTTCAGTCCCAGCTGGAGAACCCAGCCAGCACTTCTGCCACTTCAGTGTTTGCTCTTTCCACCAGTTTGGCATTCCCACCTGGTCAGTGTGGGATCTGGGGGACTCGCTGGCTCTGTTGTGCTCCTTCTTCCAAAGCCCACAAGGGCAGGGCTGCTTTTGAGGCTGTTTCCGAGATGGACCCTGAGGCAGAGCAGGCACTGACCCTGTATTTGGGGTGGTCACAGTGGGTGCCTCGCACAGGGAGGGGTTGGTTCCTTGTGTGGGCACCTGTACAGGGCCTTTCTGAGCTCTCCAGGGCCCAGGCTCTGCCCCAGCTCTCAGTGTGCTGTGTAACAGTGACATCCTAGGTCTTTCCCTTGCATGGATCAACCCTGCTGGACCGTTTTTTCACTTTAAACTGGATGACTTTGAGAAAGTGCCCTGAAGTACCGTCACATGCTGCTGCTCTCCCAATGGCTGCTGAGATCTTTATCAGTTTCTCACATGGTTGCTGAGCATGACTTCAGAGACAAATTTGGCAAGTCCAATTCTGACCTTTTTATGTTCTCTTCAGTGCTCAGGTGGCCTAGGAGGTTTTTTTGATCTGACATCGGGTTTGTGTATATAATGGCACTGGGGAAAATAGATAAGAGTCAGCTGAAGGTGTGAAGTTAATCCACTTTCGCTGGATGCCTTCAGATGACTCATCTGACTTTCCCCAGTGGCCCATGCAGATAAACTGCAGTTCAGAAGTTTTGTGTTCTGTTTCAGGAGGCAGAAATGCAGAACCTCCCTCAGGCTTTGATCCTGATCTGGCCAGTGCAGTGTCCTGCTGCACCAGGAGCTGCTGGGGTGCTTTAGAGAGTGCTCCCTGCCCTCTGGGCTGGTTCTTGGCAGGAGGTTAATAGAGGAGTTCCTTCCTGATTAATTCCTGTCTGAGGCAAGATAGATGATTTGCATTTCTCTTAGCCACATGCAAGAGCTGGGCCATACACTGATCTGATCCTTTTAAAGCCTCAGCCACCAGCTGGGTAAATTGCAGGGCAGGACGTGGTTGTAGCCTTGGAGGTTTCCGTGTAAGCTCATATTTATTGTCTCCTCCAGTGCTGCCAGGCTCCCTGAGATTTCATCTCTGGGTACAGGAGCAGTAGGATCTGCTTTTGACCATGTGCTTGATTTGTTGATTAAATAATGACAGTTGTTTGTTTTGGGTATTGCAAAACTCCTCTTCTAAACATTGCATATGTTTCAAGTCAACAAGAAAAGTTGCAGGCTTCACTGAGCAGATTATAAGTTTTGTGGAAGTGTGAAAACATGGCATTTGGTTGTGAAACATATGATTGAACCAAACTTGGTCTCCAACTGTTGATATTCTGAAGAAATCTTGGCTGGCACTTTGGTATAGCAGAGTCCCTCTGCCTGTCCCCAAGTTGTTTAATTTATAATTACCGTTCTGTGCCTATTTTTTTGTTTGTTTGTTTTTGTGATTTGAAAATGATTATTTTTGCTGCATTTATAGGGTATTTCAAGATATGTAGATTAAAAGCATGAGACTAAGCCACAGAAGGCTTCAGAAAAATGCAGACTCTTCTAGCCTTTGCCCCTTTTTCCCTGTTTATTTGAATCAAGTGCATTGAATTCAGACTGGGTTTTGACCAAGTGCAGAAGCTGCAATAGGTTTTATGCCTTTTAGTGACTCTGAAACAAGATGCCACTTTTCTAAACATGAATAAAACATAATTGACAAGAAGGTGGGGGAGAGTTGACCCCCAAATGCATGAAACTTGATTTCTCTGGTTAGACACTGTAACTATTAATATTCTCTGACAAATGAAGTTAGAATGTGATTTCTGATCAGTTAACCACAGGTCAGAAATACTTCGGCTGCAGTTTGACTACAGAATTCTTCCAGCTCTTCCTTGTAATATCTCCTGAATTCTGCACCCCGATGTCAGTGATCTGGTTTTACAGATGCTTTCCTGTGCCATGTCTGCAGAAGTGCAGCTGAAAAACTTGTGGGCATTTGCTTTTTGTTTATTGTCCTCTAAAGTCTCAACTGTTGGCTTGAGGTCATGGATACGGGCAGACTTGTATCTCAAGAGATCTGCTGTTTATTTTGTAGAAATAAATAAGAAAGTACAAGCTTGGCAGTTTTCTCCTAAACTTCTTGGACCTGCTTCTTATCTGTGCTGTAAAGGGATCTTTTAAAGGTGCTGTAAGGAGATGAACATGCATCCAGGAGCACCTGGCAGCATGTGCCCTTCTCAGAGCAATGAGAACTGGTGTCCTGGCTGTCAGCTGCACCAGGCAGAGCAGCAGGGCTCTGCCCTGGAATCAGTCATTTCTTCCAGCTGCTCCATATCCCGTCTCTGTTCTTGTCCTTTCCCATCTCTGTGGGTTCAAGGCAGTTGGAGTATTGCTGCTTCTGGTGTGGGGTTTGCCATTTGTGATGAGTAGGACGTGCCATTTAGCAGGCAGGCAGTGAGTAGCTACTATTGGCTTTATCTCTCGGTCTAGTTCGTGGTTGGAGACCTGTGTGCTGGTTGTGGGTTTTTATGTGCGTCACTGAACCCAGAATTTTTATTATATTCTCAGAAAAGGGTTTTGCAACAGTTCAGCTATTAAAGCCAAACCATGTCGTTTAGTTAAAAGTCTGGGCAGGAAACAACAAAATGAAATTCATCCTAGGGGAGAAGCGTGGTGCATGTAGGCTGGGAAGAGAATGCAAATACACTATTTATAGGACTAGGGGAAAACAAATTTGGACTTGAGGAGTAAATGCGAAGGAGTTATCCAGGAAAAACCAGCCTTGGCCCTCTGAGACACTTAGACCTGTGCTGCCAGACTGTCCATTTTGGAGAATTTGTTATATCCCAACAAAGAAGAAAAGTTTGACATTGAAATCCGTGCTGCACAGAGTCCCTTCCAGCAGTGTTCTTTAGGAGTTTATGCTATGGATGACACTTGGGAAGGGGAAGTACTTGAACCAGTATGTTTTTTAAGCAGTACCAAAACAGCTGAAGCCGGCACCTGCTCCAGGGAGTTGCTGCAGGACGAGCAGGCAGAGCTACATGCAGGGAGAAGGGGAGGGATGGGTGCATTTGCTCCTGATTAGACAGATCGGGTCAGTGGCAGAGCCAGGAGTGCAGCCCAGCTCCATTCTCTTACTCATGTGATGCTTCTGGTGTTACACTGAAGTTGGCCAGGAGAACTCCTGTGAGGAGTGCAAAAGCAGTGGCTGTACCTCAGCAATATCCCGCCTTGAGCAGCGTGCTGTCCTCGTGACACTGCATGCTGGAATTGGATAACGTGGGGCACACACACATTCTGTATAGTTTCCTTTACATAAGTTGTGATTTTTCATTTATAAATAGATGCTAAGCCCTTCTTGCCTTCCACTGTGCTTTTTGGAACAGAATCGGACACCTCCATTGCCTGCAGTTCCCTGCTTTATTCTGGATCATGTGCTACTTTTAGGGCATTTGCCTGTTACTAGTGTTCCATATAACTAAGCGTGGAGCTCTGGCTTTACAGAGTATGCTGATAGCTCATCCTTCTTCCAGGAAAAATAAATCTTGCCTGATGGAAGATCCTACACTAAAATAACAAATTACAGTCAGATTGCGGAGCCGAGCTGCTGCTTTACACACAGGCCCATCAGGGCTGGCTGTACCAGTTCCAAAATCACTGTGCAATCTTACCTCTGTCCCTAGGTGCTCTGCAACCCTGAGGCGTGCCCAGGAATGGGGACGGGTGAGGCGAGGCAGGGGCAGCAGCAGGAACATCCCGCAGTGCCCTGGGAATTCCACGTACGGGCTCACAAACATGCGCTGAGCTGTTTGCCTGGGGCTGGATGTTGTGGTTGCAGTTTGTATATCAGAACACATATCGTCATTGACCCTTCCCTCCAGTGGCCTCTGGAAAAAGACAAGGCTTGGGTGATTTCTGTCTTCCTTCTCTTTTCCATGACATAGCTATTGCACAGTTGGGAAGCTGTTTTTCATTTGTGTAGGCTGATTTTTGGCATACTGGGGGCTGTTGAGTCTACGAACTTCCTGCAGCCTCTTCTTTCTGTCTTTCCTGAGGGGCCCTTGCCCATCTACTCACCCCGGCCTGCCCAGTGTCACAGTGTCCATAGAGGGAAAAAGCCCCCTGAGAAGAAAGAAAATTTAAACCAAGCCCTGAGCAGGAAAATACTTGGAACAGCATCTCCAAGCTCCTTTCTGCCGTGGCTGTGAACAGGAGCGCTCTGTGGACAGGCTGTCGTGGGAAAGGACGTGTGACAGTGAGAAAGCAGAAGGTCGGGACTGAGGCAGCCGCTGACACGTGTGTGCCAGGGGCTGCCTGGAGGATCCGAGCTCCCGTGCTCCAGAGCCAGGGGAACTCGGGGCAGGGCACAGCCGAGGGGCCGGTGTGGGCAGAGGGCAGCCAGCAGCAGGTTTGGTCCCGGCACAGCCAGCAGCAGAGCCAGCAGCAGCGTGTGCCCAGCACACAGTGCCCACACACGGCACACACGGCTGGCACAGAGCAGCAACACGGCAGCGTGGCAGCCACTGGGGCCCAGGCACTGCTGAGCCCAGGGCCAGTCCCTCCCGAGGCCAGCCCTGCCGTGCCTTGCCCTGCTCTGCAGTGTAGGGCCTGGCCAGAGGAAGCAGACAAAGGGTGGAAAAAAGGAAGTGCTGTCAGCCCCTTTATATAAAAAGAGGTACTGAGAACGAGTGATTGGGATTTCCAGTTCCTTGTAGATCTGGCGCTCCAAAGCCGTGTTGGGGAGTTGTGGTGAAAAGGCTCCTCTGGTTTCAGCAGGGTGGTCAGAGTGCGAATGCAAAGGGATGGCTGAGTTTCTAGGACCTGGCAGTCCTGGACTGCCTCTCATGGGAATGGCAGTGCTTTGCATTGCTCTGGGCATTGCAGGAATTGGAATCACTTCGGTATTCACAAACTTTTTGATAAATCTCAAACTGCATGGCACTGCTGTCAGAATTCAGTGTGTGGGCAGAGACAAACTTGTTATACCTGATAGTTGTAAGGAATTGATTGCTCATAAAACATTCCCTCAACTAACTTCATAGGAAAGCACTTAAACTGTAAGAGGAGACACGTTATAATGGTCAAAAAATCCATGTTTGTTTTTTCCTTTACATTTTCAGTCTGATCTTGTCCCAGATGCTAAAATTTGTTGACTAAGAACATGTTTTGGTTTATAAATCATGGATCAACTAACTTGCTTTGAGGCATTGTTTTGTTAGGAAGGTTTTGAAGCTTAAGCCTGCCCCATGGGAATGTGTGACACACTGAGCAATCTTTGGAGAGTATTTTCTTTTTGATAAGCAAACATAAGGCACAAATAATACTCCTTTTTGCTGTTTTATTCTTCTATGCCTAAAGTGAAGAATTATGTGCAGTGCATTTGCCATGAGATGGTCAGGTGATAAAAGCTTTGGAATAAAACTTTAGAATAGAATAGAAGAGGTACAGTGATCATCTAGTCCAGCTGCCTGAATTTTTGTTCTTTTAAGTTAGCTGCTTTTAATGTTGATTTTGTAATAGAAATGCCCATCAGATAACAGGCCTCAGAGTCTTTGGGTACTTTGGCTATTCCTGCCTCAGTGACTTTACAGCCCAAATGAAGACCAGACATAAGAGAATTCAACAAAGGTACAGGACCAACAGATGAGCAGCCAGCAGTCCTGCAGGCTGGACTAGTGGTGCCCACAGCATCCCAGGTGAGGCTGTGTGTACATGTGCAGTGCCTGAAAACTGATTGTAATTACTGTTTCACATAGTTTGGATCCCTTTCATATTTTGGTGTGACACCAAGCCTCTGCACAGAGCTGCTGGTGATGGGGGTTTAGAACAGAGTCCTGCAGGGAAGGGCCCTGCAAGGTCCTATTTTCTGCTGAAATGCTGAAGAGCAAAGATGCTCAGTGTGAGGGAAATGCACTGCATGGATTTCCCTGAGAGCTCATAGGAGGATGTCGCTTGTATGTCATGAGAGAGCCTCGCTCACAAACCAGCATGCCCTGTGTACGAACACAGCCCGAGAAGGGTCAGCCCGTCCCAAGGAACCTCACATTTTGCTTTCTGGGTCCCGCAGGTGAAGCTGATTGACTACATCCACAGGCAGCGGCAGTGCAAGCTGAGCGTGCCCCTGAGCGACCGGACAGCCGAGCTCAACAGCTACCCCCGCTTCAACGACTGGCTGGACATCGTCAACGTGAGGAAGGAGGTGGTGCAGGTAAGGAGGGGAGACAGCCCTCACACAGAACCCTCCTGTCCCTTCAATACCTTCCCAGCTGCCTGCTGGGTCTGAGAGCCATGGCAGAACTTAATCATTTACTGCCTTTTAGATATTAACAGTGCTGTGCTGCACTGTGTTCTGTGTCCAGCATTAGCCAAAACAGGACCGTTGTTACAATCTCACACACACAGGTAGAGCTCAGTCCACTGACAGCTAAACAAGGCAGAAAAGGCTTTTTCTGTTCTTTTTCCCATTTTTGCCTCTGCAGGCCAGGTCACAATGTTCTCATTCAGTTTTCTTTGATCGTTAAACAACCAAAAATTTTCTTTGACCTCAGCAGGAATCTGCCTGGGTGAAAAATTCCACAGATTTCCATGGAAGTTATTCCAGCTTGGTTCTGATGTGACTAAGTGATCTCTGGTGAAACAGGATGGGTTCAGGACCAAGTTGTTCCTTTTATTTCCTGCTGTTCATTTTGAATGTGATGCTGGTGTTGTCTTCCAGCCCATCGAGGTTTTGGGTGGCACAGCCAAAGGTGCAGCAGTGACAGTGAGAAGACAAAAGCAGCCTGTTGCTGTGGCCAAACTGCCAGGCTCCCAGCTAGTATTGGTTTCTAAGGTTACTGGAATTGCCTGAGTCTAAAAGAATGTCTTTGTAGCTCTTTTATAAATCCTTTGTGATGCCTACAGAACAGGGGGCAGGGAAGAGGTGAAGAAAAGGGGGGAGGGAGGTGGACAGTTCAAATCTGCCACATCCTGCTAATTCAGGGAGCAGGGAGGGTTGAGACTGCCCTTCTGTATGTGTGGTCACTAAAAGGGATGAAAAAATTCGGGTTTGGTCTAAGGCAGAAAGAATTTTCCAGCTCTTTATTATTTTGATTCGTGCTCTCTTGCTGCCCTCTCCCAAGCAGTGGCCAATTAAATCAACTCTGTTCCTTCTCTTCTCTGGGACAGAACTGTAAGAAGTGTACAAAGCACTGAAATTCCTCTGGGATTCCAAATGTATAGTTATTTTTTAAGGGTTCTGCATCCATTTCATGCAGCTGCAGACACCTTCTGTAGCACTTGTATTAGCTGGACAGCAGAACTGCAACACCCTGTGGGTCATTAAAATAATTTCTGAGTAGGCATGCTGGAACAGGCTGTGAGCTGGGGGGAGTGGAAATAGCTGGGCTAATAAACTAAGTGCTCTGCTCTTGCAGTGATTTTTTTTTTTTTGGTCCTGTTATTTCACTGCTCAGAAAATAGCAATGCAGCCACTGATGATGTTTGACACTGACATCAGCACAGGGCAGAGAGCTGTCTGGGATGAGTTACCTTTCAGAAATGTCTCAGGTATCATGGGATCATTCCTGCAGTTGTTTAGATTTTATACAGCATGTTGAACTGCATTTCAGCTGAAAGCTTTCAAAATGGAAATCACTGACAGAAGGAGCTTTAATAGGTTAGTTATTACAAAATCTAGAGTGGTTTCCCACTTTGTGCACACTGCCTGTGACAGGACTAGGGGAGAGCCTTCGCAGACAGGGCTGAGCAGGTCACACTGTGAAAATGGGGACCTTCAAGTGCTTCTGGCTCTGTGCCTGGTGTACAAGGTGCACTGGGAACAGCTTCCCATCCCTCAGATACTGTTAGCTCACTGGAAAATGGAAACAGCCATGCTGGCTTTCCTTCTTAAGGCTTCCAAAAAAAGGTGCAGAGAGAAGGAAAACTGCACAGGTGTCACAGTGTGTTCATGTGGCACATTGCCCTCTCTTCTTGTGCCTTCTAGGCTCTGAAACTAGTTGGAGAGGTTGCCAAGTACCTGTGGAGTCTCAGAAGAGCTGCCGCAGAGCCCTGCCCTGGGCACCTCTGAGAGCTGAACAGAACAGCAGGTCTGCCACAGGAGGAGGTGCAGTGGAGGGCTCTCTGTGCCTGCTGCTTGTCGGAGACAAATCAGGAGAAAGGCCTGAGTTCACGGGGTTTTTGCTTTTTTAAATGTTTCTGATTCCCTTTGCGTTTCTAGTGCTACTGGAGGGAGTATTTTCAAGACTGTGCTAATCTGTGACATAACACCGTTGAAAAGCAGCCTAATTGCAGGAGTTCTTTAGCTCGGCGGTGAGAAGAACAATGCTCTGTTTCTCTGTCTCCCCTCCCCTCGCTCCCCCCAGTCCTCTCCCAAATAAAGCTGCCATGCAGGGAAGCACAGAAGCTCCCAGGCTCTCCTGTCAGAAATAGAGCAGCAGCTCCAATTTAGAATATCTGCTGACTCTACTCCTGAGTGAAGACTATTTTTGCTCGGTGACTTGCTCTAGACATTGTGAAGCTCGAAAGCTCTGGTGATTATAATTGTTGGGCTCCTTTATTTCTTTGAAAACCTATATTTAAAACAAGAATAATGACTGCTTGTAAAATCCTTTAGTTCTGGAAGAGATTATAGCAATAACAATGCACTGTTTATGGCGTTGGGCAACAGCTAAAGCTGCCGAGAGCGCGGACAGCAGCGAGCCGGTGACGCTGCGCCGAGTGCGAGGGCTGGGCTGTGCCGACCTCGCTGGCCTGCAGGTAGGTGGGCAGTGCCAGCCCCCAGGCTGGGATCCTCTTTGCTCTCTGGGAATGCACAATTCCGAGGGGTAAGGAAACTTGGAACCCCCACCCCAGCCTGCGCTATTTCTGTGGCTTTGTTACTGTTCCTCTAATCAGCTGCCAGACAGATTTTTATCACAGAAAGTGGTAGCAGGCTCTGCTTCGGAGCTGGGCTAATGCTGTGCTGTAACTTGCTTTTTAAGTATTTTTCTAGGAAATGCTGGAGTCCTTGTTTTTGCTTAGAAACTGATTAGTTCTAGAGATGGATTAATTCTAGAGACTGATTGTATGTGTAGTTTAATACCAAAAATGATGTATAAATGGTTAAATATGGTGGATTGAAAGTGAGCAAAGAGGTGCTTGAACTGAGACCTAGAAAAGACAGGACAAGGAACCTTACAGGCAGAAGGCATGTTTCTGCTATGTAGTCATCTCGAGTGGGTAAAAGTTGCTCTGAAAATGGTCCTAGAAAAATACATTGATCTGGATTGTCCTGCTTGCCTTGGGAGTTGGAGTCAGGAATTGGAAGGGGAGTGAGAGGGAAGGAGGATGAGAACAGAGCACTGTCTCCATTCTTAGGCTGATGGACAAAGTCTCTCCCAGAGCTATTTACTGGATTCTGAGCTTGGAGCATGTCTGCCAAATAGAAGAGACTAAAAAAAATTTTGTTGCCTTATTTTCTTCAGCACAGAAAGCAATTTTCTCTGCCTTTATCAATGTGCTTCTCAGAAACATAACTATTGTATTTGTTCCCACATGTAACTTGTCACTGTCTTAAAAAGTAACTTAAGAACAGAGTCATCTTCTTATCATCTTCAGAAGCATGTCTGGGCCAGCTCTGGCTGTGGAGCAGGGGTGCCAGTCAGTCAAGCTTGGAAAGCTGTTTTTAGAGTGGGTAACTGTGATGCACGGGGTGGGGCACATCCTGCCCCAGAGCCTGCTGGCCACGAGCAGGGCCGTGCCACCAGGGAGACTGGGAGCAGGTGGAGCAGGGCTGTGGTTGGGGCTGCTCTGTGGCCGTGCCTTTTGGGAGCGGATTTGAGTCCCAGTGTGTACCCTTTTCTCTGATACCTCCTGCCTGCCTGTGAAGCCCATCCCCAGTCAGCATTGATGGCAAAGACCTGCAGAGCTGAGCAAGGCAGGGGCAGTGCTGGGCCCACCAGGAGCAGACCAGGAAGGGCTCAGGCCTTGAGCAGGAATTGTCTGCCAAGAGCCTCCTGCTGCCCCTGTGAAATGCCCCTGTCAAGGGTGAGCCACTGGCCAGGGGTTGCTGCTGCGAGCCCGTGGCAGAGGGTTCTGTTTGCACAGTGTGCTCCAGCTCGTAGCAGATCCATTGTCGGAGGAGTTGCGAGGGGTTTTTGTGAGTGCATCCTTTGGATGGGGGATAGAAGAGGCAGATCTGCCTAAGCCTATCGGGTTTCCACAGCTGTATCCTCTCATCTTTTTCTGTCACCATATCTGCATGAACAGGCCATGAGGACTGTGGCTGTTTGTTGGGGATTTCCATGGGTCTGGCAGCAGGAGCTCTGGCTGGACTGACAGATAGCAGAGATCCTGGATGTGCTAATTGTGTGTATGCAAATTAACTCTGTCCTGCAGGCTTCCCTGAGCTAAAATTCCTTCACTGTGTTCCAGCTGAAGGCCCCTCCCCAGTGTAAACAGCTCTTGGAAAATAGTCTCTACCACTGCCAGGGCTCCCCTTCCCTGCCAAGGGATCCAGGTGCCCCTTGCAGCCTTGGGCACTGTGAACCCTTCATGGCTTGAGGTCAGCCTGAGGGATCTGCAACTGCTACACCTGTCTGCCACAGAGGAGTAGTGACAACAGCTCTCCTGTCCCCAAAGAGCCAGCTGGACAGAATGCCCTGAGCCTGTCAGCTTCTCTCCAGCCTCTGCTGCGAGGTGGAACAGTGAGGAGGGTGATGTTAGGTGAAACCATGGCCTGTTTATGCTCACAGCTTAATGCAAGACGGAAATTTCAAGTGAGGCTTTCCAGAATGCCCATAAAATCTCTAGGAATTTAATAATACAACAATTTTTTCAGTACCTTCATTGCTGGGCACCAGAAAAACAGTGCAAAATAACAACTAGCAGGCACAAGATGTTCTTAAGAGCATCTTTACATGCTTTGCTTAGAGCTATCAGTGGGAATTTAAGCATCTTATGTAATGGGCTTTCTCTTCTATCATCTGCTGCTTCACAGGAGGATGATTGGAGAGGGAATGTATTGATTTAAGAGGAGGCATTTGGGACCTTGACAACTGTCCAGCTTTACAGGAAGAGCTGTGGCTACTGGGTCGAGGAGCAGGTCAGGTTGATTTTGCAGAGTGCCTGCAGCAGCATTAGCTACGTAGGCTTATCTGCAGGGTGGAATCTTTACCAAAAATAACCCCTCCACTGTGTTAGATACCAGCATTTTTGCCATGTTTCAGGGATTTAAGTTGGACACCAGACAAGATTAAAGACTGTTGTGAACTCTTCACCCTGACTAACTGAGACTGACCCTTGGATGGCTCCTTGGATGCACTGGTACTCACTTTTCTCTCTTCAGACATGTGTACCATGAAGTGCAGTCTGTGTCTGATAAGCAGGAGGGCTTTATGGAAAAGTCCTCTTACCTGTTGTAGGGAGGAATAATTTCCTGCTTTGGGCTTTTTAGCATCCCTCCTGCTGAGCAGTGCATGGTTAGGCTTTAGATTTTGCTGGAAGTTATGAGGTGCTATAGATTGAAAGCAGATTCTGTCTTCTCCTGCTTTTTCTCTCCTTTTTTAAATCTGACCTTATTAGTAGAACACTGCCTGAATATCTTGCAGCTCTCCTTGTCAAGACAAGGTGTGCCCAGGGAGGTGGTATTGAGCTTGGCCCTAATGCAAGCCTTCAGTCTGCATTTTTTAAAGCTGTTTTATTTAAAGCCTCAGCACCCACTGAAGAAGCAGGTAAAGAGAGGTCAGCTGGACCCACATTTCTCACCCTCCGTGGTGAAGAGTGGGAGTAACCCCTGTGCAAGGGCCCAGAGCTGCACTGAGGGGCTGGAGCCCCCCACGTGCCCCTGAGCAGGGGCCCTTCTTCCCCCAGAGCAGCTGAGCCAGGGCAGCAGCAGAACCTGTTCGAGAGCCACCCTGAACTAGTGACCCTCCTCGCTGTCACACTGCCTGGGGGGTGACACACAGCGAAGGCAGAGCAGGCCAATCTTACAGGGATCAGGTTGACCAGTTTTATATTAAGCCACCACATATGTGCAGCACATGAGTGGCTGTTTAAAGAAAGCCTCTTACTTGTCTTACTTGCCCTCCCTCCCCCTCTCTGAAGGCTTATTTCTTTTGTCGCGTGTCATGGGGACTGGCAGCAGGTTCAGAAAGTCTGAGCTCTTCCAGCTCAAGGTCATTGGGATTGTTTAAATATAATCTCCTTTTCTGTACTTTCTACTTTCCTAAAACTTGCTATTCTGTCTTTCTAAAATTAAACTGTTGAGCAAAAGAGGAGCTTGGGCTTTGTGTGTGGGTGCAGGCCCCTCGGGCAGGGTCTGTGTGAGAGCGGGCCAGGGGTGCAGAGCTGGGCCTTGTGGGGACCATCACAGACCAGTCAGCTCTGGGCAGAGACTGAGCCCTCAAAAGGGATGAGGCAAAGGAAGAATGCTGTGACACTTCAAAGAGCTCAGTAGCTTGGTGTCTTTAAAAAATTGTTTTCTCTGCAACCGGGAAGGCTTGAATGCTTGATCTAGCTTGAAGGTTGGTTCCTGCCACAGAACAGGCATTGGAGAAACCAGATCCCCAGCAGTGCTGCCCCTGTCCCACCCCAGCTGGGCCTGCATTCCAGCTGCCACTGGCTGTGGTGGAGAAACTCTGCTCTCCCGAGGAAACCTTGGTTTCTTCCACTTTACCTGTTGACTTACTAACAGCTCTGATAAATTCCTGGTTATGTGTGTGCATGAAAGCTTGGGAAGTGAGGGGATCCTGGGTGATGGGACTGGGGAGCTCCTGCTGGGCTCTGGAATGATGCTCCTGCCTACAACAAGGGCTACGTAGTCTTTGATGTTTTCTTAGGGGGGAATGGTGAGGGTGAGGAAATGTTTCAAGATAATTCAAAAATGACATCGCTGTAATCCCACTTACTCTAAGACCGTGTAACAGCATGAAACAGGATAAATGTTTTTGTAAGACATTGGCTTTCCCTTGTGCTTAGCTGGGGTAAAAAGCTGTCTCCATGTCCCACTAAACCTCGATCCCTGTTTGCCCCTGTCCCTGTCCCTTTTAGACTGCTGGTATCCCCCGAGGCCAAGGGCCTGATCCTGCATGGCAGAACAAAGCTGCTTCTGTGAGCTGCCAGGGAGAGGAATTCAGGGGGTGCTGGGGAAAGGACCAACTCTAAAAGAGAGTTGGTGCAATTCTGGTGTTACCAGCCCAGCTCGGCTGGGGCTCTGTGTGAGCAAACTGTGCTGCCTTCTTTCTGGGGTGTTGGAATTGTGGAACCCCATTCCAGGTTCAGCTCTGAGCATCTGGACCCCTGGGAGCTTTGTTCTTTGGAGTGTGATAGCAGGGCAGGAATCCCAGGAGGTAGATTTTGCACTGTCTCTGTTCTTTCTGCATTTTATCCAAGTCATTCAGGAACAAGCTTTGGGGGCAGTCTTATTCCTGCATCATGGTGGTGCAGATGTGCAGAAAAATGAATACCCAGCATCAGTTGTGATGTCTGTGCTTTTGTTATTCTGCAAGGATTAATTATAGAAAAAAAGAAAATCTACCCAAACTTCATTGAACCCTGGCTCTGCTCTGGTCCTGCTTCGTGTTTAGTGCTCATTTAAATTCCTGGCCTCCCCCTGAGTCAGCTGTGTTTTGTGTTTCATCCAGTTCAGGGCATGTGACAGAAGATGCAGGATGTGTTTCTTAGACTTCTGCCCCTTCTTAATTTATTCCTTTTCTTTGCTCCATGCCACAGTTACTAAAATTGGAAACTCTTTGTGTTGCCACCTACAAAGCTCCAAAGGTTGGGGCTGTTCAGCACTGTCACAGCTGAAAGTCCTGCGTCAGCTGTCGAAAGCAAGAGTCTGGGTTAAGAAAGATGCAATTGTTACAGGACATTCAACACATTCACGTTTGCTTTAGAGTCCCAAGTGGGGTTTAAGCACCAGAGGATTTCAAGCTTTTTGTTTCTCCAAGCAGTGAGACACACTTTTGAGTTTCCTCTTCAAATAAAAATTCAAAGCCTTTTCTATAGCTTGATTCCAGGAGTTGAAACTTTAGGATAAAGGCCAAATATTGTGAAATTTATGATCTCATTGTGAGAATAGGCAATAGGGAGGTTTGTTTAGGCAGAACTTTTCAGGGAAATTCCTGGGTATCTGGGCTAAGTATCCTGGTTTTGTTTATTAACCACAATTGCTGCAGATTTACACTGGAAACATTTGAATAGGGGAGGAGAGAGACACAGCTCAGTTCCGTGTCAGGAAATACCAGATCATTTTGTGCTTTCCAGGCTCTTGTATCTTTTGTGTCTGCCTGATCTGAACCTTATCACTGTGGGGCTTTGGTGTATTAAGATGTAGAAGGAGTTCTGCACAGATATCTCTCCAGGCAGGATATGGCTGGTTCTCTGATGAAAGAAAAACTGCTTGAGGAGGGGGCCACTATCTTTGTCAAAACGTTTCCTTTTTGTTCAAATAGAGAAGTAATTTTCCTCACTGTTTCTGCTGTTCACTACTGAAAAGCCAAACATCCTTATCTGACACTTTTCCAGGTTTTAGACCTGTTTTATTTCTGACTCTATTTTTAATGAAAAAGTTACATTTCATTAGTAGCTTTGCAAAAATTTTGCACGAGGAGAGAAGAATATTTTGATCCCCTCTAATCCTAAGTGGAATAGCAGAGGATGACCAGTCCCAGAGGTGCAGAGCACACTCACAGCAGGCAGGGGGAGAGAGCAGCTGTGGGCACCTCTGGCCCTGCCAGAGAGGGGCACTGCCGAAAGGAACAAACCATGAGTCAGCCCAGGCAGTGAGACGGTGCCACTGCTGAAAGTACACAACAGGTGACACTCTTATTTATACACGGAGTAACAAAAGAGGTCTCGTCTTGTTTTCCTGCAGAGAATACCAGAGGAGCTGACCCTGGATGCCTTACTAGAAATGAATGAGTCAAAGGTGAAGGAAACAATGAAGAGGTGTGGAGCCAGAGATGAGGAGTGCTCCAGGCTCAACGGGGCCCTGAGCTGCCTGCGGAAGGTGACAGAGTCAGGTACAGACTGCCTTGTTCTCCTGTGGAATTGGTGTCCCAGCAACCCAGCCCCATCTGCTGCCTTCTTGGGGAGCAAGGCACTGCTTGGGGATATTCTGTAACCACCGTCAGGGTATGGCTCTGGGGTGTGCATGAAGGGACACTGATCAAACGTGATCAGAGCTGTGAATTGGTTTGGTTTTGACATCAAGTCAGATACATAAATGGAAATAAATGTATGTAGAAATATCCTCTCCTACTCAGTAGACTATATCCTTATTTACCCTTTCTGTTCAGAGTTGTGTCTAATGCTCCAGTTCCTTCTCCATAGGTCAGTACACATCCTTGACTTACATACAACCAGATTCCTTGTTAGGTGATGCCCTTCCCAAATATTGCCAGCTCAGAGAGAAACCCCATCACCTTCCCCAGGCACTCCCAAAGGCACTGTAAAATCTGTTTGTACAAGAGCCTCTCCCAGCAGACTGGTACTCACATGCACCATGCCTTTCTTTGTAGCAGTTATCAATCTGTCACTGAAAGGTGATGTTTCCTGTTGGTATTATGACAGTTCATCCACTTGCAAATCATAAAGATTAGTTAATGGAAAAAGTCAGCAAACAGCTCAGTTTCATATTTCCTTTTCTCTAATCTTTCTTGTCCCAGGCTGTCAAATATTTCCCATCCACACTGTGTCAAACCAGCCATTGCTCAGGAGTCATGGCATTCACCTCTTAGAAAGAAGCGGCATTTTAAAAAGCCCAAGTGTATATCTCTCAAAAGCTCACATCAGGCCCTGTGCTGAGTTTTCCCAGCCCGGGGCCCTGCTGAGGCTCATTGATCATTGCCAGGTGAAAGAGGCAGCCGCAGCCCTGCCCAGGAACGCCTGGGAGCCCGGAGCAGCCCCTGGGCTCCGTGCACTCGGTGCTCTCCGTGCCGGGCCGTCACTAACGCTGCTCCGTTGGACAGGAGGGGAGCTGAAGGATGATGTGCCCATGGCCCTGCCCGAGCGCCGGGACAGCTCCTGCTCGCAGCCGGACCCCGCCTGGTCCCCGTGTGCCAAGGGCAGCCAGCAGCAGCCGCGCTCCGTGTCCGTGTCCACGGCCCCGCCCTGCGAGCCCCCGGCCCCGGGCCACGGGCCCTGTCCCTCGGCAGAGACCCTGCTGGAGCCGTTCGTGCTGCCCGCGGCCGGGGGCAGGCCCAGGACTCCGCACAGCATCACCGTCACCCCCCCGGCCACGCCGCAGCCCAAGCGCCGGCACCGCCTGAAGCCGCCGCGGACGCCGCCTCCCCCCTGCCGCAAGGTGTTCCAGCTGCTGCCCAACTTCCCGACCCTCACCCGGAGCAAGTCCCACGAGTCTCAGCTGGGCAACAGGATAGACGAAGTTCCTCCAATAAAGTAAGTTCCCTCGCAGACCGGAGCTGGGGCTCTCCCCAGCAAAGGCTGCCCTATGTAGGCAGGAAAATATTGGCAATGCAGCCACCTCAGGAGCCTGTGCAAAGCCAGAGGTGTCTGTAAACCGGACAGCACCTGCTGCAGGCAGCAGTTCCTGCTCTAGCAAAGTGTGTACCTGTCACAGGAATATCAGTGCCTAAAGAAATGTATCTTTGTTTCTTTCTAGGTTCGGTAAGATTCTTATGGGAGTGTCTGCAGTGCCTTGCTGAGAGAGAAGAACCTGTGCTTGTCAGCTCCCTGTTGGCCATCCCTGGGCAGCCTCTGGAGGTTCTTCACAGGCCCTCCTATCCCAGAGCTTCTGTTAACTGAGCAGGAGCTTGGCCTGCCACAGAACTGCAGGGTTTTACTTGGTCATTGTTGCACCTGGTATTTTCCGAGATGACACAAGCAAGGCAAAGGAATACTGATGTTTCAAGGGTTAAAGCCAGGGGTTTGGGTGTAGGTGCTTACCTGTGACCCCAGACAGCTGGTACTGATGCCTCTTGGTACAGGCAGTTTCACACCTGACCATTTAGTGGCTTTGGATATGCATTGCCCAGTGTCTCTGCAATGAAGTTAGACAGATGCCTTTAGAACCTCACTGGACTAATGATAAAAAAGGCTGTGGTGCCATCTATGGTCAAGTGAGGAGACTGGCTCTGAGCCAGCCCTGCTGCTGTGCTGACACTTGCACATTGGAGTTTGCCTCAGATGTGCAATATTTCTCTAGATTTAGTTCAGGAAATATGCCAGAATCTGAGTATTTGAGAGTTTTCAGGAAGTTATATGCTCTCGCCACTGGCGTGCTGGATTGGCATTTAGAAGCCTAGATCTCCCTTTCTGCACTTGGCAGCTAGTTAAGTGAGCTCTCATGTGTTTTTATTCTTCTGGGTCATGCTGGCCCTATCTAGAAAATTGGGATAATTTCCTGACACTGCAGGAAAACTGGGTGATGGTATTTGTGGTAAACCAATTGGGAGTAAAGTCTGAGTTCCCACTTTAAGAATGGCTTAGACCTGATCAGATGGACTTCTGTAATCCCTAAATGTAAAACATCATGATTTATCCAATCGTGTGGAAACAAATACAAGAGCAACTTCACAGGAGGCAAACCAGTCTGGGCTGTGCTCCTGTGACACCTCACGGCTGGAGGTGCTGACCTGGGGCAGCGACTGCTCAGTTTCTGTGCAGAGTGATGAGCACATGTGAGCGATGCTTCCCTAAACCCTCCTCTTGTTCTCCACCAGAGCTCTCCCAGGGATCGCCCCAGACGGTACGAAGAGACTTTGGCCTGGCTGTGACTCACAGGTGAGCGCCCAGGGACAGAGCCCAGCAGCCCAGGCAGGGACTCTGAGATGGGTTTGGAGTCGGGTTGGGTGTCTCAGGTGTCAAGTTCAACTACCTACAAGTGTTTATTTTCCCTTGGGCACCAGCTAACATCGGTTTTCCCCCTCTTGTCTCTGTTAGGTTCTCTACAAAGTCCTGGTTATCTCAGATTTGCCAAGTGTGCCAGAAAAGCATGATGTTCGGGGTGAAGTGTAAGTACTGCAGGTGAGCACACGGGGATGATCTCCTTCAGAACAGCCGGGAACTGGACTCACTACAGCCTGCAGGAACTTGTGGCTCTTGATGCGATGCACTTTTAGCAGTGGCATTATTTTTTCAGTCCTTCTGACCTGGCAAAGGGATGCTCTGGCACAACTCACACTTTAAGTTGGCAGCCTGACACACGAATGAACCAAATTTGTTTCCCTGCTATGGGCTTCCTACCTCATCCTGGGCAAATCTTGTAGTGGGAGCTGGATCCCTAAATAACAGCAACGATATTAATTTTTGCTTCTCTCTCAGGCTTGTTAGCCCAGAGCACTGAGATTTTACTACTTCACTGTTGCTGGCTGAGAGTCAGTGAAAGTAACTCTATTAAAAATAAATCAGATGCTGAAATATGTGTGTGGCTTTCATTAGCCTAATGACACACATAATAGGATTCTCCATAGGAATGCCTGCTGCTCTGGGGCTGAGCATTCCGGAACTCCTTCTGAGATTAGCATAAGAATCACAAATTAAGGGTAGGCTTCCTCTTTTTGGGAAAGAACAAGTTGCTATTTAACATGTAATGGTTATCTTTCAGATTAAAATGTCACAACAAATGTACTAAAGAGGCACCTGCTTGTAGAATATCCTTCCTTCCCAGTAAGTAATTTTTACAAATTCTTGGCATTTCAATGTAGTTGATGGTATGGCAAGAATAAAAAGTCTCATTAAAGCTGTTTTTCTCCCTTCTCCAACCTGTTTTTCAGTAACAAAAATAAGAAGAACAGAGTCTGTCCCGTCTGATATCAATAATCCAGTAGACAGACCCACAGAACCCCAGTTTGGAACTCTCCCCAAAGCACTAACTAAAAAGGTACGAGGTGGCTGAAGTGTGTCCTGTGTCCCTGGGGAGCTGCAGTGAGGAGAGGTTGGATCTTGCTGGTTAGAGCCAAAACAGCACCTTGAGCTTTCACTTTGCAAGGCGTGGACATGTGACATTTTCTCCCTGTAAAAGAGGGGTTGTGCAGGTGCTCCAGGTGCTCACTCAGAAAAGCAATGCCGTGATCAAGCCTGGGAACAACTTCCCTCTGTTGTCCAGCAGACACCGAGGGGATTGCCTCCTTTCTCTTTATTGTTTTCTCACAAGTGACTTTCCGTGCTTTGCAGGAGCATCCACCAGCAATAAACCACCTGGACTCCAGCAGTAATCCTTCTTCTACAACCTCATCCACTCCATCTTCTCCAGCACCCTTCCAGTCTTCCAACCCCCCCAGTGCGACGCCGCCCCCAAACCCATCCCCCATGGGCCAGAGGGACGGGCGGTTTAACTTCCCAGGTAAACTCCTCTCCGGCAGGAGACTCTGCAAGAAGAGGCTGACCAGGAATTCATAGGGAGTTGTAGGTTTCTGAATACATGGTTGTGCTTTAAACAAGGTGTACTGTGTTACCTGATAAAATGAAAAGGTCTTTCTTACAAGTTTTTGAAGGGTATCAGCAAGCAAGATATCTTTGCAGGAAACAGATTATTGAGGAATGTTGGCACCTTTTTTAGATGATTTGATCTATTTTCTCCTTTTCCTTTTTGGAAAAGTACTGAAAAAAATGCTATTTTTCCTCCTCCTTTCCCCCTTGTGTTGTACAATGCATGCTGCCTGCAATGTGTGCTCACCGGGGGCTTTCAGTCAGGAGGGAGGTGCTTGCTGGAGCAGGCTGTAAACATGAGAACTGGAATGAATTACTTTACCAGACCCTTCTGAAATATAACCCACAATCAACACCCGTTTTTAAATCACTGACACACATGACTGGTGAAGGAGAGTTTACCCTTCATGGCCTATGGATTGAGAGCCCCAGTGTGCAGCTTTTACCAAAGCTGAGAGGGGCAAGAATCTCTGACAAGGGCGAAGATCTAAATGGTGAGAATAAATGTAATTCCTTTGACCTGGAACTGAAGTCACATGGTGCTCAGTAGCTGCTACATCTGGCCTTCAACACTGCTGAATTTTGCATCACCTTCTGAACTGTGAACTCGAGTTGCTGTTTGAGCCTGCTCAAAAGGAGCAGAGACAGTTGAGTGTAAGGACTCCACTGCAGCTACTTTGTATTGGGACAAACTGCTCAGCTTCACTGAAAAAATAAAAAGGGCAGATGGTTCATGAGCTTCAGCTTCTGTGGGGACACCTCTGCAAAGCTGAGACCTGAGAGCACATCACATCACACCTGATGTGGGCCTGCCTTGCACATTATTCCTGGGCTCTCCCTTTGCTTCTGCCACTGGGGATCCAAGTGTGCTGCTTGCCCACCAGGCTGTTTGGGAGAGGTAGCACAGCTTGTGTTTGATATCCGTCATCTGTCAGGGCCCTCCCGAAATGCATGTGCTGAAATTCTGCCCAGCAGGCTGATAATCTACTAATCTATTCCCAGCAGTGACCTGGGACTAATTCATTGATGCACATGGGGCACTCACTGATGATCCTCTAACTTGTTTGTGTTGTTTTTTTTTTTTCTCCTGGTTTTTTTTTTGCTGTTCTATTTTTACAAAACCCCAATTAATTAAAAAGCTGCCTACTACCTTCAGCATAGACAACAGTTTATCTTCCCAGGTGAGTTGATTGTTTTAATTCTACTAACCAACTCTACTGCCAAAACATAACTTGTTTGTAAACCTCTGCATGCTGCCCAAGAACAATCATTCTGCTTTAAAAATCCTGTCTAAAACAATCCAGACTTTCTCTTATCTCAGTGTGTACTCAGGCCTCTCTCCCCTAATCTCAGGCAGTCATGTGATTTATGTACTGAGATGGAACTTTGACTATTTAGCTGTAGAACATTTGTTTCCTGCTGTGGGATTCTATCCACATCCATGTTCTTCCTAAAGACTCACTTTTAGGGTTCTGTGCCTGGCCATAAGGACTTTACAGATAGGTAGAGAAGATGGAAGAGGACTGAGCTTAGCCAACATGCAGGTATAGGAGAGATGAGCATAGTTTTAAATCAGTAAAAGTATAAAATCACTTTGTCTGTGGTTGAGTTTATAATTCCTGAATAAGAAGCAAATAGTTGCTATTGCAATGTTAAAACTTGCAGTCTGTAAGAGATTGAAGTGTAAAAGATATATCATAACTGTTTCTACTTTCCCAGAAATTCCCAGTCCTGTACAAACAGCACAGCATCCAGAAACTGCTGCAGACACTAAGTAAGTAGAGTTTTAAATCCTTTCAGTTGCACCGCATTTACCTGGTAATCCTCAGATCAGCCCAGAAGTGCCGTGTTAGGGCCAAAACCAGATTTAACACCTGAGAACTTTAGTCAGCAAGGGTGATGCTGGTATTCCCAGTTTTATAAAGCTGAGTATGACACTTAACTCTACATGTCACGCTAAGGAGTCCAAGCCTTTAATATCTAGTTCTGGTTGTGTGAAGGGTCAGACTAAACAGAAGTTGGAGTTCTGTATCTCAAAGGGCAAGGCACACTGAGCTGCAAGCAAACAGCTCTTTTAGGATCCCAATTGCAGGGCATGGAAAAGCTTCCAGCCTGCATTGCCAGCTGCTCCACTGCAGGTGTTTCAGGGGCAGGAATGGGAGTATCTATTCCTGGAACACAGTGTAATAACAGAGCCCTGCCACTGCCAAATCAGTTCCTGCCACTTAATTATCAAGAATCACTTCCAAGTCTTTGTCCCTCATTTGCCAAAGTGAGCTTCGAGTCCTTCTCTGTAACATGGAGCAGGAATTGTATTTTTCTCTGACCTTCTGTAACTGTCAGGATCTGTTCTGTATTGGCTTCTTCCTGCTCCCCTAATGGCAGCACAGGCACCCATTCCCCAATGATTTCAAACGTTGTTTTCATGCTTCTGTTGCAGTGCTGCCCAGCAGCCGGGCACGGGCGGAGGCGCGCGGGAAGCACAGGTGGGTTTGCTGGTTTGCCCCAGAGGTCCCTGGAGCAGCCTGTGCTGCTGGGCTGCTCTGCCCCTGCGAGGGACTCCAAGCACACCTTTCCCTTCCCTTGCTGTGGACAGGTGGAGGAACCAGAGGCGAGTAAGTCGGAGCCCGAGGACGATGAGGACGAGGTGGAAGATTTGCCCAACCGGCGGCCACACCTGCAGGGGATGATCTACCGCAAACCCAGCCAGACCAGCGTGTACCTGCAGGAGTGGGACATCCCCTTCGAGCAGATCCAGCTGGGGGACCCCATCGGCCAGGGCCGCTGGGGCAAGGTCTACAAGGGCAAGTGGCACGGGGAGGTGGCCATCAGGCTGCTGGAGATCGACGGCAACAACCAGGATCATCTCAAGCTCTTCAAGAAGGAGGTGATGAACTACAGGCAGACCCGGCATGAGAACGTGGTGCTGTTCATGGGAGCCTGCATGAACCCCCCTCACTTAGCAATCATTACCAGGTAAGGAGAGAGATCTTTCTATTAGTTCTACTAGAAATGTATTATACAGCTAGCTAATACTGTTCTCATATATAAACATTTCCTGCAGCTTCTGCAAAGGAAGGACGCTGCACTCCTTCGTGAGGGACCCCAAGATCTCCCTGGACATTAACAAAACCAGGCAGATAGCACAGGAGATCATTAAGGTAAGGGCTCGTTACGCCAAGGGAGCCACCGGGCAGGGCCTCAGCCAGAGCTCAGAGGCTGCACACGGGACGGGGAGCTGCTCCCTCAGCCTCTCCCCACACCTTCCTGCACAAGTCCCACAGGGGCCCTGCCCCCAGTTACAGCTAATCCCTAACACTGGAGTTAGGAGAGGAAATGTGTTAGAAAGCAGAGTGTGCTTGGAAATAATAAAAACCCAAAAACATTTCCATCTCTGCTGTGTTTCCCAGGGCATGGGGTATCTCCACGCAAAGGGGATTGTACATAAGGATCTGAAATCCAAAAATGTCTTCTATGACAATGGGAAAGTTGTGATCACCGACTTTGGATTATTTGGAATTTCGGGTGTGGTTCAGGAAGGAAGGTAAGTGGAGGTTTCAGTGCTTGGTTCCACCTCTAGAATGACAAATGATCAAATAGGGAAACATTTCCTGCAGTGCACGAGGAGTGTCCATTGGTTTAGTACACGCTCAGTTTGCACTGTGCACGTTTGCTTTGTTTTCCTTTTGAGCAGAGTTCTTCCTACAGTTCCAGTAGCACAGCTAGAGAGTTTGGATTAAGACTCAGAGCACAGAACAAACAAGACTGTAAGCCCAGAAAGGAACTGTGAGAGTCAGTCTGACATGTGCCTATTTGTTAACATGGCAAGAAAATCAGAATCATCAGCAAAAACATTGGAGTAAATAAAGCCAAAGTGTCAGGTGCAGCACAGATACAGCCTCCACACCAGTGTTTTAGTCCTGCTTCTTTCTTTTGGACTCAGGAGGGAGAATGAACTGAAGCTGCCTCACGACTGGTTGTGCTACCTGGCCCCTGAGATTGTCCGTGAGATGGCCCCAGGGAAAGATGAAGACAAGCTGCCTTTCTCCAAAGCTGCAGATATCTATGCCTTTGGGTAAGGAAGAAACACCCAGGAGTACCATGGGAGCTTGCTAAGTGAGACTGGCTACAGGCCTGAGCCTTCCAGTCAGTGTTCTCCTTCTCTCAGACTCAGGATTCCAGCTGGGACACATTTTCCTCACCTACTCCAAAAGTCACGGGTGGAAGGGGTTTGCTGCACGGCCATAGGCACCACCCAGAGCTCAGCTGAAGCAGCTGGAACAGTGCCAGCATTGGGTATTTTCTCTCTCAGGAGCAGGCAGAGGCCTGACGTGTCTGTTGGCATTGCAGGACCGTGTGGTACGAGCTCCAGGCACGGGAATGGCCGTTCAAGACCCAGCCTGCAGAAGCTCTCATCTGGCAGATTGGCAGCGGCGAGGGAGTGAGACAAGTCCTTGCCACGGTCAGCCTGGGCAAAGAAGTCAATGTAAGTACCTCAGCTGCAGGAGTCCCTCATACAGCTGTTTGTCAGCGAGAGAGGGAGCTGCTTCAAGAGATTTATTTTACTCATAATTCTAAAGAGAAAGGGCAGGAAAGAGAGCAGATGAGAATGGGAGACCAGGTTAGAGGCTAAGCCTGTGCCCACAACTGTGGTGCAGAAGTGAACATCCCCAGCACGGGACACTCTTGGATTCTGACAGTGGCCAGGCCCTCTGGGAGCAGTATCTGCCTGAGCTCACACACGTCCCAGTGTTCAGACAGTTTTCTGCTCTGCACAGTTGATGCATGAACTGAGATAATGAGCCACCACTGTCCTCTGCAGGAAATCCTCTCGGCCTGCTGGGCCTTCGACCTCAGCGAGAGGCCCAGCTTCACTGTCCTCATGGAAATGCTTGAAAAACTGCCAAAACTGAACCGCCGGCTCTCCCACCCAGGGCACTTCTGGAAGTCTGCTGAGTGAGTACCTGCTGCTGGTCACAACATTGATGCCGTGCAATTTGCTGACTGATCATTTCTGAGCTTTATTTGCTTTCCTGGGGCTGTCAGACCTGACAGGGCAGGAACACTGCTCCTCTGCTTCTCTAATTCCTGGGAAATGATGTGACTAAGCCACGAGCCTCAGACAGTTCATTTCCTACTTCAGCATATTCACTCCCTCCAGCAGCTGACTGATCCCGCTGTTTGGTGTCAGAGAATATCCACAACAGCATTGGGAAGGGCCCACACTGACCCCAAAGTGGTCAGAACTTCCCCAGTTACGGTCACGGCAGGTACTGCCTGAGGAAGGGAAGGACTCAAGAACAGGCCACTGTTTCCCTCTGAAGTGGCTCAGACTGGATGAGTTTGAAGCCACAGACACATTTGCACCCACTGCCCATTCACCATGTCCTTGGCTCAGTGTATCTTTTCACCTCCTCAACTGCTCGTATTTACTTTCTCTTTGTTCTGATGTCTAACCAACCCCTTCCTTTCCTATAATTCTTCACCCTCTTCCTGCAACACCTGATCATAACCACCCAAACTCTTAACACAGGGACTGTCATGGCAGTTTGGTCTCTGCTGGGTGTGGGGGCTTTGGAGTTTTGGTTGAAACTTTTTCCACTTCTCCTGTGCAATTTCCCCCTCATTTGTGCTGGATCCCTGACACACCAGTGATGTCCAACAACTTTAAACTGCAGAAAGCTTCTCCCAGGCTCTGGCCTCACCCTCACACAAAGAGCAGCACTGAGTAGTGGAGCTCCCCCCACCTCACACAGATCCTTTCACACACTGCACTAACCCCTGCTGCAGCCTGGTCAAAGCTGTACCGTGTGTAGTTCTCAAGGGCTTGCTTTAAATAACTGAAAACTAACTCTCACGGTGTCTTTTTCCCTTCCCTCCCATATTTCTTTGTAGGTTGTAGCTACTGGTGCAATAACGGGCTCCACCTTGCATGCTTCCATGTGTCGTTTCCTAACCGGCAACTTGGACAATCACCTTCCATTAAAAAAGCAAAAACAAACCACGAAATTAACCCATGGACATAATCAACACTTTATCCGAGTTCTCCTCTCTGCCTTTTGCTTGGTGTGGGCTGTAGCTTCAATAACCACTCCTGTCTGCGAGACCTTCCTGGCTAACACCGGGCTCCTCTGCCTCTGGAGCGCTCCAGCAGCTGTGACTCCTCCCGGGAAGGGCGCAGGGACCTGCTCTGACTGACCAGGTGCACACGACAGCCAGGGCCGGGTGTGCTGCCCGCAGGCCAGGGCTGTCCCCAGACTGCTGCGCCTCCTGCGTGTCCTGCGCGTCCCCCGAGGCAGCGGCCGCAGCCCCTCTGGGGGTGTCCTTAGTGCTGGGGCTCTGTGACTGCAGGTGACAGGGACATTGTCACAGCACTTGCGCTGCAAACCAGCAAGAGCTGAGGGCCAGGTCGGGCTGGTTCTCCCTCAGGCCCAGAGCCAGCACTGGAGCCAGGGTCAGTTTTGTCAGGGCCAGTTCTTGAGTGGAAGGAAGGATGCTCCTTGCTCCACTTGGAGCAGCTGATTGTCCTTTGCCCACTGAGAACCAGGCCAGGGGCAGTGTCCAGAGCAGGCCCACGAGGGTCAGCTACAAAGCTGTGTAAAAGAGGAGGAAAGCAAGAGCACCCTTCAGCTCCTCCTCCCCTCGAATTCCAGTGCTTGGAATGTTATGGTTTGCTTCTGTTTACATCCGCTGGTCAGCAGAATGACTCAGTGTAGGGCCCTGGCAGAGTCACACGTACCACAGCAAACATGTGCCTTCTAGAAAAGGTCTTTTTTCACTGGTTTGGAGCAGAGAGGACAGGGACAGAGGAGGACACACACCAAGGGGGTTTCTGCTGTCTGAGAACAAGCTCCCACATGCGTTCCCTACGTCTCCTCAGGAAAGCTCTGAGCTGAAAGTGCTTCTGGCTCCGCCAGCAGTGTGAGAGCAAGGGGAGAGACATCTTTCTGTGTTTGTAGAGCTTGTGGAGGAGCAAACGGGTTTGGGTTTGCTCTATTGGGGTTTTTTAATTTATTTGTGTACCTTGTCAAAACTCCCCTTTCTCCTACAAAGAAAATTCTGTCAGTCAGTTTTTCCTTCCCTTCTACTTCAAGGGAAGGAAGTGCCCACTGAAAACCAGTGTCAGGCTTCTACCCATGGTAGAGACCTGGGAAAACCTCCTACTCCTCCCCCGTGGGCAAATCAGATTGTGCTGTTTATTCCCACTGATGAGGTTTGCATGAATAACTTCATGTGTTTGCTGCTGAATTACTTGAACATCTCTTGGGGGATCTGAAGTGGTGCAAGAGCAGAACCAAACTCATTTCAGCTCCTTTGGTAGGGTGGTAGCTTTGCAAGATGAATTATCAGTAACTGTTTCCCCCTCCCTTCTCCTCTCCCTCCCCACTCTTTGCAGCATTAACAGTAGCAAAGTTGTCCTGCGTTTTGAAAGATTTGGCTTGGGAATCCTGGAACAGAGTAACCCAAAACTCTAGCCCGGTGTCATTGTGACCATGTTGGCTGCCTGCTCCCACACAGCACCAGAAACCCTCCCTGGCTCCTCCACGCCGAGGCTGGTGCAGCCCCACTGAAGACCATCAGCTCAGCCCCGTGTCCTGCCTGAGCACCAGCAGTTATTTAAACAATGTTTACATGATACTTTTGTGTGAACTATATTTTTTTAAACATAATAAACAGTGAATCAAGTTGAACTACAGCCATTCTCAAATAGCGCTGAAAAAGAGAAGAGCTGTTCCTGGTTCCTCCTTGTGTCTGTGGTCAGTAGGAGCCACTCTGCCTTCAGAGCGGGGTCCCCTGGGACAGCGACGTGGCTCGTTGACCTTCCAGAGGTCAGTTCTTTCCTGAAGGTAGAACCCAGCCTGCTGCACTGGGACTTGCCCAAACCAGCAGGGCTGGTCCAGCTCTGGGTCACCCTGAATTCAGCTACACCAGAACAGTTCTGCTGCAGGGAGAGTGTCTGGCCATGGGGGCTGGGTCTCAGTAAATGACTCAAGTGCTCTTCTCCACAGAACTCACAATAAAACCTGCTCCTTCTCATACAATCCCAGAGGAATTAAGAATTGCTGGCCTTAAAAAATAAAGTCATGACTTGTCACAGCTCTGCACAGGGACCAAATTCTTCTTTGGAAGTTCAGGCACAAGTTCAAGTGCAGGGAAAGGCAAGAGAGACAGGACAAAGGAAAAGCTGCCCCTAAATACTGCAGTAACTAAGGCCTTGATGCTCAGAGCTTCAGAGCCATTGCACACACACACAGTGTTTCCACTGCCGGCAGTTGGTCACAACTAAAGCAGTTGCTTTGAGGTAAAAACTTCTTAGGATTAACAGAAATCTTGTAACCAAGAAGGCAGTATCTGGGCCTGGAGGCTCTGCCTGGCCCAGACAGCTCAAACTTGTTTCAGAGATGAGTTTTAAAACCAAAACCCTCACTCCCCCTCCAGTGCACAGTGTGGAGGTTGTGGAGGTGACAGCCAGTGACCACACTAAGGTGAGAGATGCATCATCCCCCTTGTAAATCAATTGCAGGCCCGGTTACCAGAGGCTCCCTCTCCCCATCATCACCCCCGAGGCTCGTGGGGGAGCTCCCAGATCCTCTGTGAGGAGGCAAAGCACCAGCCCTCAGTTTGGCTGCCTGTGTGAAGAATTTAGTGGCACAAAACCTGAGTTCTGTTGAGCAGAGAGCCTCGCTCTTGTGTTAAGTCAGTTGTAGCCTCTTACAAGTGTCGACAAAGACTTTTTAGATATGTCTCAGATATAAAAGAGACTATGAGTTTGGCATGGCCAGGCCCTGCAGTGCTGTCCTGCTCCCCTCTCCCCTCCCACGTTAAAGGCAAGGCTGCTGCACCCATGCCCTGGGGCTCCACAGGGCTCTGCTGTTTGTTCTCACTAACGGTGTGTCAGCAGCTTGAAGCAGGAGTTGTTTGCCCCCAAGTGCTGCTTAAGTAAGAGCAGCACAACACAAACCCAAAGCAGAGAAAAAAGGTGCTGCCCCTCGGCTGGAACCCTGCGCGGGTTTCCTGCCTTGGGGAGGGAAGGGCAGGAGCTGCTGCCGGATGCAGACTGGCCCTTGGCTCAGTGCGTGTCCGAGGGCGGCAGCGGCCTCGGGATGCTCCTCACTCAGTTTTTGGGTGCATAAACCAGGCCCCTGGAGCTGGGACACCCAGGACAGTCTGTGTGGGATCAGGGGTCCGGCTGTGCACGGGCCGCGGTTCCTTGCAACCACAGACTGTCGCCCTTTGTTCCTCCCGTGCCGGTCAGGCCCTGTCTGCGGCGCCCTTTCTGTCCTGCCGTGCCCCGGGTCAGGGTGCTGGACACTGGGGGATGTGCCCCGCTGGGAACACGCCCTGCTCCAGCCCTGGCGCAGGGGGTTCACAGCCTGCCTTTAACGGGGAGATGGCGATTGGAATCCAACCTGACCTGGGTGGTGTGTGGGACACCCATGAATTGCTCTTGAACGCAAAGCTCATCCTCTGCCCCAGTGCAGCCCGCAGGAGAGTCCGACACCATCTGAGGGGTCATTTTTGTTTTGGTCAGCCAGGGGCAGTCGGCCGAACCCCGCGGGGCCCTGCGGCTGTGGGGCACGGAGCTGTGGGGGCACGGAGCTCTCCCAGCCCCGCACACCAAGCGACAGTCCCTGGGTTGTGTTTGTGTCACACGTCCCGCCCCGAGCCCGTCCCGGTGGAGCTGTCAATGTGACAATGCTGTGCAATGCTGCTACAGGAGCCACACGTCAGTAGTGAATGTAAATGGTCGTAACATGGTGAACATGGACACGTTTTCTTTTCAAATGTGATGTAAACTTTGTACAGTACAAATTTTTTTTTATATTTTCTATGAACTGAGTGTCTTCCAGAATTGCTATTAAATTAATTACAGATTGTTAGGATTAACAACAGTTTCTGTATTAGTTTATGCAACCAGCAAGAAAAAAAGAGTGCATTCTATGCTACTGGAATTCTGGATATGTAGGAATCTTTTCAGTGAATAAATCTTTGGTCTGGATAAAGCAGAGTCCTGGTTTGACCTTTCCCTCCCATTGACTTATAGCTGAACTAGAACAGGAGCAGACTCCCACAGAGATCCCCCAACGCAGCAGCTCCTCCTCCCCACTCTGCTCCCTGCCCTTCCTCTGAGGGACACCAGGTGATCTCCCCCTGCACCAGTCCATTGCAATTATCAAAGTTTTCCCTCCTGGATATGATAAGTCACATTATTAAATGGTTAATGAAGCCACCACTGAGTTTTCTTGAAGCACCAAACTGTTTCAGAAGCTGCTTTCCCCCCTAAAAGCACCACTTGAGGCTATTCTAGGACCCCCAGCACCTTTTCCCTGTCCTTTGCACAAGGTCCTGCCACCACCTCCCACCTGCAGAGTGGGGCAGAGCTCTGCCAGGCAGACCCTGCTCTCCACGCTGGAAGTGCCATTACCAGGTGTTAATTAATCCCAGGAAGGTTCTGCTGCCAACAGCTTTATGCTGGGAACCACGGCGGCAGCTTTGTGCCGTCCTGCCAGGAATGGGCCAGGGCATCATAAAAGTACAGTTTTACATGTCATCCATCTTATCTACATCTCACATGCAAACAATAAAAAGCTTAAGATAAGTTGAGCTTTGTTACCTTTCATAAAGAATAAGAACGAATTTAATTCTCAGTTATACTTGAACGGCAGAGGTGTTTCATTTAAAAAACCAAAACACACAAACTCCGGTCCCCAAGCACAAAGGTTCTGCCCTAGCTGTGACTGGAGCAGTTTGATGTTTCCCTGCTCAGAGCTGTACCCCAGAACTGCCCCGGGCTCTCCGAGGCACCGATATCGGGGTCCCTCTGCCCTGGGACGGCTGCAGCAAACAGGAACAGGAGCAGCCAGCACACACATCCCAAGGGACACAAACCCAGCACAAAGGGAGCATTTCCAGCCCCAGCCAGCTGCACTGCAACGCTCAATGGCATTGAAAACCCCCACACCAGACAGGATCATTTCACCAGCCCAGCTGGGTGCTCAACAGCAAAGCACCCCAGAGCAGCCACAGAAATGGGAGTTCACGCAAAGGAGGCACCAAATAACAACTCACAAAGCTCAGGCTATACATGAACTGACTGGAGCAGGATCTAGAAAAGCTGGACACACCACATCCTGGCTTCATCCTCAGAGGTCAGCCTGCTCCTCCCAGACAAGGCAGCAGCTCCAGCCCTGGCTCCCAGCAGGGTTACTGGGGCAGGCAGAACCCCTCTGTACGTGGACAATATAACATGGTATTACCAAAACACAAGAAAAAGAAAAAGCCTTTCACCTACCTGGCCTCACTGTCTCCAGGGCCCAGAGCTCACCAGCCTTGCACATCACCCCAGCACAGGCATCAGCTGCCTCACAGCCCTTTGCTGTCCCTTGTGAGCCTCAGGTGTCCCTAACAAGCCTCAGGTGTCCCTAACAAGCCTCAAGTGTACCTAACGAGCTTCAGGTGTCCCTAACAAGCTTCAGCTGCTCCTTGTGAGCCTCAGCTGTCCCTCATCCCCCAGGTTTCCTGTGTTTCCCTGACGCAGGGCCCAACCTTCTGTCACCTCCCTGCACTCATGGACCCTGTCCACACGTTCCGTTCCTTTTCCTTCAGTTAATGATGTTACTCCCTACCTGCCAGGAACCTCCTCTGTCCTTACTCTCTGTTGCTGTTCTCTGCCACTGTCCACATCCTCTCATCTGTGCTGTGTCTGAGATCCTATGGCTAAGGCTGTCCTGAAGCACATGTGAAACACGCTATTCACACACTGCACTGCTGACTTTTGAGTCTCAACTCTGCCTTCATCAGATTCCAGCTCCTGGAGACAAGAGATGACAGGAAAATCTCACCTTAAGCTTTTTTACTATGCTCATATAGCCCTGATAATTTCAGAGAAGGAACTAGTTCTGATGTAACTGCAAGGCCTAGAAAGAGCCCAAGTCCAAATACAACGAGGGCAGCTTCAAGCCAGTCTCACTCCCTGGTGCAAACTCACACCTGCCTGCCAGTAACAAAAATGCAAAACGGATCATAGACAGACTGTAACTCCTGGAGATGGCCCTTAGCTCAGGGGGGAGTGTTGGCTGGAGCCCCAACCCACCTCACCACAACCTGAGAGCTGACTTAGTTGCCTCTGCCTTTGCAGGCTGGAGCCAAGAGCAAGAAGAGGTTATTGAGCCACACACTTTGTCTCAGTATAAAGACAGATTTTATTACAACCAAATCAAGTAAACCAGAGCAGAGAATTTGAATGTACAAAGTGCTTTGGAATTTTTAGAACCTTCCTGCCATAGGCTCTGTAACAACAACAACAACAACAGAGGTTCATGTACATGAGTCCCACAAAGCAGAATTCACCACTGCTGCCTGCTGAGCAGATACATCTGAGGTGGATGCAGCAGGTGTTTCCACTTGGAGACCAGCACATTATTATCTCATTTGCAAACATTGCTCCAGAACCAGGCACGTGGCCAGACAATTCCCAGCAACACAACCATCCATTCAAGTGAAGATAATATGCAAGCAAACCAATCTGATATAAATAAGGTCACAAAGATAAACAGTACTGTTTAAAAAAAAGATTTCAGCTCTATTTAACTTAGTACAAAACTCTTCATTTTCTATGTATGTACAAAACCCACCAGATTTATACTAGCATAAACAGTATTAAAAAAATAATTTGCACTTTCACTATTAAGATAATGTATTAAAAGCGTGTCAGAATAAATAGCAACAAAAGTTAAATTTAATATTTTACTTAATTAAGGCTGAGGTTTAAGAGTCAAATCGTACAATCCTATGCATGTGCATGATTGAACATGTATAAGAAAGAGGATTTGACTCCTTGTTTTTTGAAAATAACAACAAATGTGCAAGTATTGTCTAAAACACAAGTGGATTTATTCTTCAGCTGGTGGGTTGCAAAGCTCTTTTGACTTCATGTGGGAACACAGCCCCAAATATATCTTCATGGTATCGCTTTTGGCTCTGCAAAAAGGAAGGACACCCAAGAGATGAATTAAATGCTGCCAGCTACTCCTTATCCATTAGTTCAGTAACTAAAAGGCCTTTTGCATTTGTAGGACTGGTTCTGTAATCGTAGACTTTTGTTACTGCTGGTGAAAGGGAGATCCCTGAATCCCAGGCACAAATGCACCAGGATGAGTTCTGGTAACAAGAGGGTCCTAAAAAGAAGCAGCCTCAGGCACTGGGTTCTCACTGATGGGCCCACAAAATTCCTAAACTCACTCTTCCTCTGTTGCTACAATAAAGCCTCAAATTCCTGATGTTCCCAACACCCTGCAAAGCTGATCCCCAGGACCCCCAGGGAGACCCTGGGGAAGAGGGTCCGTGTAAGAGCAGAGCAGCAGAGGCCCTCTCACACCCTGACCAAACAGAAGCTGCGCTGGCAGTCCCGGGGGGCACCAAGCCGCTCTCTCAGAGCTTTGTTCCCTGTGCGTGCACACACAGGAGCTCATGGCAGCCGCTGGATCCTGAGCGTGGCTGGGCAGCCTCCTGTGTCCTACCCGCTGGAGGGAATGGCCTGTGATGAGAGCACACCTTGAGCTGCAGGAAGGACTGAGAGCATACCTTGAGCTGCAGGAAGTACTCGTCTGCCTGCTGCTGGCTGAGGCGCAGGGCCCGGGCGAGCAGCGCCCGCAGCGCCCGCGCCACGTCCCGCGCCATGCGCACGTCCCCGCACACGTACACGTGGCCCTGCTGCCCGTGCACCACCTCACACACGCGGGCCTCCAGCTGCCTCTGCAGCATGTCTTGAACATAGACCTGAGAAACAGAAAAAGGATCATCGCAACAGGTTGCTTAAATGCTGCTGTTGGCTCTTCTGAATCCGTCGTGGGTCTGCGCACTGAGGCTCTAAGTGCCCCATCCGTTCCAGCTCTGTCCTGCACCACCGCTATGGTGAAAAATGTCTTCAGGCTGCCTTTACGAGCCCTAGATTTGGAACCTGGGCCTGTCTCTTGATCAAACTTGAGTAGACAAAAACTCTTCTATCTGCCAAAGTCTCCTAACTGCCAGGAGAGCAGGAGAGCTAAAAAGAAGGTAACCTCAGTGCTGTTGTTTTGTCCAGTCAAGGTTTCTTCTATGCAAAATTAATTTCCTTGGTCACTGTGTCATTGAAATGGGGACAAACGGCCAGAGCCAGCTCATTTCTAACTCATGGGCTAATCAAATCCTGCAAAATCTAAGGTTTCTGAAAATGTTCCAGTTCTAGTTTCAAAGGCTGCTTGCAATGGATGTGCCTCTCTGTAGCAGTGAGGGGCTGTATTTATGTAGCTTGCTTGTGCTGGAGTGCAGAGGGAGATTTTCCTTCATTTGAAGGAGTGGGGTCTTTTGTCACCTGCTTAAAATACACTGAAACAAAATGCTAACAATTTTTAAAAGGACAGAGTGCAGATCTTAACTTGAGGGATGATTCTGGAGGAGTTAACCCTTAAAGAAGAAGGGAACCAGCCTTACTTTCTCTTGGCCAGGCAGTCTGGAGTAAGCTGTGTAGATGTCTTTCAGGACTCCCTTCTTCTGCATTTCCTCAGTTTCCTCTCTGTAGATGTGATCCAGGTCTGGCTGCCGGCAGCCGAACAGTAGCGTCATGTCACCCCCTCTGAGCCCTGAAACCAGCGTGGGACAGTGTTTGTCTGAGTACCTGGGGCAGTCACTGACACACAGGATTGGCACACAGGCTGTGCCCTCCGAGTCCCCAGACACACCCCGCCCGCCAGAATGGCCTCTGGGGGGATGGATTGGCTGTGCCAGTGCAGTGCCCGATCAGCCTGGGGGTGACAATCTCTGCAGGGGCTCCTGGCTGACGTCTGTGGGTGTCTCTGGCTGCAGAGCCCTTGTCTGGAGGTCTGGGGGTGCCCCTCTGCCAGCCCTCCCCAGACGGTCCCCACAGGTACCTCTGTGCTCCAGGTCATAGAGGCGCTGCAGCCAGAAGCTCCTGAAGGGAGCAATCCCTGTGCCCGAGCCGATCAGAATGCAGGGCTTGGCTGGCTCCTCTGGGAGGTGGAACTCATCAGCACTAAAATGCAAAAATATGTTAATTAGGTAACTAGTTTCTGACTGAAATTCATGTTCAGTTCCCTGAATGACTCTGAGCAGCACAGCCCAAGTCCCCAGTTTGAAAGCAGCAATGGGGCTGAACTGGGTGCTCCTTGTTTCCTCCCCTTTCCTTGCTCTGCAGTGGAGAAGCTGACAGTGGGGATGGGGTCATAGGAATAGAATTATTTTAGAATTTTCTACTGATTTGTGATTTTACTCAATGTAAGGCATGGGAAAGGATCTCATCTCTGGAATTCAGGGAATTCCCTCTCTTCTCAGACCCAGCTATTCCAACTTGCACCCACCAGTCACTTGAAAATATCCAAACAAAGGAAAACCCACTGAAGAAGCTGAACTAAGAATTGCTCTTTTTTGGGTTGTTTAATTTTCTTTACCTGCGGATGAAGCAGGGAACAGTTTCATCGAGCTCTATTGTGTTCAGCCACGTGCTGCAGACTCCATGGTGCAAAGGCCCTTCTCCATCTAAAAGCAGAGCAAGGCAGAACACCTGTCAGCACCCAAATGCCCTCTGTTTTTAAAAAAGCACAGTTTCTACTTAAAATTATAGCTTTAAAATAAATGTATGTCTAGTGATGATTTTTTAAACAAGGATACACTGATGATGGTGCAGGATTTTAGCAAATCTTGGCCCAGGATGAACACCTGCACTGCACATACTATTCTGCAGGTATGACCACACACATTTTTTATTACAGATATGCTTCATGCTGTATGGCAGGCACAGGTTTTTTTCTGAGCCACAATGTAGCCTAAATATCATTTAACTAAGAGAGCAATGAAAACAACAGTTCATTACCTCTTGTCCTGTAGTTTACAACTGCAACTGTCAGATGAATCTCTCTGGCTGTCAGGTCACAGGAGGAGCTGACAGAATAGTACCTGGGCTTCAGAAATGGCAGCTGCGTCAGCAAGAAAGCTGTGGAGACCTCAGCAGAGGGGAACTCCTCCAGGACCTCCAGGATGTTCGGGCTGTTGTAAAACTTCCATTTATTGTATTCTTCTGTGCTCTAAAAGCCAAAGGGCATCACCACAATGTTACCAGGTCGTGCTGAGTTCCGGAGAGCAGGGATATATGAAATGTCACTTATAAATAAGATTCCTGCTTTACATTCAATTAAATATGCCGGCAAATCAACAAAGAATTCTCAAAACTTTGCCAGGACCAATACTGGAGTTTCCTAAGAAATCATTTAATTTTGAACACAGAAGTTCAGAACCCCCACTACAATGTTCTCAGACACCAGCTCCCTCAGTGAGGATGCAGAAACTGAAGTAGAATCCATTTCTCAGCTCCCTGTCATGGGACATCCACAAAACTGTGTAGTCCCAGGTCCTGAGCCTCCCTGAACCTGGTAGGAGGAGCCAGCACTTACCACACCTGTCAGTCATCGGGTACTTAAAGCTACACCCCTCTGACTCTCAGGGTAGCAAATTCTCTGATAAAAACATCTACCAGCTCCCCTCCAGCCCTCCAGATGCAAAGTGTAAGGTGTTTAAGGGTGTCTCACCAGAAACCACCGTGAGGCAACAGAACTAGGCAGGCAAATGACCCACCCAGAACCACACAGGAAACACCAGATCTCGGTTCCCACGCCCAAGCTGAGCCTCAAGACCCCTCTTTCTCTCACTGTGGTTGGCTTTCCAAGACCACAGCGTATGTAACAGAAGCATAAAAATCCATCACTACAAAAACTTTTTAAGCTTCTGCTACAGAGTCAAAGGATGTCAGAGGGCCCAGTGCACAGTACTCCAGCCCTAAGGCTCACCTGACACAGCACTTCCAGCCTCTGCTTGTCTCCTTCTGCTGTCACCAGCTGGGAGAGTTTTTTTAGCAGTTGTTGGGAGGGTGGGGTAGTGATATCAAGCAAGTATGTCAAAGCCTCGGGGAGTGTGCAGGCTGGAATCTTTTTGTGACTTGTCCAGTAGCCACCTGGAAATGAGGGAAATAAAGGACGCTTGGCAACACCCACGGTATTTAGCTGTAGAGCTTTGCAAAACCCAGTGTCCTTCAAAATACACCTTCAGGTGAGGGTGCAGCAGGTCTAGACCACAGGGCCCTCCTGAAAGAGGTTATTGTGGGGTTTTGAACGTTTTGTAAGGGGTGGATCTGACGCAGAAAACTTCATGACAACAATACACCACTTGGAAAGTCACAGTCTTTCATTCGGGGAAACCATCTTTCTGTGTGCCAGAATCCTATGATTGTTCCTGCTATGATGGGAAAGATGGGCAGGACACGTAAGTCTATTTTAGGACTCTTACATGTAGCAACAATAAGCAAACTGTTGATTAATTTAATTGCAGTCAATGGCCAATTCAGCAACTGAATTACAAGGAGGTAATTTGGGTACCTCTGCAAACCCTGTGAAGTCATGGTTTTGCCAGAAAGTGCAAAATCAGAACAAAGATTTATAAGAATAACTAAAAAGCAGCAACAAAATCCTATTGAAACTTAAGAAAAGGACCATAGAATCAAATTCAGTCAACAAAAATTCTTAGGAATTATAAAGGAATCTGTCCAACATCCTCTGTTATTTTGTCTAAAGAGACCCAACTTACCATCTATGCAGGTTTCCAGCCTGACAGTCTGATCAGCTGGAGGGGCATCCTTGACACGTGCAATAATGCCATGGACTAATTCTGGCTGGTTGCCTGGGAAAATCCCGATGTGTTCCCCAGGAAGGTAGTGCACTTCCTGATTAGTCTCACAGTAAAGTTTAACCAGAATGGTAACACGACTGCATAGCGAAGAAAGAGAAATGAGACAGATCTTGGTTACAGTGACAGGATTTCCCTTGGATTGCACAGGAAATTAATAAATCTGCAATGGCAGTTGGCAAGGGCTCCCTTGTGTTCATTACCAAATACCAGACCAGCTTAGGACTTCACAGAGACTTAAACAAATTGGAGTCCAGGTGTGTGAAGTACTTGTATCCAAACAAATTGGGTGCTGAAGTTCTGCCTGGACTGTCCAGTACAGAATAAAAGTGCCTGGAATCAGCCAGGGAAAGTGCAGCCCCACTGCAGACTGCACAGCTCACACACTTCTACTGAAGACAGTATCAGATACAAAATCCCTGTATCTTTTGTAATAACTGCAGGGAGATGTTTATAACCAGGCATTTTAGATGTTTAAGATTTTAGTAAAAGGTAGTATTGCAATATTGAAAAGAATGAAGTAGCATACCTGGACTTCAAACTTTGAAGATTCTGCCTGCATTTTAGCTTCATGGGAATTACATCCTTGGCATGAATGCTTGCAAGAGCTGGTGAGAAAAGAGAATATGACTCTTGGTAACTCTGTGATTAGGTTTGTTTAAAATGTCTTCCAATAATACGCAGAGAAGAACTGAACGACGCTTGCCCTAGAACATGACCGACCATCAGCCAGCTGTGTGTGCCCTATTCCCTGACTAAAAGCAGTTCATCTCAGCTTTTTTTCCTCTGGGGCTGTCTAAATGTGTGATAGTTCCAGTGTTATTGTGCTGGAAAAGATAACTTATGCAATGTAAACCAGTGTCTTTTTAAATCTGACCATGTACTTCATTATATGCATTCTACCATCTAGCAGGGCCAAGAGCACTTCTGAGAAACTTTCACAGTTCAGCCCCTCTGAAGCAGCAAAGGCAGAGGGAGGGGAAGGTGGGAGCAATACCTTTAGCCAGGTTCATGGGCTGAGAGTCATGCACTAGCCTGTAATTGGTAGGGTCCCAGCTTTCCTCAGAGGTGTAGATGTCAGGCAACTGAATACTGTGTCTCCCACGGACATTAAAAATGTCACAGGCAGTCTAGATAAAAAACCCACAAAAATAAAGGTTATTCACAGTAAAAAAAAAATATTCTTAGTGTTGTCATAATCCTAATAAGGAGCTATCAGTTTCACAGATTGCTGTTTTTTATTGCTGCTGGTGTGGCGGTTCAGTGAGTTCAGTAAGGTTCCACTTCTATACCAGTATAGCTAAAAAAGATCTACTGCAAAAAATTCAGATGTTTGATGCTACACTTGTTCATACTGAGCATTCCATTATCCAAAAGGGTTCATGCAATTTTGTGTGGATATTAAAAAATAAAAGAGAAAAAGGACCCAGTTCCCTCTCCAAGTTAGGCAAGCAGTAGAGAAGAGGGGAGTTCCAAGCTCAGGTATAAATTCAGATGTTTGGTTTCCTTCATTTTCCCTCATTTTTACGGGAACTGAACTAAAATGAATGGATGAATGACTAGAATATGAGCTGTATTTCTACAATCACCTTGAAAACACTGACTGCCCAGCTGCGGAAAGCTTCTTCTTGCCCACTGAGTTCGTCCCCTTCACCCACCGGAGCGAGCTGGGCAGCCCCGAGTTGGGCCAGTTTTTGGTCAATGGCATGAGCAAAGGCACAGAACTCTGGGTACATGCTGGACCCCAGACCAAACACAGCATATCTGCAGAAGGAGATGAAAAGAAGATTGCTGGGTTATGCTACACGAAGTGCAAAAGGACTCAATCACATGCAAACCACACAACAAAGTATTTTTACCTAATTTTCTTTCTCAGCAGTTTTAGTCTGAGCAAGGAGTCCTTAAAGGTCTGCATAAAAATTCATAAAATACTTAAAGTTAGAAAAATACTCTGATTTAAAACAGAAGTAAGACCTGATCCATATCTTACTCAAGGACATGAGACAAATGAAAGGTTTGTCTTTTGTCTTTGAGCTGAGTCTCACACACTTCTGAGGTGAACATTACCTTTCCGTTACCTGGAGAATCTCCATTTCCAAAAGTGCTAGTAACCACTAAAAGAAGTGTTTCTTTTTCCAGGTCACAAATGTTGTACTCATCCATGCACACAATCTGGAAGAAATAAAGCTCATGAGACATTGCTAGCAGACATGAGTACTAGCCTTAGACACCTCAGATGACTGCTGACCAAACTTACAATTCATTATGCTAAATGAATACAAACTCAAAGTTGTAGTCCAACTTATTTTTACTGAACATTCAAAATATGGGTTTGGAGAATGGAAAAGCCTGCAGAAGCCAAACTCCTGTCTCCACGTGGTGTGGCTGATTTGTACTGCTCACCTTAGTGCTGAAGGCACAGCAGAACAGGCTGCACAGGTTGTTGGCGAGCGTCTCCGACTTGCCCGTCTCCGTCGCGTAGATCACAGTGACCTTGGCCCTGGTGGCCACTGCTCCTCGCATGAGTGAGGATGCAAAGAGCACAGCCCTGGGGAAAGAACAATCACACACAAGTTTAATGGAGCTACACTAATTCAGCTTGATTCACAAACAAGCTAGGAAAGACTGAGCTTGAGCATGGCTTTTCCTTGCAAGATGGTTCAGAAGCAACACACTCTAGATAGCCCTGAGCAAGAACCTTAGGTAGGAATGTTACCTCAGGGTGGACAGGTAAGGCTATGATTCAAACCACTCAAATGGTCCCTGCTGTAATAATTTTTTTTAAAGAAGTAGAACAGAAACACAGAATAGTTGGAGAAAGCATGAAGAATCTTATTTGAACAACTTACTTTGCCAAGATGCTAAACTTTATTTCTTTCTTCCTTGGCCTCCGGGTCTCATCACGCCACACATGTGTTTTCCATGCATCCACCTTTAAAAAAAAAAAAAGTTAAGCTTTAGGTAAGGAATGCAAAATAGTAAATAAACAATTTGTGTATCTTTAAAGGGCCAGATCAAATAGAATCTGTATATACAATCCACTGAGTGCAAATATGGGATCAGTCTCTGCATTAAACTGCATTTTACTTAAAGCCAGAGAATTCAACAGAACTTACAGCACCTCCCACATAAAATAGCTTCTGTCTGCTACTTCTGAATCTGTCTAGTGAACTTTCATGAACCAGGGCTTGCCACCCAGACTCCCTCAGGTCCCATATCGCATCTGCACTGCTGAAGTTGTCTGCTAGAGTCGGTTTTTCTTTTTGATGATGTGTACCTGGTAGTAATAGAAGGGAGTGAGGACATAGTTCAGCATCTCTTGGTGGAACACTGGGGTTATGCTGCCTGACATGGGAGGCACAATCCACACCCAGTCTGCTGGGCAGCCGCCCCGCGCGCGGTACTCGCTCTGCATGTACTTCAGGAAGGACTCGGAGGCCGAGTGGTGATCCATGATGGTTACATTCTGGTTCTAAAACAATGGCAAAAAGAAAAACATGCATTAAAAACCCTATTCTGCCCTTCTACCTGGTGTAGCTAAAGTAATCCTCTTGCTTTGGTCAATATTTCAAGGACTTTACTCAGGGCTGGGAAATAAATACTATCAGCAATTACTGTAAAGATACAGATTGCGGCACAGGTCTTTGATTAAGAACTCTTAGATATTTTCTTTAACATCAGCATTTTACCTCTGCAGCACTGGGAGTGCATGCTGCAAAGCCTCTGACTCACTTTTGCCCACTTTTCATATTGTTGTGATATGTTAAATAAAACTGGAATTGAAAATAAAATATATTAATCCAAGGGCTTTACATAGGTTTTGAAACATAGATAAATGTGTTAAAAGGATGAAAACTCTTGCCCTTAACGTCCTTTTCTTTTTCTTTTCCTTCTGCCTTTACCTGTAAGAAAATATGGATTCCTCTACTTTCCCAGGTGTAAACCAAGAATAACTCTATTGGAATCATAATGCCATCTCCACTGAGTGAGAGGAAAAAGGGACAGTAAATGTTCAGTGTCTCTCCAGATCCCACACTCGTTGACTTACTTGGAAGCTGTGAAGCACAGCCACATTGATCTCTACAACAGCTCGGTCCTTCCATAACGATGACAGTTTGTTTGTTTCCAGCCCCATTCTCCTCCCTACCTCCTACACGTGAAAAAGAGAGAGAAAAGGGAAAAGCAAATTTACTATATGAAACTTAGACCCATGATTTCTCAACCTCATCACCTTTGAATCAGGAAAAAGTCGTGCAGAAGAGGAAAGAGTCAGTCTCATGCTGAGGAAAGTGATGTCAGCAGAAACACCTGAGATTAAAGGTAAACTGGAATTTTGGAGGTCTGGATGTTCCAGTTTCATAAAGCAGGGAGTGGTTCTCTCCCATCCCAGTGAACACTGATAGTGTCTCTTTTTCAAAACTCTTCCTGCACCACGTTCACTCCCTTTGCAGCCCAGCCCAGCTCCTCTCCAGCAGGTTACCTTCAGGATGTTGTAGCGCTGCGCGTCGCAGAAGTCCCGCACTCCTATCTCTGTCCCCATGTACCAGCCATTGAAAGGACACGCGGTGAACTCCAGCCCTCCCACCTCCAGCAGCATGTTGGCCACGGCAGGCAGCGCGTACCACTTCAGGTCCAGCTCCTTAAACCACTCGTACCTGCCAAACAAGCAGTGTGAGTTATTATTTGTGTGTCTTTTCCTCCTTTAGGCAATAACCAGAAAAGCCCAGGAAGATAAAGAGTACCAATTCTAAGGGGAGCCCCTGGGGCAGGGTCTGCAGGAACAGCAGTTTTCAGTGCAGTAATAGGGAATCACCAGCTACAAGAACTGCAGAACCGTATTACAAAGTTCTGCAATCTGCAGGCCAGTCCCAAAGCAAACAAGAAGAAAACAACAAGAGAAAGGCAATAAACACTTTTTTATGAGTGCAGTCATATTTTACATGTGTATTACACTGGCTTAAGAAATTATGATTTTTAAAATTCTGAATATAATTGAAATGTAGATTGGGAAAAAAGATTTCCAACAAAACTGTAATTTGCTTCCTTAATTTAAATCTCATTTCATTGTTCTAACAGGCATTTTATCTTTCAGGATAATTTACCATCATTTCATCCTGACAAAGAATTCATAAAACAACTGCCACAGGCACAGCCCAATAACCTGCCAAGGTGAGGCAGAGGCAAAAATGTAATTATCTAAAACTTGTGTGCTTACTTTGGATGCTCCATTGGCACTTGGAGGACAATTTCTGGAGGTAATTCAAATATTTCTGGGTCCTGGCCGTTTGCTTGGAGAACAAGTGGAAGTACATCAAAGCGGCCATATTTTGGCTTCCACCCAAGCTCGATGCACAACTGCAAATACAGAAAGCACATTTTGTGTTCTTTTCGGGTTTCCCCTCCAGATCTGAAGACAAAAGAATTTTAACCCTCTGAAACCTGAAGAGGTAAATTCTAAATGAAGAAGGTTCTCTTTCCCATTCAAAAAATGTTGAGTCATGTTGATGGAAGTACTGGTTGTGTCCCTGGTCGTGTCCCCTGACAGTATTAGCTCAGCCTGTTCTGAGATGGAGGGCAGCACTTTTATATCAGGACTGTAGGAAATTATTGTTCCAGCTTGCACCTAGAACCTGTGGGCCAGAACATCCCATTCACTCCTCACCTCCCTACCACTCTGCATAAACATGCGAGGAAAAAGCCCCAGGGAGGTGGGTTAGCCAAGATGGGAAGCAGCTGTGGCAGTGAGTTTGGAGCTGTACCTGTGTGAACTCCACAGTGGCAGGGTCTCCAAGGACAGAGCCATCCGGCATTTGGTAGCCAGCGTAGCGGATCAGCTGGCTGTTCCACACACGGAAATCGTGCTGCCCGTCCGTCCGCTGCGGGAACACCGTGATGGCTGATCTGCCCAGGACAAAGCACACCCTTACACCACAGCAGCACACCAAACACATCCTCACTATTCACACAGAAATTCGTACCAACACAAAATGGTTTACATTTCTAAAATAAATATCAGTAGGAATAAAATCATTCATCCTCTTTACCCACCTCCCCGAATCTTAAAATCATCTCTTTTCCCCAGGAACAGCAAAAGGTTTTGCAACATCAGCCATGAAAGTTATAAAATTTCAAGGTGGTTGATGGAACACGTGAGAGGAACATGTAAGTACCAGGAAAATTAAGAGCAGAGACAAGTTGTCAAAATGTTTAGATAGACCATTTCATGTGTTTTTGATGCTAGATCTGGATGTGATTTTTGTTGTTTAAAATTAAAATTAAAGAGACCTACCTTATATTCCCATTGTTTGTAGCATACTGAATATGATGACAGATATGCTCAAACATTTCCTTGGCTGTTTTACAGTCCTGTGCATCAAACACCTGCATGTTTCCAACAGAAATGTAAAGAAGAAGACTAATTTTGAAACAGTAATGCAAGGTTGTTATTTTTCCTATGCAATTAAGGAATGGAAAGATTGTAGCTCCACTGGGAAAGGTTCATTTCCATAGTCCTTATATGCATCGTTTTCACACATAACAATCTACCAAGGACCAAAACATACACCTGGTTCCATGACACACCTGGTTCCTACACTCACACTGCTACACATTTTCATTCAGCCATGAAGCAGAGAACCACAAAAAAAACAGTCTACTGATACGAACAGGAGGGAGTCCTCCTCAGTCAAAGCAGTGGCATGTTCTACCAAAGGAAAGGACATTCTTGTGAGTCACAGCAGAGGACTATTTGGCCACAGCTTAGGTGTAGATCCACAGCTCACCTGCAGATTGGACCACTGGATTCTCCCGATGCACCTGGGCGCGTTCCTCCAGGCCTGCTTGGCAGCAAAGGTCAGCTCATCCTTTGTCAGGTGGTAGGTTCCTGTTGCTTCTATCTCCTTGGTCACTCTTTCCAGTCGGCCCAGCTGTTCTTTGATTTTTGGCCTTTTGAACAGGAAACAGCCATGAAAAGAAACAATGAGAATTTCATTCAAAGTGCAGATGTTCTCTTTATATTTTGGCTTCAGAATTTAAGACTTGTCCTTATGGAGAGCAATGACAGAGCTTACTGGCCTCATGAAGAAACTAACATACTAGAAATTGAAATACTGACACCATCCTTTCACCACTCAATACATTCATGGATTGGTCACAAGCTGTTCTGTGTAAGTTTTCAGTTTAAATTTGGATTTTCTAGATTAATTTGGAAAAAATCACAAGCAAATGAAAACCAGAGAACAGGTGAGTTTCAGAGCAAATGTAGGCTGAGAGTGACTGTCCTCTCAAAGTGCCATTGTTTTTACAAGGCCACAGCTCTTCTGAGTAAAGTAAGTAGGATTTTCATTCCTAAAAGGAAGTGCTGAGCAATTCCTTTGTCAGGGAAACCAACTCTAAAATTCTTGAGTTTGATAACAGAGAGTGAAGTCAAAACATTAGAAAATATTTATCACAGCAGAGACAAAAATTGTTTTGTTGTCTTACAGACAGAATGAAAATAGCCTGCACTGTCTGAGAGTTTTCACATTTTCAGCAAGATGAAAGATCAAGGGCAAGCATGTGAGATAGTGTAAATCAATGTGATCAAACAGCCATGAGCAGAGACACAGAGATGTGCAAATGCAATAGACTGGTGAGGACAGCCTGTGTGTAAGACAAGGACTTTCAGAAAGATTCAGAGGGAAGAAAGATTTGTAAAGAGTTCAAAGTGTCTAAAGAACTTGCCATTATGTGGCTGAATCCTTTTGAAAGTTTGATAATGTTTTCTAATGGGATGAGCAAACACTGAACTGTTGCTTGAAAGCTCATCATGTGCAATGTCACTGCAAGCCCTTGGACAGCAACCAGCTGTTCCAGCATTTCCTGCAACAAGATGCCTCTGCACCATGGCCATTTTTGTGAAAACACAAACCTCAGAATGCTCAGTGAGCTTATGTTGAGAGCACAGGGCAAGGGTAAGAAGCAACACTGGCCTTCCAACCCTTGGCTAAAGCCTTGAGAGGAACACAGAGAAAAGATATTTGGAACAGCACAAACAAAAGGCATTATCCACATTATTCATGTCTGAGACTGATCCAAGTGCAGCTAATCCCAAGAAAACAGAAAAACGCTCTGGCAGAGAGTCCTCAGTGTCCTGGAATGTAGCACACTCCAAAGGGATGGGGCTGAGGAGTGCATGGTCCAGAGTCCTTTCCTGTGTTCCCAAGATCTTGGATTGGCAGATGGAGCACAAGAAGTGCAATGACAGTTTTATTTAGCTTTTCTAATAGTCAGGTATTTTTGAATGCATGCTATGTAACAGGATAGTTACCAAGAGCTGTGAAGAAACCAAACCCTCCTGAAGGCTCACGGACAGACAGGTAGGTAGAGGATTTTATACCAAAAATAAAGTTGACTTACTCTTTAAATGAATTGTAGTATTGCTTGAGGAAGTCTATTGCCTGAGGTAAAAGATCTTCCAGTGGAACTGGCCCATCTCTAGTACCTCTCACTAGGCCCTTTGGGGTCATGAGTGACCCTTGGCAGGCTTTGGTCCGGCAGCTGATAACCTGAAAAACAATAAAACGTCAAAAAACAATGTTGCATTCTCTGTCTTTTCAAATTTCTGAAAACTCCCTGTTCAGATTTCCATATTTTACCTCTTTTGCAGTCAGATGTAGTGTGTCAAGAAAGCTGGATCCATTTTCCAAGTTTCTTACTTTTACATGTCTTGGGCATCCTGATATTTGGTTTGAAACTTTGATGTCATTTGGAGGGAGATTCTGGACAGAGAACAGATAAAATGCATACTGTCTTCAGACCTATTGAATATCTTTCAGTTTCATTTTAAATTTTATGTTAACATCAAAATATTTCAGATTAAATTCAAGAAACTAGATATAAATGTGATCTGCTCCAGCACGAATATTTTACTACAAAACTACTGAGCTAATCTACAGTTTGATGTGAAATGGGGGTTAAAAAGTATTTTTGTACTAATCAAACAGTATCTGCCACTGCAAACACCTTTGCAATTTCAATAAGCCCTCATCTCTGAACATAATAACCAAAGTCTCAGGAAAACAGTGAACCAATTTTAGAGACAGGACAGGTTTGTTACTAAAGGTTTGCAAAGGTGTATAAAGGAGTCAGGCATCCCAGTCCTCATGGGGTCACCTCTTCCTTTAAGTCTTATCAATGCTCCATTTTGGTCAGAAAAGAACTTTCACCCAAAGATCTCCCAGCAGTCCTAACCTCCTGCAACCACAGTCAGACCTCACAGGAGAACCTGGAGCAGTTTTGAGCAGCAAGCACCACTCGTGAACTGTTACTATCAAATAATGATGCTGGGAACAGACCTCTCCTCCCTCACTGGCCTTTGCCGAAGTTACAATAGGCGGCCTTTCCATCTGCTTCTTGCTTGGATCTTGCAATTTGGCATCATCCTTTTCTGAGCTTCAACAGAGAGAAAGAAAATTCAGTACAAGGCAACGTGCTTAGTTTATGTTAGGCTTTGCTTTCAGCATCAGCAGGAGATGCTCAGTACTGTCTGAAATATGTACTGAGCCCATAACCCAGCAGTGGCAGTGGATAGGAGTGGATAGGATTCAGTAGTAAAGCTCCTTCCCAGAGCAGTGTGGAAAGAAAGGAAGGAAAACGGGATATGAAACCAGAAATAACACCCTGAAGACTGAGAAATTTAAGATGCATGTGCAACTTATTTTATACAGTGTCTTGTATGAACTGCATCACAGAACTACTTCACCAACTTTATTACAGTATAATCACTTTGCTGTTTTTATAGCATACAGACCTCCTGAGACTTAGAATACATGAAACCATTGTAACACACCAAATAAAATTAAGACTATGAAAGAGAAAGTAAGATGATTTATATCCTCAGTGACTGTATAACTTAGATACAAGAGTTTAACGTTCATTACCAAGTTACACCACCCAGAGACCCACAGTTCTTTGGTTAATATCAGTGTTTTGGAAACACATTGCAGGTTTCTCCAGAACCCAAACCACTTAATATCTTCCCTTTTCAAATCAAGGATAAACTATGAAACCATTAAAAACCAGGATCTTACCCATGGATCTTCCTATTTTTCTCCACGTTGTTGTTGATATCCTTCTCTCTGGGGTACTGGCTCTTGGCAGCACGAGGTTTGAACACAAACTGCCACGGGCACAGCATTTTGTATGCTTTTTTTGTGGTTTTAGTTCACTGTGCTGAACCTTGTTTTGTGTGATGTGGGAACACTTCTAAGGACATAAAAAAACCAACAAGGTCAGTTTTTACCCAAGAGAGCAACTCCCTTTAACATCTCTCAGAAACTCTCCAGCCTAACTGATCTGATCTAACATCCTGTGTTTAAAATGAAAATGGCTTGATTCTTAGAATAGTGATACTAAAACTAACACTTTGTCAAGTGTAATGTGCAGCCATATACTAATCTAAAATACTGGCAGGAGAATTCCAGATGACCCCTGGTCATGTAAAGCAGCAAATACTGGTGTCTGAGCAGATCACAAGCTTAGAAAAGGGGTGTGAATGTTGCTGTGTTATTCACACAGTAATGAAAAAAATCTTGTTCTTAAATTAACCAAAACATTTTGCAGTGTATCCACCTGACAGAGCCAAACAGGACTCTGAGAGGCTGAAGTTTGTGGTTTCTAAGATGTGTAGCACTTATTTGAATGTAACACATAGCATTTACACAAGAGTGTACAAAGTTTATGCGATTCATTTTAACATACATTTTCTGCTCATTTCTGGACATGAGAGATTTTGTGCTAGGAAAGGTATGACAGAAGAGAAAGGGTTAGAGAGAATTAGCCCCAGTGTTTGAATATGGTTCATAACAGAAATCAAAACCTGATGTTTCCAAAAAGAGACAAAGGAAGAAAATATACATTGTCACATATTCATGATGTAAATTATGTCTTATTTTGATATTTATATTACTTTTACAGTAAAAGTTAAATTTATGCTGGGCTCTGAAGATACTGTCTGCTGTAAAGTCACACAAAGAGAGAAATGCATCCAACTGTCTGTGCAGAACCTGCAAGGTATTAGGATCGTTTGCTACTCCAAGTGAAAGAAATAATGTGTGATAAGCATTTCTCCACAGTTACAAAATAGGAACAAATCCAAATTATTCTGCAATAAAAAATGCTGTGATATGACTATACAATTTTGTAAAATACAGGGAGAAAAGAGAAGAAATGGAGAGAGGGAAGAAAAGAAAGAAACAAAGGAAAGAAGGAAAGAAAGAAAAAGAGGGAAAAAATGGAAGAATCCCACACAAACATAAAAACAATACATAAGGAGAAAAAGGAGGAAAAGGAAGAAAATGAGGAAAAGGAGGAAAAATATGAAAAATAATAACAGGAAAAAAGAAAGATAATAAAAAAAGAAGAAAAAGCAAAAAGAAAGAGAGCAGACTCACATTTCCCTTCACTGGCACTCAGAGCAAGAAGCTGCTTTGTGTCCTGCACCACGGGGTTCTGTGGATAGCACTGACAGTGTTACCTGTTACATGCACAAACCTTTAAATCAGCAGAAAGGAGGGACAAAGTTTTCAGAGCAGCTGGACAGCCTGGAACTGGAGCAGGAGACTGAGTCTGACACTTTACTCCTAACACAGAAAAAGAGATAGAGTTTGCCATATAATTGCTTTACCTGTGAGCTGCAGTAAATAAATGGCAGAATGAACACCTGGACATGGTGCTTCTTACCGTGCTTTTGTGAGAGGAGTTCCCAACTCTGCCAAGAGAGACTGCTCTCTGTCAAAGTTTCTTGCCTTTAACCTCTCAGGCTCTGTATCCCTTCCAGGAGGCAAAAGCATTTTATAGTCCCAGACCATGTATGCAAAATAGCCCTGAGCAAGGCTGGACATGGAGAGTGAAATAAGGGGGATTCCCCACACGTCCTGCATTGCTTGCAGAAGTGGAGGGTGTGTGGCTGCTGCGTGCATTACATAACCTGGGTGAGGGAGGGAGGCAGTTCTTGATGCTGTCAGCATCCCTTCCTTCCCTCAGCGTGCTGCAGCCTTGACTCCTGCTTGTGCTTCTGGAAAGAGCAGGGTATCACACTAAACACTGTTTGCAACCTTGCACGCAGTGTTAAAATTTAAAAAAATTAATGCTGAAAGGCTTCTTACAGCTGTTATCACTGTGTGGCCAGTCTCCAGGCACTCTCCTGTACATAACCTATGGCTGTAGGAAGAGAGTGAGCAACTTCAAGAGAAATGTTACAGAGCTGTAGAGCTTTACAATACAGGCCAGGAAAAAGCATTTAGCCACGTGCTTATACCTAAGGACAGGTATTTTGAGTTTCACACACATACACTTCCTTACTTTTGATCAAGTTTTAAAGGATCTTTCTCAATAGAGTATTTGTAGAATTTCTTGCTCTCCAGAGCTCCTTGTTCTGCCTGTTGCTGCCTGCGAGATTTGTCCCTTGGTGCCTTTCCAAAGTATTGGGAATACTGGAAGGAAGCTGCAACTCCCTGAAGTACAAACCATTCCCACCGTGCTGTATGTGGGAATAGCACGGGGACAGCTGGGTGAGGAGGATGGGATTGCTGAGCTGATTTTCAGTGTCAGACAACACGTGGACACGTACCTTTTAGAAAACCAGGCTTCTCCCTGCAGTCTGGAAGGCAGAACCCCACCGGGACAGGGCTGGCAGCAGTGCCCAGTGCTGTCAGGCACCTGCAGCCCACAGATGTATTGACAGACAGTGCACCAGCAAGGATTTTGACCTGCCTTATTTGTTTCTTGATATTATGTATGGCTACTTTAAGGAAACTGTTTACAAATTAAAGATGATTAATAAATTTGCTGACTAATGAGTCAAATGAAGTACATTGATAATGAGGGAAAGATTTACAGGTGCCGACCAAAGATCTACAGAAATGAGGCATAAGGCAGCCAGAGAAATGAGGAAATGCGTGTTCTTTTCTCATCAGTCACTCTTTTACTGGACAAGCTTGGGCAAGGTGTTTTCTTCTCTTCGTGTCTAGTTTCTCTATTTGAAAATGAACATTAAGTGATTGTGTAAAGCATTTCTAGAGGCAAAGCAAGTGGTGTGCACACGTGTTCATGCACGAGATCCCCTGTATGCATCCCATACAGGATTGCTAGAGATTAATTTATTGATAAATAGACCTGAGTTTTCTGAGCATTCATCTGCTTGGCTTTATCAAGCCTGTGCTGCTTTGCATCCACTGCTCATGAATTTTCACAGTTGGATTTTTTCTTTAATGTGGTGCCTTTACTCTCTCCGGAATTAGCAGGTGACATCCCTTTTTTTAAAATATTCCAGTCATCAGGCAGATGTAATCAGCAGGCAGAAACGATGTGTGAGAGCTGTGCGACTCTGCCATGCCAGAAAATTCTGCCTTTACATTCTTCTTTGCATTTGCTACTTTGTAACAGGGTTTAAAAAATCTCTTTGCATCCTTCCCTTTCTTATTAACCTCTTTCTTCTATAGAACATGGGCAATCTTAATGTCTAGTACTGTAAGAAAGAACATACCTTAGTAGAAGTTTAATTGAATTCAATGGGTTGTAGGCTTTTAGTATTCACCCTCCTTATTTCCCTGTGCTTGGGACTGCTGAAATCTAGGAAGGGTCATGTAGGGATTGGATATGGAAAATCAGATTTGGGATAACCAGAGGAGGAGAAACATCTTTCCTTAGGAGAACTGTTAAAAGGATTGGCTGAGGTACAGCCATTCAGGGAACTGCTTAATCACTCCAGTTGCTCAAACAGGACCTGTTTTTTCACTCACTTGAAATCAATAATAAAACTCCCTCTGTACAGAAATAACAAGAGAGAACCATGCATTCCTCAGGTGGACCAGAGATTAACTAAACAAGCTCACTGGGCACTCCTTCTACAAATATTCTACAGTGCTTGGAAGGTTTTTCCTTCAGAAAACCAATTCTGCCCATATTTCCTATTTTTGCACAGCCACTTCTGCCTCTGTCATATCAGAGTGCAAGAACTGGTCGCTTTCCTTGCATTAACTTTGATGAAAGAGGTGCCCTTTCAGAGCAGATTTTGACCTATTCAATGGCATGCTGACCATGCTGTCATCTGGAGTTAAATTTTGTTTTATTTCTGAGTGTCTGATGGTCTGTAGCCCCAACAATGAGCTCTCTGCAATTTCCTTCCAAATGAGTCACATTCTGTGTCTGATATTATAATATACATCACATCTGCAAGATTCTGCATGAGCTCAAGAAGTCATATTCCTGAAAACATTTACAAATCAAGCTCTGGTTGTAAGGTTGCTCCTCTGAGATCAGCACATTTTGAGTCTTCAAAGAACTGCTACACTGAGGCAAAGTTAATGACAACGAGGGCTGATCTTCCCAACTTCATGGAACCTAAAGAGATGTTCAACTGTCCCAACTTTTCATAGGTTATTAGTGCACTTTTTCTAACTCCCTTTTCCTAACTAATGTAACTATTGTCTGAGATGTCTCCATGATGGTCTTGCAGCAGTGCTGCACGTGACAGCACAATAATTACAGTGCTGCAGCCCCTCTATACACTTGGCATCTCAGATTTGTTAGGACTTCCCTTGCGTCTGGTGGTTTCTGACAAAGATACAATTAATAACAATAATAACTATTGCTGTTGCCAAATATCCCCTTTCATTGATTACTGCCAGTCACCTTCTTTTACACTGGTTTGGTTTTTCATTTCTCAAAGAAAATTTGTTTGGTCTGACTCTTCCCCCGAACTTTGCAAGATGGCAACTCTGGGGTTTTTTTGTTTGTGTTCTGATTGCTGACTATTCCATTAAGGGCTTTAAGATATTCACCATTAACTGTAGCCCCTTCTTCATTGGCTTCTTATTATTTCGAAATGTTCCTGATAAAGTGGGGATAACAGCTCTACCAAAAACAAAAGAAAAGATCCAGGCCTTGGCACTTGAAAATATGCAAATAAAAGTAGGATCTCAGCCCTGTCTGGACCCTTTTTAGTTTCTGCAGATTTAAGGTACATTCAAAGCAGCAGTTTAGGCTGGAAAGAGCAATGTTTTGTTTGCCATATCCTGCTCTCCAGTGGAAGACCGAATGTCAAACGATGGCAGGGCAGGGTGGAAAATTTCCCAGTGTGGCCATCTGAGGGTGAAAATGAAAGTTGAGTGCTAAATTTGCAGATATGCCAGTAAACCCATCCCTTCCTGTCTGCTCACTGTCAGTTAGGCCAAACTTAAGACATGCAGAAAGAACAGAATTCCCTCATCAGTCACCCTCTCCAAAATTGCCAGGGATGAGGAAGTGAGGGAGGGCCAAAGCCATCTGACAATCAATAGCCAGACTTTGTTGTGCCTGGCTGCACGTTGGCTCAGGCAGAAGCGATTGCTGACACCTCCTGACTCACCCCTGAGATCCTCTGTCACAGCTGCAGCAGCAAAGGCAAAATTACAGCAAAAAAAGAGCAAAAAGCAATTAGCAGTTGACTGGGCATAAGCCCTGGCGTCCTGCACGTAGCTGTCACAGGCTGGGCTCTATGTCCTGCACTCCTGGACATCATTTCACTACACTGAAGATGTCCCTGTGTGGAGCATAAGGAAAAGCTGGCATGTGGATAGGGAAAAGCTATAGAACAGTGCTTGGTACCTCTGCTCCTGCAATCCATGCTTGTCACAGCAGAACAGGAAAAAAAAAAGACTGCGAGATTACTGTGTGCAAAAAGAGTTTTATGCTTGAAAAATAACAGTGAACTACAGAGCTGCAAGTGTCTTCTCTAGTAAAAGCATGGTCTGAAAAAGAAACCATGTTTCCTGGATGGAGACTGGGGTTTTCTCAGGTAATTTTATGGCTCTGCTTTATCTTTATGCACCTTTTTACTACTTGAATTGTTTTTAAGGACTCCTTGCTAAGCACTACAGTTAGGCCAGTCTTGCCTATGTCTGCACAACTTTCAGTGTCCGTGTGAATTATGTCACATTTTCAAAACTTTCCATGAGAGTGAAATTGTCTCCCCTCTGCCCTTCCCGTTAGGGAAATGATGCCAGAGGGTGTGGGGTGTGAGCTTCCAGCTCCTTCTCTAGCAAATATCTATCTTCCCCTATCAAAAAAGACAATTTCCATGGCACTTTCTTCAGTATCTTCAGAGTATTTTCAGTCAGTTTTCATTGATTTTGAGCTGCAAGTCCAGCTCAACACTTATACACTGAAATACAGACAATTTCTCCATTCGGTCTCTGTGGGGCGTCCCAGAACACAATCTTCTGCCATGCTGCTGCCACTTCCAATCCATGGAGTGAATCTTTGAACTAATTCAGGAAATTCTGTCTCCTATCACAAATCTAAATAAAGACTTCAGTCTGAACATATCTTCTCACTACATCTTCTTTTTTTAATTTGCTAGTTGATCACCCAATGATTATGTAACTGGAGAAACATTCAGTCAGTCAGCAGGGAACGAGCAGTCTTTGCCATGCAAGCTCACTCCAGGCAGTGCTGCTTACACCTGCTGCTTACCTGTGTCCCTGGTGCTGTGGTTCTCTGTCACATACACAAGGTGTGCTTTCGGAATATGGTCACATATACTCTGATTAATCCTCCATCATTGAATAAAACACCTATTTCTTCATGTGGAACTGCCTAGCAAGCAAACCCAACATGTAGGGGAACCTGAGGCCGTTGCTGAGATAGGGTACAGTGAATAGTGCTGGGATTTGTGGAATATTCCTCAAACATGACTCCTGTAACTGAAATGAAGTCAATAAAAACTGCCACATGCACAGGTTCACAGGAGAAGGCAGGTTGGAAGAGATCTCAGCATTTCATCTAGTTCAAGCTCCTGCCCAAAGCAGGGTCAGCTGTGAAGTGAGGGCTTGATCCAGACTGGTCCTCAGCATTTCTGAGGAAGGAGACTGCACAACCACCTGTGCAACTTACTCTGCTGCTGGGCTGTCCTTGTGGAGGTAAAATTTCTCCTTATACCCAGCCTGGACTTCTCATGTCATCTTCTGCTCATTGGTTCTCATCTTCCCACCCCTGCGAAGAGCCCAGCTCCATGTCCTCAGTGACCTCCCAAAAGCCACTGGAAAGCTGTTCCTCTTCTCCAGGCTGAACAAGCCCTGTTCCTCCAGCCTCTCCTCACGAGACAGCACCATGGTGGCCTCCACTGAACTCACTCTTCGTGTACTGGAGGTCCAAACTGGACTCAGTAGTTCACTAGTGAAGGATGCAGATACTCCAATGGTGCTGCTTCTCCTTCATTCTCCTTCTATAGGAATTTCAGGCTAGGGACAGACTATTTAGCTTGGTTTTCTTTCAGCAAGCAAACACACTGCTGATCAAGACAACTGTTGACCACACTGACAGAGAGGTGGATGGTCTTTGAAGCTACATTTGGAACAGGGGACACCCCTCAGGAGTTTGAAAAGTCACTTACTGAAAATACAAAAAAGAGATCTGGAGGAATATGTGTTGATAAGGTCAGATTCTAGAAAGTAATGGGTGGCTCTATGGAGCGGGTAAGTCACAGGGGTTAATCTATAATAAGGAGTCCTAGTACACACATCAAAGGATTGTTACAGATTAATTAGCAGGTGCTATTATTAGCCATAACAATTTTTGTCTCCATTTCCGAAAGGATGAGATGCAAAACAATTACTTCATGCAGTCTAAATGTTTCACCCTACTCTTGCAGTGAGGGGTATCTGGACCACAGCCACCAAAGCAAGAGGAGCTGATGCAGACTGTGTTCTTCACTTATGGGACAGAAATAGCAAGTTTTTGGTCAAAAGCAAGTTCTTGCTTCACCTTGTTTTTATGGTGATTACTTTTGATTTAGTCATCTGAAACCTGGCAGAAGGGAACATAAAGGGGAATTTTCTGTGGCTTTACAACACTGTCCATTAGGTTCGGGCAGCTCAAGAGACCTCTCTGACCAGCACAAGGTGAAAACCACTATGTCATTTCCTTCTTTTTTCTCATGTACCAGCTTTGAAGACTTAATTGCAATCTGAGAATTCTCCAAATGAACACACTGCTCCTCTTCCTGGTGGGGTTTTTGGGGATCAACTGTTTCTGTACTTCCATGAAGTGTCAAAGTCCTTGTCCAATGTAACATCTCTGATCCCGATTTTCTTCCATGTTTCTGCTTTTGAAATCCCATTTCTTTTCAATGGAAGAGCAAAGCTGCATGTGTGAAAGGCAGATGACTGGCACCCTGCAATGACTTCACATTCACAAGAGATAAATCCTCACAGTTAATGTCTTGATTTGGTAGATCGACCATTGCAGAAAAGGTGACTTTTCTGCAAATTTCTGCCCACACAGTGTGGAGACACAGTCTGACACCTTTGGAGAAGGTGCATGGTTTTGGTAGGGTCTTGTAATAAGTTCCTACCTAGTTGGATGATAATTTTGCAAGAAACACACCACCCACCTCTGACTAACCAGCAAAAGTGAGTGCACCATGGAGAAGGAAGGACCCAGGTCAGTGGTGAGACACACAAATGAGCACAGTATAAACCAGTGACCAGCAAACCATCCACTCATTTAAAATAGACTGCTGGATTTAATGTTGATAAAGTTGAAAACAAGAAAAAAGGAAGGCAGTTCTTCAGCACTAAAGACAGCAGCAAGACTTAATATTTATTTTTCCAAAAGAGCATATGAGCATGGGAAAAGAAAGCAACAAATTACTGGACAAAGAAACTTCAGAATTCCTTCTGCCTTCCCCTCACATAGAGTGATGCCTTTGGGCCCAGACTCCAAGCTGATTTGTGGAGGACATATTTGCCTTCAGCATCACACCCACCTCTTAAACTTGTCCACCCAGGCCTATGTTTTGTAGAACTGGATAAACAAAACTGTTTCACTTTTAATTCTGGTAACCATGATTAAGCACAGGCCATTCCTCTGAGTATTCCAGGCTGTGAAAAATGGTTTAAGATGGTGAATGCCACTGAAGTAGATGGGAGTCTCTCCTTTTGATTCCAGAGGCTTTGGCTCAGAACCCAAGAACAGCATGGAAAGTACACATCCTGATAAGCAATCATCTAGACTGCCTTTGTTAGCATAGACCAAGACAGAATTTGACAGAGCACAAAGGCAAGATTTGTGTCTCCCCTTTAACCAACAGTCCCTGTGAATTCCAGAGGTTCTTAGAGAGTGTTACAGAGTTCTGTGCAGCAAAGCTACATAATTATGATCTGTGATTTCTTTCAGATACTTATAAAATTGAAAACACTTCCTAAGTAGTACATAAATAAGGCCCTCCCCATATAGTGCAATAAAGCGAGCAGATTACAGGTTCAGTACTGTACCCAGTCTGTTCCTTTCAAAGCCTCATTGTTAGATCAAAGGGTTTATGGTTCTGTTCCTCTCTCAACCAGACATGGATTGCATTCAAGTTACTTTTTATGCTAAATACCACTCATATTGTGTATATTCTTTGTATAATTACCTCAGCTATAAAATCTGCACCTTTGCTTATGAGGATAATGAAGTTAGAGTGCAGGGATTGGCTCTCCATCTCAAATGTCATAATAAACCCTGGATGCCTTTTCAACGCATTTAATCAATTAGAAATTACCAGACTCGGCATAGTGTCACTGTGACATCCTACAGGCTCTATTCTGTCAGTTGGGAGCAGGATTTGGAGATGTCAATATTTTTAAACCATGCTTCTGAAATAGTTGCAAAATGATCATTACCATGTCAGTACCTCCTAACTCGGAGCCACGTTAGTGGAGAATAAGCAATTTCCTGCTGCTTGTCCCGAGTCCCAACCTGTCTGAGAGCTGCTGTGTGCCCTTTGAAGGTCTCCCGAGTTAAGCACCTAAAAAGCAATCCAAGAATTACTGTTGAAATCTTGGCCAGAAAGCTGCAACTTACTCTGTGAGATACTTCCAGCTAGGAAGAGGACAAACTCAACAGACGTCTTGGGGGAGAGAAAGTTCCAAGACTCAACAGGTGTCTGCATTCTGTACTGTAAACTGTGGTTAAACACACCATTTCTGTGACCTCTAGAAATAGGAGGGAGAAACAGAAAATAAAAGAGAAGGCAGCCCTTGCAGTTGCACAATTCTGGAAACCAAAATACTCTATTTTTAAGCACGAAAAGTCGGTCCTCAGACTGGCTCAGTATCAGGAAGGTGGCTCCAAAATATACAACCTCTGCCTGTGCCCAGCATCATGATATAATATTTTCCAGACTAACTTCTGTTTGACATTTGTTTTGAAACAGTTTTCCTTGTTCCTTGTTTCAGACTAGCTGAGACACAGCTTTCTGTAGATTAAATGACTGCTAAGAAATTGAAGCAAGACTGAGAAAACCCCAGATCCTGTGTGATTTTATTTAATGCAGAACAAGTCAACCTCATCAGCTGCAAGAATTTATTGTCAACTTTGCATCTTTTAAAATCCATTCTGTAGAAGGGGAGAATATTAATCAAAACACCAGCAGTTTTAAACTTCTCTCAAGAAGAATGAATACCAGAGATGGTGCAAAAAATAAGCTGTAACAATAAAAAGACGAAGTGCAGTGCTTTTTAAACAGATGATGCTGAGCCCTGGCAGAAGGAAGCCCACAGGTAATGAGGCCATTCAGTCTGAAGTTGTGTAGCTGCAGCTGAAAGGAAATATTTTATATGGGGTAGTGATACAGCCTCAAACTGTGCCAGGGGAGGTTCAGGTTGGACATCAGGAGGAGTTTCTTCACAGAAAGGGTTCTCAAGCATTGGAAGGGGCTGCCCAAGGAGGTTTGGAGTCTCCATCTCTGGAGGTGTCCAAGGAAGGACTGGACGTGGCACTCAGTGCTCTGGGCTGGGGACAAGGTGGGGATCGGGCACAGGGTGGACTCAATGGGCTGGGAAGTCTTTTGCCTGAATGATTCTGTGGAGCACCCAAACCAAGCTGGCTCAGAAGCTGCTGATGAAAAAAACAAAAATCAAGTTAATCCTTTTCAAAATGGATTCATGCAGAACATGAAGGCAGATTCTTCTGGGAGAAATGTCACCCAGGTTAATAGTTACAGAATGGGTAAGTTCAGCGTCCACAGATGAGGACAGCAAACAGCAGCCCCAGAGCTTTCCTGTTCAGGCTCTACAAGTGAAGTGAGCAATGCCAGGGACCTCTCCCCCAGTGACAAACACAAACATTGTTAAGCTCTTAGGTGCAAGTGACAGATGCCTCCCTCTGCTTCTAAACTTTTAAAAACTATTTTAAATATAAAACACAATTATGAGGAAAACAGAAAATAGTCTTCAAAGAGCAGGTTTTTTTAAAAGTTAGTGTGTCTGCCCTGCTTAATCACAAGCTGAAAGGAGCACTTGATGACTAGTGTATACTTCAGTTAACACTATTTCATAAAACCTGGCTTGACAGAAGTACAAGATAAATTAATCAAATAATACAAAAGTTGAAAGATGCACCAGCTGGCTCATGCTCCAGCAGAGGTACATCAGCTCTGAGCAGCAGGCAAGGCTGCAGGAAAGGGATAGATCAAGTGGGCGGTGCAGGTCTGTGTCCAGCAGCATCGTGTGTCAGGGACTTGCTTTAGACTGCTCTGACCAAGACACTGTTCACCTCAAATCACCTCTTTGGGGTGACACTGAGGGACATGACTCTGTGGAGCATAAAGGTCTAAAGACTCATTCTTACAGTTTAAGGTCAAGGACTCTCACAATGAATAGATATTATGATATTGAATATTTAAGACTCACAGACGTGCTGCCTGTTCAGTTTGCAGCTTATCAGAGCTTTATATGAAGGCACAATTTATAATGCCAAGTTAAAAGCTATTACAAATAAGAAACGGTTTCCTTTAAAAAAGATGTGAGGGAATAGTATTTGTTTCTCCCAGAAATAGCATGTATTCCTCCTCTTTACAGCATCACAGTAAAGATCACTTCCTTATGACATTTGAAAATGAGCCAAACACCACGGAGGAAAGGTTTTTGTTTAGCATCAAGTCCTCATGCTCAAGTGTCCCTAAACAAAAAGCAATGCCTGTGACATAACCCATCATGTGAGAAAGTTTACAAAGTGCTAAAGAATGATTTAAAGAATATTCCATTACTGACAAATGGTGCTAAGCAAGGCCTGGCGTGGGTTAGAAATATTCTATTCAGTACCCAAAGGGCTCAAATGACTTTTGGTGGTGAGTGTGAATGGAAATCAGTAACACTTCTGACACAAGAATGTGATCAGAAGTGTATTTGTCTCTGGCCACGTGAAGGGCAGAATGCTATCCTGGATATTACATAAACCACAAATTTACAATTTTGTCCATACCAAAACCTGAAATGAATAAATAAATTACAAAAATAAATAAAAGGGAAAGATTTTCACTACACAGGAAGCTTCTGCACGAGGCTCCAAGGCTGGTAATAACCAAAGTGGTCTTTACCATTTCTCTGTGGGCTTAAGATCAGGAACCTAAATGCTAAACAAAATACATTGACCAACCCTCTGCTACTGCTCCATCTTTTGACATGTTACTTCCGTATTTGTAATGTACAGATTATTTCCCACACAATTTCAGCTTTAGGTTTCCAAGGCCATGCACACACAAAACAGAAAGTATAGGACTAGTGCTGGTTCTGGCCTTAGACTGGATGTTGATAAGTCTGTAAAGTGATTTAAATGATTCATTTCTCCGTACTTCAAGAATGTAAAGCACGACATCACTTCATTAATCAGAAGTCTCCCAACTGTCTTTCCTTGTTCTAATGTTTGTCTTGCTCTTGCATAACAAGCCTCCAGTGAAACCCTCGCTACCTTATTCAAGAGCTGCCCATACACAACCTTTGAACTGTTAACTTCACTCAACTCCTAATTGTGGAATACCTAGGAGAAGTTATTGACAAAAGGTCTTATTGGAACCAGCTGCAGAAGTGTTGTTGGCAGAATGTAGTTATTACATTTGTGTCAACAGAATGAAAACCCTGGGCTAGCCAACGGCACAGGATACTCTTCCACACTGAAACTGATGGTGGCGACTGAATGCTTATGCAGTGAGGCCACAAACCCAGGCCTTTGACACCGCCTCTGACCGGCCCTTCTCAGCAGCCCATCATTTACCAGAACTGGCGCAGAAATGGGTTCCTCATTGCAGTAAAAGCCTATGAATACACTTGTCTCCTTCCACTGACATTACCCCTTGCTCTGTCAGCAGCCTCATGAGCATCATGAGTTTTTTTAAACTCTTCAACCGTAATTACAGAATGCAACACAGCCTCATTTACCCACCATCTTTATGTTCAGAGATTCTGGAGTACTGAAAATGGGAACGCAGATGCACCAGTCTGTTTGGGGTTGCTATTTTCTTCCCAATTGCCACGGCAGAACCCAGGAGGATGCTGCCTGTGACCGTGTCTTTCTCGCCGTGGGCAGCACTTGCCAGCACAGCGGCACCACGGGAACAGGGAGGAGCTCGTCAGGCTCAGCGGGGCTGGGTGGCAGAGAGCTGCTCAAACACAGGTGAAGAGAACTCAATTTACTGTGTAACTCTCAGGTCAGACAGGTCAGTGAGTGATAAATTTGGGCAACTCCAGGGTTAAATGACTTCCAAGCAGAAGTTTCTGGAATAATAATTTTGGTCAAAAGTACTGAAGCTCTGCACAAAACCCCTTTCAGAGTTCAGGTTCTCATCTACATCTGGGTTAATATCACATTTTTGGTCTCAAATTATGCTGCTGGAGAAGGGAATTTGTATAATGTCTTGAAAACATAAAAGCTTCACCTCTGCAGCTGAATGACTCTTCAGTCCAGTCATTACAGAAACATGTCTGAGGCACTGGGGTTACTTTCACTATTATAAGGAAGTAAATAGTTGTTAGCATCCTATCTCCCCACCAGCAGGAAAATTATTTGTATATTGAGTAAATAAAGTTATCTTTGGCTCTATTAAAAGTTTTTTTATTTTGAAAACCAGATTATGTTTGTATAAACCCCCCCCCATAAAAGTCCCTCAGACATCTCTTCATACCTCCAGCTGAATCACTACTATCAAAATATGTAGTCATGATGTCTCCTGCCTCACCAACCATGTTCCCCGTCTGCACTCTACTGAGAAATGAATGCTCTACCACTTTCCAAACCCTAAAATTCACAAATCCTGGTCCTCCATATCAGTTACAGCTGTCATACCTTTGGTCTGATGTTCCCATATCCCAGCTGGCACCTCAGACATTCGGAGCTGCAGACATGCCATGGCTGCACCTTCCAGCTCCGTGGTCCTTTCCCTCTTGAACTAGCCACAAATTAAATAACAGGTGTGTAAGAATGATTTAAACACATGCAATTATCCTATTTTGTAACTAAACAAAATATTACATCTCACACTACCAAAATCAATTAATGCCATAGAGGGGTGTGAGCACTTCACATTTAAAGTTCAGGAAACTGCCATGCTCCGATACACTGTTAATCCCGCTAAGTCTTAGAGTTTTCAATCAATATAGCAATGATACAAAATTCATTGCATCTCCATGCTACAGACCACACACAGAGAATAGACCTGGAGAACAACACGGGTCACCTGTTTGCTGTTCTTGATTAGAAGCAGCACATTCAAAGAGCTTCTATCAAAAATGCTTGAGCTTTTCTATTAGTGTTCAGCATCATACTGGATATTCCTTGTCAACTGCCAAGGTTGAAGCTTTCTGTGCTCTACTTTGCACAAAATAATTTTGAAAGTTTAAACAAGAATGGCTGCACTTTCAAAAAACAATGTACCTAAGTAGAAAGACAAGTGGCTTTCCTCACATGGAAGAAACATCTACTCTGTTGAGCAAATCTATTACCTTCCTGCTTTATCTGAAGTTAAGCAGAAGGCTGGCTCCAGCATAATACTGAGTATCTTCAGGTACAGAAAAGGACTTGAGGAGGAGAAATAAGTGGGGTAGAGAGACAAGAAGAGACCAGCATTAAGGAATTGGTAAAACAAAGACAACAGAAATTAAGGGTGTATAAGGTGATGTGAAAGACATGGGAGTAGAGAGAGGAACAATAGTGGCGATGGCAGAGGCAAGAATAACAGAGAGCAGGAATTCCTGGAGAGGAGGGTTAGCAGAGAAAAGGAAGTTTTTTGATACAGTACTTTATGAACTTCACTTACAGCCCCATTTCTGTTACAGCACTTGCCAAATTCTCCTGGCCCATGGCGAGCCAGGGGTTAATTTTTGTGTTCGCCTGGGGAACCGCCCGAGCCCGGCGCGGGGCCGCGGGACAGCGCCGCACCGCCACCTGCAGGCGGCCCGCCGCAACCGCGCCCAGCGCACGGGCACGCCTCGGGCCTGTGCCGAGCTCCCTCCCGGGAAAACCGCCCCGGCACCGGCAAGGCCGGCTGCTTCAAAAGGACACGGACTCCCCCGTTTAAAGGACATTTATTGCGTGTTGCAAAGCGCTGTGAAGCCTCGGAGCTGCAGAGCATCGCACAGGCAGCGACTGCGCAGTTCCGGGCACAGACCCGGCTGAACGGGCACAGACCCGGCTGAAAGGGCACAGACCCGGCTGAAAGGGCACAGACCCCGCTCAGCGGGCACAGACCCGGCTGAAAGGGCACACACCCGGCTGAAAGGGCACACACCCGGCTCAGCGGGCACAGACCCGGCTGAAAGGGCACACACCCGGCTCAGCAGGCACTCTGACAACACCGACGGTCCCAGCAGGCTGATGTGACCCAGCAGAGGGCCTGCCATAACCAGTGTCACACACAGGATGAAACGCTCAGTCCCGAAATCCATGGTGACTGACGCAGGGGAACTTTGTCCCCAAAGAACCTGCACAAGTTTATCACATGCTGCTAGGGTTGATCCAGGCCTAACAGTATATAATGGAATAAGTTACTCAATTCTTAGGCAAGCTTGGGCTTTAACTTAGAAGTTTGTGATTATAGAAGGCAATAGTTTAAACCCAGACCTTATAATTTAATTTACAACATTAAATAGCTTCAGAAATATTAATTTAGCTTCATGACATCCCAGCAAAATATAAATTATTGTACTCGTATTATCCAAGAGAAAACTTCAGGCAATAATTCTAATATAGTACTGGGCTTGACTACAAGTCCTCTAAAGATGTTTACCAATGTCCTTCTTGGCTTCATCCTTCCTCTTCTACTTCTGGTTTTTATACTGAAAAAAAAAGAAATTTTTTTTTTTGGTGGGAAAGAGCACACAACTAAGTAACAGTTCATATCAACAAGGATTTACAAGTCTTCTTCATGAGGCACATAAATTTATATCCATTCTCTTTAAGTTAGATTGAAATTTGGTAGGCTTTCCCTTTGCAGTATAAAACAATGATTCGGGCACAGATATTCACTAGATTGTACCTGCTGGGATTTGATTACTGCTAAAATATAATAATCTGTGACTAATCTGTGCTTGCTTCTGTAACAATTCCCATTTGGACTTCATGGACGGGCAGAGAGAAGGACTTAAGAGTCACTTAGTAAATTAAATCACAGATATTTAAAGAGCAAGTTGAACTTTTGACTTGTTTCATTACACTCCTTGTTAAGGTATCACACTCCCCAGCCAGACTGAAATCCCAGGAAGCACAGGTGGCTCTCAGCTGTCTAATTGAAACAATCCTCATTCTTTCATCTGAGAAACCAGTCTGACAGCACAGGGGCAGATCCACTGGGTGACAACTATGGCACAGGGGAGCCCAGCACCACAGCTTTGCCCCTGTGTGGTCTATCCCTGACCTCTGCAGCCACGGGCAAGGTCTGAGGAAAAACAACAATAGTTCTGGAAATTCATGTAAATTGTCTGAGGATAGATTCTGTTAGAAAAGCAGACGATGCATAGCAAGATGTGGCTTGTAAAATGCTGTATTGTAATTTTTTTTCTCCTATAACAGAGTGATACTAGCCATCACTACTGATATTTAATAGAATTCTTTATGGAAACAAAGACTTACACAGAGACCAACCTAAACCGTTATTGGTTCTGAAGAAAAACCAACATTAGTTTATATTGACCAAGAGAATTTTTAAACAAGGACTGTCGCAATCACAGATCCCTGCTGGCTGGGTATTTCCTTTCACCCAGACACTTCAACATCCAGGAAAACAATTTGCTATTCAGAACTTGCTTTCCAATGTTTTCTTCTTTGTTCTGAACTGAAACCAAAATGCAGACAATCCGAAGCACTTACTTTATTCATCACCCAGTCAGCATCTTCAATGGCTCTCTTAATGATCTGCTGGATTCGCTCAGGATCGTCTTCATCAGCATGAACTTTGAAACTCTGCAACATTCCAAGTGTCATCGACTTGTCAACACAGCAGTTGTCAAAACAAAGATAGCATTTAAATCTCAGAAAAATATTTGTTGCAAATAAACTGTTGGTCTGAAAAGGTAAAATTACACATTGTAGCACCTGGCCATACTCTTTCTATAACAAATCTGGTCATACGGAATTTCATGTTAAGTATTCTATTCCTTTCATACATCAACAACAAAAAACCCAGAGAACTTCAATTCAGAACAACAATTGAAATTGTCTGGTATGTTAAAACTAGAAAGACACAGGACAATAGGTATGATCAAAGGCATGAAATTACTTCCATATGAAGTATGGAACATGAACAGTCAGATGAGATTTACCCAGATGGGGGGGGACATATAAATGACTGACAAGGAACCAGTAGGTTTCACCATAAAAGATGTGTTTAGGGAGTAAGTAATGATTGTTCACTCTCTTGACTAACACAAGAATTAGAGATGAAAGCCAAGAAAAATAGGTTTCAGATTCAAAGCAAACAAAAAGAAATGGTCCTTCACACACTCCCACTATCACCCTTCCAATCCACTAGGGTCTCAAGTTATGCTGGTTCAAACAGCAGCAGAAGAACCCCCAGCCCCGCAGGGCGCTGCAGCCCAGCCGCGTAGCCGTGTCCCTGACCTGCCTGATGGCGTGTCTGTAGTGCTGCTGGATGGGGCCCTGGGGCAGGCGGCGGCAGCAGCGCAGCAGGTACCGGTACAGCTGCACCGAGCTGCGCACCAGCTCCGCCTCCGGCAGCGGGGACATGGCCGGGCCCGCCCGCGGCTCTGCAACACAAAACAAACCACAACAGCCCATGAACTTTACTGACGACACGGAAATAAAAGCGCAAATAGTACACAATGAGAACAGGGCAGGCGAACTGAGGTTCAGCAGCATAACCTGTAGAAACTTTAGAAGAAACCCCAATATGAAATGAATGAGAACTTGCTGAGTTTATGGACTGACGGGAGTTGGCTGTCATTGCTCAAGGCAGTAAAACACAAAGCAGAGGATCACTTTGTGATGGGAATAGCCACGTGTGCCACAGTGTTTTACAGATTCCCAGTGTAACTTTCTCTAAGTACCCAAAGCTGTACTACAGCCCACAGGGAGTTTCCTACTTGCTAAGCCAGGATCCTTAAAGTCCTTCAAACTTCCAGTGCTTTCCTTGAGCATTGCTAGGAGTTCATCCACATGGTGTCTTTTTAGAATGAGGATGCTCATAATGGCTATAATTGGTGCTGGAATTTAACAGTATTTCCTATTATTGTCATTCTGTCAAGAATTTCAAGGCTTCAGCTGGAAATAACATGGATAAATATAGGAGAAGACAGGAAAAAACATTGTTAGGTTTGAAATTTTTCATCTTTTGGTAGCAGCAAAAGGAAAAGAACAAACCAAGTTTCACTTCCATAACTATACTTACATATTGTAACAGTAAGTCCATCCAAGTCCTATAAAGTCCTAATCAAAGACTGTAAATGCCTTGTCATTTAACAGATGGTTGCCATCTGCAGAGAACTAAATTAACATTTGGAAAAAAGCACTTTTACATCATTACTCTTAAGAATAAAGATAATAAATAAGCAACTGAATAATGAAGTAGGTGCATGCTGTTATTTTAGCACTATAACACCTACTCATTATTTGGAATATTTTTTTCCTTTTTCTTAAGTAATTTAAGTCCTTCAGCCAAATGTATTTCAGAGTACACCACCACAGCTATTACATGCCTGGGCTCTATATTTGCACAGACTAGATCTTGTTGCAGTGGGGAAAATCTCCTCTCTATGCACCTATAAATGCCCGTCATAATGCTATCAAAATACCCCCAGGCTTCAATACGTTAATCTCTTGTTTTACTCCAACGTTTTTTTCTGTAAAACATCATTTTCTCTTTGCAGTGAAACCTATGCTGGGCTCCATACATTTTTGGTTTGGATTAATTTCACTTTGGCATTCAAGTATGGGAGGCGATTACATGCCCAACAGTCAGCTGAGAGATCCCTGCATTCCCCTTCAAGCAGCAGAAAGACAAGCAACTCCACAGTGTGACTCATAACATATAGACTGAACTATTCCCTGCCCTTCTCTCCATGAGGGAGAGAAGTTTTTATCATCCAACATGGAAAACTGGAATATGTAGTTGGATTCAAGTTGATCTGAGCCCAAATTTAACTTTACACACAGGTTTTTTGGGCTATATCCTTGGCTGGCAAGAATTGGTGCAATTCCGCTGACCCTAAGAACCTGACCCTGCATTTCACATATTCCCACTAAATACAGTGAAACATCCCAAAATTCAATACAGATCCCCAAATACACTTTGGGACCAGAGCCAATTTGTGAAGTTGTTTCTAGGCTTTGATGTGTAAACTCATCATATGTCACTGTGCTCTAATTAAACCTAAGTGGTGCAATAGATTTCCTGTCACAAACGCAAAGATCCCTCATGTGCTGGGACTGTCCAGGACAGCTTGCTCTAGCACAAAGAAAAGCAGCTCTGGGAGAGAGGAAGGAACCAGTCACGGAAACATACGGATATGGAAAGATGAAGCTGATCAATGGAATTGAAAATGTTTCACTATAGATAATTAGAAATTTTCCACTGCAGTAATTTTTCATAGGAAAATGATGAGCTGTTGAATTCAAATTGTGTGACAAATACATTTGCTCGGATGAATTTTTTTGGGGAAAAAAAATTCTTTGCCTTTCCATAAATACTGGACTTTCTAAAAGATTTAAAGATGGAAAATTTTACCTTGTCTATTATCAAACCTAAACTCCCTCTATGAGACTCATATTCAAATTAAAAAACCAAACCCCTGAGTTCTGACAGATTCACAGCTTCAAAAATGCTACAAATGCTGTGGCATGGGCAAGCTTCACTGGGAAATTTATCACCAAAGATCTATGTTTTTCTTAGGATGCAACTTCATCCAGTGAAAACTTCACTGGAAATCTACTACAGCACATGGAAAACCTGATGGCTATTTTGGTAAAGTGGCTGTTTAATGAGAAATAATCTCATGACCTGCCCATTGTTAAGTTCTAAGATACTGGTGCCCTGTATGAGCACACCTCAACAGGGACTAGACCCTGACAACAGGTAATGCTACACTCTGCACCTGTGCACCCCAGTGCACTGGAGAATTTGCACAGCTACTACTGTGATTTGCCCCTTCCTCAGCATAAAAAGGACAATGAAGCACAGTACAAATCTGCACTGTTGCCTTTTGTTCTAAAAACATCTCTCCTCGAATCCCACAAATGTTACCAGTTTTATCTGCCATGCAAAAACCCTCGACCTCACAAAATCTGGCTATAATCCTGACTAATAATGTAAATCTCCCTCTGATAACTTAAATATCATGTACAGCACAACAAACAAACTATCTACACCAAGAACTGTTGAGTCAGAAATAAAATAATCCGCTAATTGTGCTTTTCTGGAATGGATGACTGTATGTCCTAATCAGAAGGCTGAAATCACATTTGCATTTAGATAAAGCCTCATTCACAAAGAGACAAGTATAAAAGGAGACACTGAGACTATTGTAGCATTTCTCTGCATTGCATAATCATGTACATTCCTGATAATGATATTCAGATAGTGAAGCAAAGGCTGACCAAAGCCAATTAATCTTCACTCTGCATTAGCAGGTTTGGCAATTGACCCCATGCACAGCAGAACCCTGATGAAGCTGAGATGACACTATGCCACTGCTCTCAGTTTATTTTTTTTCTGCTATTTTGAGTGTTTTTCAAGCAAATCCCCACAGTTCAACAGTTATGATACAAATCCCTCTGAACTAGTTAAACAGCCACCAAAAGCTGGGCACCAGAGACTGGAAGTGTTAATTAAAGGACTGCAAGAGTTACCTGAGCTGTTGCTGTTTACAGGTTGGCTCCAGCTTCCCCCTCTGCCCTCTCTTCCCCCAGTATACAGGCTGGAGATGTTTTTTATTACTTTGAAGTATTACATCCTTAGAAGTCTTAACTCAGGAATTTATGATTCCCTATCCTAGTCAAACCTCATGATCTCAGGAAAAATAGGAATGCCAAAATAAGAAAGAAATCGGAAGCCTTTTGAAATCTCTTTAACCACAAAACATCTTAGTTCATGTTGTGACATCAGTCCAGGAAGGCACCCAAGTGAACGGCTGCTACTCAAAAGGTTCTTACTCTTTGGTCGCATCCGTCCTCCCTTCCACATTTCCCATATTCCCAGCTGGCAAACACAGCACAGGCCTGTGAGTCCAGCCCCGAGTGCCTGCAGCAGGGGCAGAACTCCCTGCTCATGGCACCGTCACACCTCCCCTCAGTCCCCAGTGGGTCATTGGAGCGCCTGGCGTGTCCAGGGCAGCGTGAGCGGCTCTGCTGCCCCAGGCAAACCAGCCAACGTCCATCTGTCCATCTATCCATCCGTCTCTGCCCGCTCACAGCCACTCAGAGCCTCGGAACACTTGGCAGCCCTGGGCACGGCTGCCCTGCAGCCCCAGCCCTGCTGTGTGGGTGAGCACGGACAATGCTGCAGTCAGTTCCCAGCAGCCACATCTCACCGGCTCTTATTGAGATCTGCTGGTTTGATGTGATCGCTTCTGACGAGCTGGGGCCGGGCATTGTTGGGGTTTTGTCCTTTCTAAACATGAGCTGCAAAGTCCCATTGCATGAGCGATGATAGCTGGTCCTGTTCTGTTCGCTTCTGTTTCTGTTCCTCTCCCCTTTATGCTTTGACTGATGCATGAGGCAGAAGCAGTGTCAGGTGACTGTGCAGAACAATTTGGGGGCACAGCCCTGCAGTGTAAAATTTGCTTTACACAATATTTATAGAGCACATGAAGGATTAAGAACTGGCTAATGACAGATCCTGAAGATCTGTTTGTTGACAAGGAATCACCACTGCTTGGATGCTCTTCATGCAGTTCTACAGCATCAGGATCAGGCCTAATGCTATTCAACAATGTCACCAGTTTGCAAATATTAAAACGTAATAAATTATAAGCATAATAGAAATACAAAATATAAAATTGTAATTGGTAAAACTTGAGGATGACAAAGAGTGCTAGAGCTGGGCTTAATGACCACTTGTATAAATGAACCAAAGCCACAGGGCAGATGTCTTACCTTACACCCTGGTTTGGTATCACACAGCAGAGACATGCAATACTGCAAATAAAACACTCAGGCTGTTGCAATTCTACACCAGTGAGGAAACATGCTGCCCATGCTGAGGCCAGATTACCTTGTTCTGTATAATTAATAAGCATGATCAGACTAATTAGAGTAATATTCTTTGGAGCATGCTCACTAGTGAGGACAGGAACCTCCCTGGTTTAGGTGCAATTCAAATTTTTCCATTTTTTTCTCCTGAAAATGACTTCTCCTGGCTTAAAGAAAATTCTGAAAGGCACAGTCTCAAAAGAACTTTTTCTTCTCAGCTCTGAACTGCTCAGTTCAACTGCTGTTATAATTAATTTTGTTCTCAGTGGCCAAATCCTTAAGTACTTACCTTTGAGATCATGCCTGAATAGGAATTGAGTTATCAACTTTAAACCAAAACTGCCTGTTCATTCCTTCCTTTCTTGTAAATACTGTATTTTGAAAGGTTCCAGTGCTTAGTTCCAGTTTAGCAATTGTGATTCTCCCAACTACTTTGTGCCAGTTAGGGCAACAACTTTCTGGCTAAGCTTGTATCACCTTCTAAAACAACCAACTGGGCACAAAATAAGCTGCCACAACTTTTGTTGACGGACAGATACCCAGTTGGCAGAGTAAGGCATGGAAGTGCCTTTGAAGGGCAAAACCACACTGCCTGATTAATGACCACATTAACTCTCTGGACTACGGCTCAGACAAGCATGGGAAGAATATTAAGTCTTACGCAAGGTTTTGTAGTGGTTTCTCACTGTTCAGGAAGGACTGAAACTGGTTAAAGTTTATTTTTCCATTATTCTTTAACAGAGGCTCATTTTGCTCATGCAATCCAACTTGATAATTTTTTTTAAAAAGAGGCAAGAGGGTAAAACAAGGAGCTGTCAGCACAGAAAGGGGTCTCCTTAGGGAAGTACAAGAGTTGACAAACTCGTAAAGGTGGAGAGTCAGAATTTAAAACAGCAAAAGAAGTTGCTGTGATCCACACTGCTGACTAAAATTTAATTTAAAAATATTAATTTTTTTAAACCAAAAATGCCTGATATACCCCTCTGAACTTTCCCTTAGTGCAAACATTACACCCAGCCTACAAGGGAATAAACCCTGTGCAGTGTGACCTCTCCTTCTCCTGCTCCCCCCAGCACATCCCTTCTAGCCCTGACTGTGCACATAATCCCTGGATGGTGACGACGGGGCTTGTGCCCTGCCCTGTGATCTACACCCCAACCTGGAGTTGTCCTTCCCAACTCACATCATCCTTCCCAGAAGCATCAGGAACAACTCAATGTCCAGATCCACACCTGCTGAAATTTAGCATCTGCCAATCCTTCACTCTCAATCACAGTAATAATCTGAGCCGATCCCTTCCCTGGCATAAACCTCGTCTGTGGTGCAATTAAACCATGGATGAATTTGACCCACCACATCCTGAGCAAAATCCACATTCCTGGGAGCAATGTTTATAAGCAGCAGTATTACAGGACATGTAAGTCTGGGCACCTTTAGCCTCTTAGGGGGATTGGAACTGGCCTAGCTCACTAATCAGAGATTGTTTCCATACCAACAGCTAATCAGGGGCAGACCCCACCATGTCTTAGGGACACTTGGTGCTCTTAAAGCCATAGCTCAAGTTTTCCCCGAAACTTCACCGTCATTCTCCAAGGCCTAGTCTAGCTCAAAGGCAATCTGCCTTATTAATGATTATCCTACATTTCTGGTTTTGATTGAATGGCTCTGGGACAATTAAAATATTTCCTTTGTTTCTAAAGTACTTGAACATCAATACAAAATGCCAGAGAACTCTTTTCCCTTTGCATTTATCAACACCCATTTGAGTGAATGAGCATGGCAGGACAATTCTGAGTGGCACTCGGTGGAAATGGAGCTGCCTTAGGTTTCACCCATGATTCTGGTTTGTTTACATTTGGTGAAACCTCAGGAAAAGGGGGATAAAAGCTTTGGTTCAATCGAAGCCCTGGTGGTAACCTCCAGTGCTAATAATTAACTCAATTATGCTGAATTAATTTGATATAATTATCAGTGATGAAGCACAGACAGCAACACAGAGAAACTTTGAGAGACTGGAAGAACAGAAGTCTTAACAATACAAAATACCCTATAAAGAGTATCTTTTTTTTCCCCAAAATGAGTCAAAGACACAAAATGAGTTCATTACAGTCATCTGGCTTCACTCAACCCTCCAAATTACCCCCGTACCCAGACAAATAGCTGTGAAATCCAGCAAGTGCACTAGAATTACAGCAGGCCCTGATGAATTTGACACAGCACTCAGCACAAGTGTCTGTCCCCATCCAATTATCTAAACAATGCAGATTTAATAATATATTTAAGAGATCCACAATGCTTCTCCTTTAACTGAAGATGTTAATTAAGAACACTTTCCTGTTGTACTGTTGTCAGTTGGGTGGTTTTTTTGAGGAACAATCTGGAGGATGCTGCTTATGGAGTGTTTTCATTTGATCTGCAGTTTTTATCTAGTATTTTCAGACTTATTCAGTTCAAAACAAACAAACCCCAACTATAAAAACCAAACATCTATCTTTTTCACTTAGTATTTCTGTGATTTGTTTTGAAAAAGTATTACACAAATGCCTTCCTTGCTATGAAAATATACACTTTTTACTGAGGGTTTTTTAATGCTTATGTATTTAAAAAGAAAAAAGAAAGCCAGTGGAAGCAAAAATTTAATGTGGTTAAGTCTTGGGAACTGGGTTAAATGACAACGAAATCAAAGGACTTCTATGCAAATTAATGGGGAAGTAGCACCAGAATGCCTCAGGACTCTGTCCTGCTGCCTCACCCTGGAGGAAGCACCCCTGGCCTGTTACAGGGTCAGAAAACGCCTTCAGCACCCAGACCCCACCGAGGGCAGAGCGCCGAACACCCCGGCCAGGACACAGCCCCAGGGCTGCCGTGCTCCTGGGCTGCAGGGTGTCCCTGTCCCACGTGCAGCCCAGCACAGACCCCCACGTGCTGCAGGTGGGGCCGGAAAGCCCCAGGTCAATCTTTCTTTGTCTTCTTCCCCTCCAGCTGCACTGTGTGCACGGGTTTAGCACTGTGGTTGGTATTGGCCTGTTGTGAGGAATTTAACAACTGACAGCATCACTATATTTAATGTTTTACAGTCCATCCAGGACCAATGACATCCAGCCATGGAGACCTGGCTTCAGCCTGAAATGCTGCTTGACTTGTGCCTGTCACAATGCTGTAAATACAAAAGCTTCTAAGCTTCTACTGCATTTTTATTATCCTTGGTGACAAGAATAAAAATATTACCTCTATCATCACCAATTGCTTCTGAGGAGAGATTCCAAGTGCTTAGATGCAAGAAATGAATAGTATTTTTCCAATTTGCTAAGTAGGTGCTGCTCACACCCCCAGATCATTTCCTCCCCAAGTTCTGCTGGTTCTCAAACACAGCTGATCTTTCAGAACTCGGTTTAATTGCCACCAGGCTCTGATCAGACTCATCAGTTCAAAGCAAGCTCCATTACATCCATAATTTATGCATTTGATTTCAACAGATCATTTTGTGCCCAATATGGAGGGGGCAAAAAGTGTTTTCCATGGGGAAGCTGCTAATGTTTTCTGAAGAACAAGTTCTTAAAAATATTATTTCTGTAGAGACACTACATTTTAAAGTGGTGTGAGGGATTGTTCAAAGTCTCCTACATTTATCTGGACAGCTTACTCAAATTTTGTCTATGCCTATTTCCCACAATCTCCTTAGTTTAGAGGGCTGAGTTATTGCTGCACAGGGAGACATCCTCAGGGAAAGGGCAGGTACAGGCTGGAGGGAAGCAAAGCTCCCACCTCCTTCAGCCAGCACGGAGGAACGAGGTGTGGGCTAACATACCCCAGATGCACCCCACACCCATCTGACAACACAAGGGTGTCTGCGTAAATGAGGAGTTCAGCAGTCCCTCCCTGCCACCACCCCGCCTCCCCCAGAACTCCCTCTGCCCACCCCCAGCCCTGCTCTGCCGTCACAGCCTTGATTTTCCCTTTCATGGATTTTTGCTTGAAAAAGCATCACTGCCTCGGTTGTCTATTTTCAGCCTATATTTAAGAAAACCCTTTGGTTCCATTTGTAGCCACATCCTGTCTCAGCCTCCCCCTCTTTTTGTTCCTAAATATAAGGCTGATGCAATTTGATGTGACATGACAAAATAGCACATTTGCATTGGCAGAAACTTTCTCTCAGCAGCGGTAATTAAAGGGAGTAGATGAGACATTGCTGAAATCGGTGTTTGTTTAGCCTGGAAATAAAAGGCTTCAAGATGTCTTGAGAGGGATGTTCAAGTGTGTCACGACCATGAAATTCTTCAATGAGTGCCGCCCTTCTACAGGCTTCCTTTCTGACAAAGAAACGGTCACTCCAACAATGTCATTGATTTAAAAGAGAGTTTAAAAAAAAATCAGAGTTCTGTAGACTATATTCCTAACCAGTGAAAATTATTTAATGTGTTTCTTGGGATTATAAATAGTACCAAGACACTTGTGGTTACACATAAGACAAGGTCAGTCAATCTCTAACTTTAGAGGACAGGCTCTCTCAAATTGAGAAGAGAACCAAGATCTCATTGACCACAGTGGGAATTAGATGCTTAAATATCTGAATTTTTGATCTGAGATGCAACAGCAGAGGACAGGTACTGACCTTCACCTACAACACAGATTTTTATTAATTGTCAAAGACAGAAATCCAGAAACAGCAGCCTGGATCCTGTAAGTTCAACAGGATTCCCACTACAGATTAAAACTCATCTACAAAACTCATGAAATAATTTACTGTGCCCAGTTTTGCTGAACAGATGCACTGCAAATACCGGACAGGATCAGGTAATGTCAGCTTCCTGTACTCTATTCCATTATTGATGACTGCAGTAGAAGGCAGTGGTGGAAGAAGAGCAGTATTTAGAAGCTGTGGGGTTTTTCTTGATATTTAGAAGGTAAGTTTAGTTTACTTAATACATGTGAAGAATTCAGGGAAAGGTCTGGTGGCTGTTCCATAGGCCACAGGATTTAGCAGACATAATATGGTTTCAAGTGAAACTTCCTGCTCAGGAGCATCTTCCCTCTCCTTATGCACACAAGGCTATTCTTTAAAACCCATCTGTGATCAGCTCCAAACCAGCAGCCCACGTTTCGAGCAGGCTCGTTTCCATCCTAACACAGATGGCACCAAGAACAGGGCAGGCCAGAAAAAAATCAGTTTGCATATTATGCTTCAGTTTTTATGGGTCAGATTACCATCCAAAGCCATCAAAATGGCAACCCATATGTGATGTGTCTGCCATCGGAACTGAAGTGATACACCATCAAAATCTTATCGGGGCTGGTTAGACAACGTTTTATTAACCATTGACTAACCTCTGATATTTAAAAGTAAAGGCATTTTCCTTCCCCCAAATTTTTTTACTTTAACAGATCAATAAAATCGCTTTGGTGAGTCAAAAAGGAAAAGACATTATGCCATCTTCATCCCTGAACAACTGCATCGGCACAGCTCTCTTGGCAGAAGGGAGCTCAGCTTCTATGCCAAATATTCGCTTCCTCAGTGAGCCAGGTGCAGATGTTGGCTATGTCATCTGTTCCAACTTCTTTGTTCTACAAGCCAGAAAATTGTTCCCACAGCTTTGGGGGGAAAATGGGGATATGAAGAGCTCTTTGCATGCTTTCATTGGTGGAAGAATATCAGCTGTTTTAAAGACACTGTCGCAGAAATAAGAAATGTGTCATTACCCCCACTTGTGACAATTAGACACAGCAGAGAGCCGTGTCCTATGGATCCTGAAGGGATGCTGCAGCAAGGTCAAAGCCATGGCATTCTGTTCCCAGCCTCCTACACACCCTCTGCCTTCCTGCAGTGCCAGCTGCAGCCAATTCCCTGTTCTAGGGGGGCATTATCCCAGATGCTCCAGAAGCTCTGCTGCCACAGGGACAGGCTTTAAAGTGGGCAAGCCTCTTCTGGGAGAAGTCTATTGAATAGTAAAAGGTATTTTAAATGTCCTGCTATGTTATCATGGCACCTGGAACTCAAACAACTGCCATGCTAACTGACAGCCAGGGCCACCACCCCGTGTCACTGCCAACGGGAACATTCTTCATTCCCAAGTTTTTTCAGCCCTCTAACCTCTCTACATGATATTTTGGTCAATGCTGATACTTCAGGTGTTTATTCTCAACCAGATATAATACATACAGCAACAGCAGATTCCCTCTACCATGCCAAGACTCCTGATCTAGCTGTAGTACGAAAACACTGTTTCTTTGAAATCCTACTGGCAATTTGGGTTCTACTACTGGATTCATCAGCATGGCTGGAATGGAGACAGGGTGAACCTGAATGTAAAAGGCTGTTTAGAAATATCTTCTGCAAACATGTACGGTCACATGCCAATTCTGCACCAACCGAATTTCTACCGTTTCTTTGTGATTTGGCATTTTCACTTGTTTCCATGAGTGAGTTTCCCTGAGTAAATAGGCTCCTAAAGATTTCCATAAAACAACAAAAAATTCACTCACAGCATCCAGAGTAGAGGAACGTTAATTATCTTCACAGATTAGGCCTGTCCAAGTCCAAAAGTAAGTGGGACACCTGCAGAGAAGAATAAATTTTCATTATCTGTTTCTCCTCAACTCACTACTTGAAGTGCCATTAATAAAGAAGTGCCAAGAAGCCTGTCCATAGCTCAATTTATCCCTATGGAAGCTTTCACTTTTGTCTGACCAGTTACATCAGATATGAATGCATGGCTTTGACTTGAACAGGCTGTTGCTTTCAGTCATCTACTCTGAAAGACTTTATTAAAGATACCCTACAAAAAGATTAAGTGGAGAGAAACTCTGACTGAAGAGAACTGACCCTTCAGTATTTCCTGGTAAGAGTTGCTGGAGGTAAGAAAGCATTTACCTCCTTTAAAGAGCCACAGTTTCCCGCACTCAGAACTCTGTACAATGACATAATAATTACTTTACAGTATTCTGTATACAAAAAACTGCTTTGGACCCAGGTGACAGTAGACTGCACACAAGAAACTGCTTTTTCTCGCATATGCGATTGTACAGTGAGGGAAGAAAATCAACTCATTCTCTAAAGACAACACTAATTTGTTCATTTAGAACCTATCCTAAGTTTGTTGAAGTCAAGCAAATGGATTGCTCTGACTATCCAAAGACATCTGGATCGGGTTTTATCTCAGATCCTGTCACAGACTTTCAAAAACTATTTGAAACAAAAGTCTTGGAAGATAATGACAGAGACTCTGAACGGATGTGTTTTGCCTCCCTTTGAAAGACAGGAGTCTTTGAAAAATCTAAGGCAAAACTCTCAAGCACATTTACAAACATACGGATCAAAGATAACTGTTGCCACAGATGAAATTTTTTTCCCCAAGCATTAAGAGTAGCACAACTTGGTGACGTGATGATTGACAACAGCCTGGGATGTTCAAGTTTTGCTATCTAATGTCAGCACTTGTATTTGCCCTCTGAAGGCCATATCACACGGGCACACAGGCAGACTTACTGTAATAGGTGATGTGAAACAAGAACCCAGAAGAACAGATTCAACTTTAAAAGCTCATCCTGAGTCTACTGACACTTTCTAGCTCTGGTACAAGAACTAAACACCAAAAGCTACCTTACTTTCATCCATCATCTTAATTTTCCTTTCTGAGAGCAGAGGACCTCTGATAAGTACCTTGGCAGAGTCCTACAGAAAACACCTCTCATTAGCATTGTTAATTAGCACTTAGCAGGTACACCTGCAGTTACCTATCCCACCAGGACGTTCACCACACCCTTTCAGAAGTGCAGTCCTCCTCTGTTAACTCACAGCCAATGTAATACCCAGAGAGCAACACAATTAACTTCTCCTTAGGCTGATATTCAAACCAGCAGTTACTTCCATAATTCACTTAGCAGAGCATCAGGCACCTGGGCTCAGAGAGCTTTCCAAATCTACTCCAAATACACCCAGCTGAGCTTTGGGAACACAATAAAATAGTATCAGTTGCTCTGTTTCATTGTTCAGTGATAAACAGTGCTTAAGGTCTAACTTGAATTTCCACTTTGGAAGTAGAAGAGTCTTTTAAAGAAAAGTTCATGTCAAACTTGAGGTTCCTTTCTGCTGCCAAAGTGTATAAAGAGCATTGATGTAAATGCGAATTACACTCCTGACACGGTTACTAACTGGTACAAGTTAGTTAAAGCCAGTAATCTCCAACTTGCTGCCCTATTTTTATCTACTAAAAGCCCAGTGCCTTCTCATGATCCTACAGTGCAAAGCTGACCTGCACTCAACCCCTTCTGTGCACCAGATTGGTGACAAGATTTCTGCATGTTTGTACACCACCACCAAACAGCTGCAGCCTGGAACAATGTCTGCATGGTTTGGTTGATTTTAGTATATAACCTTTAAAAACAAATAAAATTCTAGTGTAACCCTAAAACATGTTTGTGAAAAACAGGCTTACTTTCCATGCACAGACATACTTCCAGGCAAAACCTGGAGCTCATGTTCATTCCTGTCTGTGATGGAGCAACAATATTGCTGTTCAATTTCTTATTTATCCTATATCATACACGCTCACCATATCCAAAAGGAATATAAAAACGCTATCTGTAAAGTCTTTACACTTAAAGTGATCGGTAAACAGGTATGAATCTAATTTATCAGTTTGTCTTTATGGAAATTTGTTTCAGTGGGCAAAGATCAAAGCCACACACAAATTATTTTTCAGAGGGCTGCCAGTGTTTGTTTGTGGAATGACGAATCCCATTTCTTTCATTATATTCCTGTCCCTGTATGCCACAACTCTGCTTCCCACTGGTGTGAGAACAGGACCAGGAGCAGAATCAACTGCCCTGCTCATACCTTTCTTCCCCAGCAGGAACTGGTCAGCTTTTACTGGGAGAGACATTTCCATAACAATCTGACCACACTTCTCCCTCATTTGCTTGCAACGAAAGAGTTAATATCTGTGACCCAAATATGGAGACCCATTTTAAACTTGCTGAAAATTGCTTTTTAATCCTAGCTCTCGAGGATTTCCTTTGAAACCATCTGCCATGCACGCTGGGTACTCTTTCCCTGTATATATGCAGGATTACTATAATATGGATTCTTTTGTGTAACTTAATACATTTCAGCATATTAAAAAATTCGTTGAAATTTCCATTCTTTTCTGATTTCAACTGCCATAAAAATGACTGTAGAAGTCAAAACCACTGACAAGTTCATGGCAAAGCCAGCACCCATATTTATCTTATTTACTACAGTATTTACCTTGCAATTCTAATATTTAGTCAGTCTGACACTGGCTAGGTTTAAGGAATAGTTATGAGTTACTAATATAACTTAGGCACATGCTTCAAATCAAGCTCAAGAATTTTGCTGGATAGGAATGGATTTAATCATGTGCTCTACCATGCTTAAATTTCCCAAGCTTACTTTCAAGACTGAAGACACAACATCACAATAATTAGAGATCAGAAAATATTTCCCAATATTCTTTCAAATCTATTGCCCAGCTTTTTCTATTTTCTTGCTATGAACCTTTATGCAATTGTATTTTTGTAGTACAAATACTGACGAGAAAGAAAAATGTCACACTTGTAAATAAACTGAATTTTAAGATTCACACATGCAACCATGTGTGTTTCAGCAAATATCCAAAACTTAAACCAAAGAAAGTATATTGCTTAGTATCACAAGAATCACAGCCAGGGTGATTGAAATAGCAAACATTCAGCAGGTTAGATTTAGAATCAAATTATTGGATCAGCCTATAAAGAAAAAAAAAATCTAAATCCCAGCACAATCATCAAGCATCTTCAGAGCGAAAGACTTTTTAAAAAATGTGATTTCCCTGCAAATATTCAGAGAACAGAAAATAAGGACAATTATTTGCATAGGTTTAATCACTTAATGTGACACTGATATTTCAGGAAACAGACAGGCTACAGCCTGTGAATGTCTTTGTTCCACATAAACACACCTCAGAGCACCAAGCCTGTTCCTGGGCTTCCTGAGCAGCTCTGAGTCCTTGCTCACATGATTCATTTCACAGCCAGCCACCCAAGATCTAATACAAGTGAGTGGCAATGCAGAATCCCCCTCCAAACCAAAGGGAGGATCCCACTCCCTTTGATGCCTTTTCCCTGGAAAGGAGCTGTGTTAGATGTGATTAATATACAGGATAGATCTACACATGCAGATGTTGGGAGACTGTAGAGAGGAAAAAACAAGCAAATCATTTTGTTTCAGCAGTAACAGATGTTGAAGCATCATCCTGCAGACATGTTACTTTTAATACAATACTGCTCATAAAGTGAAGGGAGGAGGACAGAATCAATGCCCAATTACCCAGTTTTTTCAGGGTTTCCATTTTAATGAGCTTCCTGGACGATTCTGTCCTTTTAATTTTCCTCCTCTAATAATCCTATCAAATTAGTTTTGTCTAAAACATCAGCAAAAAGAAAATCAGCTGTCTAAAAAAATCCTAAAATTACTGGTAGCAGGTTCTTAAAAATGACACATTATATGTCCTTTATTTCTGTATAAATGCAGAGCAATTCCCAAGATCCTACAGCACTGCTGGGATTAGACTTGAGTGACTGAAAACAGCTTCATGTCCCGACACATCTGCTAATAGCAAATGGACAGAAACAGACTAACAGTGCAATGGCATTTGCAGATAGATCAGTGCTGAAAAAAACCCCAAATGCAGAATAAATAGATCAAAGCTACCTTTCTCTGGCTAAGGGAGGGATTAGGTGAAGCCTGGCCTGCATTCCAGCTGCAGACTAACCTGCTTTCCTCCTAGCCTGCATCTGCCACTCACATTATCAACAGTGCCAGGGGACTTCCCACCTGACACCTGGCCAGCCATGTGAGGAGCTGACACCAGGGGTGGCAGCGGGGCCACTGCTGCAGCCACAGAGCACAAAGAGCTCAGCATGCCCCGAATGTGCCAGGCAGCACAAGCCCAAAACAGCCCTGCACACCCTCTGCAGTGAAGCAGTGCCTGGCCTCATAGGCAAGGACAGGGCAAGCGTGAGCAAGAGCTCCAGTGATGGCACCCACGGCCTCTAAACAAAAAAAAGTAAGGTCAAACCCCCAAGAGCCATAACTGTTTACAGAGCAGCTTTCTTACAACTCACTGGTGCCCCAATACCACAGGAATTAGTGGTGCGGAACTAATTGATACAAATCTCCTGAGGGGAGAGTTGCTGCTGGTTATCTCAAGATGAGAAATTTAGTCCAGAAGGATAAATTGGACAGACAGCTGAAAAGCTTTAGTTCTCCTGGTAGGAAAGGAACTGATCTGGTAAAGAAAGCCCTTAAAGAGATACTATCATGTCAAAAAAGCAGGACTAGGAAAAACATTAGTAGTCTTAAAACAACTGAGAGACCTCTGCAAACTCTGTGTTTATATCAGTACAGCTAATTATTTCCACCTTCACACAAAAGATGAAAAGCTGAAGATGACAAAATTTTAACATTTCTCCTAGTTAAACTTATGAATGTAATTATGAAACGGCTATAAAAAGCCCAGTTCTTCAATCAGTGATTTCATTTTTGCATCTAGTATTTTAACTTATCAATTCCCCTTCCACCAAGTCGAAGAAAAATAAAAGTATTCAGATATTCACAGGCACATAAAAGACTCTATTCATGATTCTGGCGAAATGTTGTATCAGATTTTTCAGATTAATTTTACTGCCCAATCCCTCAATTCCATCTGTTACAATAATTTTTTTGATAAACAAAATAACTAACAGTTCATGTGCATGTCACATGTGCAGCCTGCATTTTTTGCTCCAAAGTGATGTATGCAAGACTTACTTTCTTCAAAAACTGGTTTCAAGGACAGGCTTATGAAGCAACAACACAACAATGAATTCTCAAAAGGTACCTGCATCTGTGGAGCATTGGCTCATCTGCACAGCTCGTGAAATCGTGGGACTCCAGGACGTGAGCCCCGCACTGCACTCAGGGACAAAGGGGTGTCACAGCCCAGCAGCTCACGCCGCCCCTGCTGCTGTGTTCTGCTGCTGGGCCCAACGCTCTCCTGAGGCTGCCAGGAATCAAACACCCCAAACTAGCTGAAGGTGGAAATAACTCAGCAAGAGCTCCCAAACCAACCAAATTCTCCACGTACAACCAATGCCTGTTGTCTGTCTGACCACAGAGACGGAGCTTCTGTCATGTGAACCAGTGACTCCTAAGCCACACCTAAGTGAAGATTTCCAAACCTGTTATCTCCCTTGGACAACAGGTTTGAATCAAGACAGGACCTGAACTGCATGATGCGAACTTGGTGCTGAGTTAAGCCTATCCAGGCTGTGGCACACCCCACCAGCTGAGAATTTCTGCTCTCCACAGAGGCCACGGCCACCCTGATCCTTAGATAGAGTAATTTAGAGCACCTCTACTCAACTTGTGGCTTGGAATTACTTTTAGCTACCAGTTTACCCCAGAAACAGTGGATCATGGGGAACAAGGTTATTCAGCACGTGACATATTTAAACAAGCAGCAAACAGTGATGCAGCTCTTGGAAAAAACATATTTACCATCACACAGAGATTAAAATCATGCAGTGCTTTTTGCCGGGAGAGGAGGAAAAGGAAGTAGCTTGCTTCTCTCCCCTCTCCAAAACCCATCATTTAGGGATGCTGCTCGCACAAGGACAAGTGCCTTGTGGTGATGCTTTCAATTCTCCACCTTCTAGGGAAGATAACACACTGTGGAGCTATTTTAAGAACATCTCATTCACAAAGGTCTCCAATTCAGTCTTCAGAGACAGAGATGATTTTCTTGCTGCTTCAACATCTTTACTGGCATGACATTTGCTTCAGAGGGAATTCATTTGCTGTTCCAACATCAGAATGGAGCAAGAGCAGCTGCCAGGAGAGGGATAAAAGGAAACACTGTCGACAAAGAGCAACAGGGTCATTTCTGGTGCAAAGAAATATAGAACAGAGAGAACCGCAGAACTGACACTTTCTCCAGAAAGCAGCAGGGGATAAAGACATCCCCTCTGCCTCCTGCAACTGGTGTTTAGAAGGAAAGAGGAAAATGAGACAGAAAGGACTAAACAATCAGGCTTAAGTTTGTAAATGACTAATTATTACAAACCAACTGTAAGCATCGGAGCATTCCCACTTAAAGCTGAGCTCATGCTTAAGTGCTGCAGTCAGCAAAGAACTCAGTAAAGTCCTTCAGAACTCTCAAAAGAAAACACTTCTGGCTAGAAAGCTCTGCAGAGCACGAGCTCAGTGTTTTGGAGGTGACATCTTTGGGATGATTTCAAGCCACAGTGCTAATCCTGACCATCATATCTGTATACGCAGCACACTGGACAGACTTGGGGCAGGGCTGTCATCCCACCACCAAAAACTGCTCTGCAAGAGCCAGAGGGGGCTGATGGGCCAGGGAACAACACAGGTGCCTGTAGAGTCTGATGTCCAACATCAGGGAGAAGCACAATTTTGGATGACACCATCTATCACTCACACCAGTTGTCCCCATCCCCATCCCAGGCACATCAGCGCTGCCATGCTGCAGGAAGCAGCATTCCATTATTTAATTGCTGTCCAAGGCAGTGTCACATTCCCACAACGCTGCTCGAAAGAGCCAAGCTGCCTGTTGGCCTGACTGACAATCTCACCACAGGTCACCTGCTTGGTTGGATTACTCGATTCTTTCCCCTCTGTCTTATTAAAACATTGCCCTGAGCAGGGCAGGGATTTGTCCCTCATTCCACAAACAAGCAGATCCTGCCCTCCTCCTAGATGAAAGAGTATTGCCATCCTTGCAAACGTTAACACAGAAACCTTTACACATAACCAAAGCTAAACCAAAATATTGTCTCCCCTGCTCTTCACTGCATTTTATTAATGGAGTAATTTATTCTTTTCCAGTTTCATAGAGAAAAGGTTTTAAAGACAAAAACTCTGGAAAATTATTCTCTGCAAAGAAAAGGGCTAACATACCCGAACAGAAAATTTAATGTTTTGTGTATATGTTCATTCTGTTGCATGTTAGGATCACAGTTTATTTGGAGCGTGGTATTTATCTGACTAACCAAACCTGCTCAGATTCACAGGCATTAGCACCATGTTTCTGACACCTTAAGGGCTTCAGCATCAGGATTTATGAATTAAATATTTCCAGGGCGTTACAGAACACTGAGGACTGTATCTGCAGAGTGTTATATCAGGGTATGTGTGGGCTTGTCAAACACCCACACGATAAATCATCAATAGTGCAGCTCAGAGCACCCCTTTTGTGGATCAGAGACAAATCTGTGCATTTTATTATGCTTTGTTCCACTTAACGTTATTTTCTTCTGCATTAAAGGTTCACAAAAACCCTACAAGCCTAAATGCCGAAGGACATTCATACACAACACACAGTCAAAAGACTTACTCTAATATTTAGAGTCCTGTTTTCACAGCTAGTTCATGTGGGACAAGAAAAAAAAGCTGACAAATAATGTCTGGAACTGGACCATTACATTTTATACTGTTCAAGACGATACAATCTTTTGTGGGGAATTTTAAGGTTAAAACACTGCTGAGGAGCATCAAAGAAACAGGACTAGCTGATTACAAGTTGTCTTCCATCCCTCGCCCATATGCAGAGCACTGTTAAAGAAATTATATCCCTGCAAAGCAAGTGTCAAATCTGAGGGGAAAATAAATCTCTCAAGAGTCAGAAAAGACTAAACTTGAAGCTGTAGATTTTCAGAAATGAACAAGTGTGAGCCCTGAGTTTCTGATGCACAGTATTGACTTCTATATGCACTTTTCACGTGAGTTGAGCCCAGACAACCCCAGTTATACCAGCACTCATTTCCAGACAGCAGACTTGTACTGCATTACAGCACTCTGACTGTGAGTGCAATGGTAAGACACAGATGCATGTCCCCATGGATAAGTATCTTGTCCAGCAAGGGATTAGAACTGACCTGCCATGTTTCAGCAGCAGCAGCCACCAATCGTATCTCCAGGCCTCAGTGAGGATGACAAATGAGCTGCCCTCAAACTGGGCTTTGGCAGGACCCCATGCAGTGTCTCTGCCTGCCCAGTTCCAATTGCCATTGCTGAATTTTGCCAACTCGTTCATCAAGCAGCTCTGAACTACTCACACAACACTTGCTCCAAGTTCCACGACCCAGCTCAGGGATGAACTCCCTCAGCAGCCTTATGCTTCTTCAGGGGCTGGAGATAACGAGGAAGTGTTGACCTAAACCAGTACACCAGCAATTCATTCTGCTCCACATGGGAGAGACTCATGTAACTCACAGGGAACACTTTCAAGTAACAGACCTCTACCGAGGAAACAAAGGGTCTATTAGGTGAGCACTTCGCCAGTTTCATGTTTTCCTTACTACCTTTTTTTCTCTTACATGTACTTCCGTATGAATCAACCGGCTCTTGTCCTTCTTAACTTTCAGAGCATGAAGCGCCTAAAAGCAGTTGAACCGAGAGCTCTTAAGCTTCACAGTGTGAGAGGCCAGGGACACCAACTGAAAGTGTTTATGAACCCCGTGTGGAAGGAAGATACACTCGTTAGGGTGGGTCACCCAACGCTGGCACCTGACAGAACTCCATATGGGCACCAAGATAACTGCATCCCTCACCAGCCTTCACCTCACTGAGTGGGGCTGCTGCAACTTCAAAGTCTCTGTTTTTAAAATGGTGACATGACAGCAAAATTCTGATATAATTCCAGACTGGACTATCAGTAAACCGTATTTCCAAATGCAACAGGGACAGCTTTAACAAAGGAACCCACCTTGAGTCCTGCAAGACTTTTCCTGATTACATTCTCAAAGAGCAGGCAAAAGTGACCCAAACCCCAATGTTATAAAGTATCAAACCCATTCTTGCAAAGATTTTGCACTGACGTTTCAGGAATCACAACAGGCTGTCACATTTATACTCTCTCTTCCCCCCCCCTCCCCCGCAGAGGAGCCAGACGATGTCCAGTTTTCAGAGACAAACAGAAAGGACAGATGACAGGACTGCACCTTCAGGGATTTGCTGGTAACACCTCAGCACTGCAGCTGTCCTGTCACAGCTCTGCTGGGCTCTTTCCCTGCCCAGACAGGAGGCAGGGGCAGCGAAGGAGAGGCTGTCAGCTCCCTCCCAGCACAGCACGAGCAGATCCCCAGTCAGTCACTGACTGCCTCTGGAACTGCTCACCCAGCTCAGTTACCTGAAGGAACCTCTTTATCACCATCACAGGTAATTTAATTCTACCACCATGGGAAAGCCTCCAGTAACCTGGGAGAGTTTTTCTGAAGTAAAACTATTAATCAGATATGATTAATATTCACATGAGAGAATGGAAAGTGATAAAACTGTCAAGTTTTTACCCAGTCCTCTGTTTTAGGATGGCTTACCCAAAGACACTGCAGTCCCCAATCACGCAGATTCATGGCGTGAGGGAACTAAAACAACAACCAAAGAATATTTCGGTCCTGGTTAACACGTACCTCGCACTGAGCCCCCTGTGAGCGCGTTCTGAGCACGCTGCAGGGAGCCTCGCAGAGACTGCCTCGGGCAGCGGGCCACGGCCGTGCTGCTGGGAGCATCTAAACCCTCTCATTAGCGGTTTATTTCCCTTTCCTGCCAAGGGGAGCTCACGTGCGGCGTGACACGGTGCCACCACCTGCTGCCACAGCCCGCGGGCCCCGCTGCCAGCCCCGCACTTCGCCGCTCTCCGGTTCTTAGAGACTCGAAAAACAGGCCCCAAACCCCCACAGACCCCCACGCCCTTCCCGGGCGGCCCCCGTCGGCTCCCTGTGCTGCGGGACGGAGCGGGGTCAGCCCGCAGCCAGCGAGACCCGAGGGCACCGCGACCCGGGCGAGAGGAGAGCGGGCACGGAGGGAGCCGCCGGCGGGCACCGGGACCGGGCAGCGGGAGGGCACAAGGACACGGGCACAGGGAGCGGGGCCACCGGGACCCGGCGCGGCCACACCCCGCCCTCAGCCCGCCCTCACCGCGGCTCGCGCTGCGCTTCCCGCCGCCCCCTCAGCGCCCACAGTGACCCCGCGCGCGCCGCGTCCTCACCTCACCCCGCCCCGGGCCGCTATTGGCCCCGTCCGCCGCCCGTCAGCAGCTCCCCTCCGCCCATTGGCCGATTGCCGCCTGTGGGCGGGCGCACCGGCCACTTCCGCATGCGTCACGCGGCGCCGCGCTCTGTGATTTGTGGAGCGGCGGCTCCTTCACCGCCCACCGGCTCCGACCACTGGTGAGGAGAGCTGTCAGTCAGGCCGCCGCCCCGCCCCCCAGTGCCATTGGCCCAGTAACCCCTTTTCGGGCTTTCGTTCCTCTTCATTGGCTAATTGGATTGGATGGGCGGCCGCGATTGGGCGAAACGCGGGCCCCGGGGGCGGGACTTGGCTCGGGAGCAGAGTCCATTGGCCGGCGGCCCGACATGAGCGGCAGGGCGGTGAGGGAGGCGGGGCCGCCCGGGGTGAGGGTTGTGTGAGGTGAGGGAATCTCGCGGGGTCTCGGCGGCTCCGGGCGCGGCGGCGCGCGGTG
>VZTE01001746.1:3439613-3477901 GCA_013397775.1 Eulacestoma nigropectus
CTGCGCCCCCCCCCCTTCACTTTCTCTCGGTCCTTGTGTGTGTTTCAGGCCTTCAAGGAAAAGTTGCAAACTCCCGAGTTGTTGCTGCTGTGAGGGAGCAGGTGCCTGGAAGGAGGGAGCAGGTGTCTGGAAGGAGGGAGCGATGTAGGAGGTGCCCGGGCTCAGGGAGGTTCGGGGGACACATGGAGAGGGTGTGGGAATGGCAGGGCTAGGCTGGCCAGCCCTCGCGGGGGGTTCAGGGCAGAGGCTCCGAGCCCTCCCTCCGGAAGGAAGGGGGATTGATCACGGTGTTTAATTTTTATAACAAGAAAAACAACAAAAAAACCAAAAGTGAAGGAAAAAACCCACCCCAGCCCCACCCCAGCTGCCCAAGGATGGAGTTGGAGTAGCCAAGCCCGGCTGGATGCTGGGGAAGGGGTTGGCGCCCGCACACATGAAGAGACTCCCCGAGTTGTTTGGCTTCGCGAGGAGATAAGGCCAGTGGAGCTCCATGTTTTTAAAGGTGGGCCGTGTATGATGAAACCCAACTTCTTTTAAAGTGTAGCAGATTTAATTTTTATGGCCAAATGACAGCTTGACCCAGTTGTTATCCAATCAAAGGGCATTTTTTTGAATGTCTCTTTGTGGCACAACAGCCAACGCAAAAATGATGGCGGCTTACAATGGCGGTACGTCTGCGGCAGCAGCAGGTCACCACCACCACCATCACCACCACCTTCCTCACCTCCCTCCTCCTCACCTCCATCACCACCACCACGCTCAGCACCACCTGCACGCCGGCTCGGCGGCCGCGGTGCACCCCGTGCAGCAGCATGCCTCNCCGGCTGCAGCAGCCCCAGCTCAGGTACAGGCTGCAGCAGCTGCTGCAGTCAAAGCGCACCATCATCAGCACTCACAACATCCACAGCAGCAACTGGACATTGAGCCGGACAGACCCATCGGATACGGAGCCTTTGGTGTTGTCTGGTGAGTAGAGACAAAAATGAACCAATTTCTCCTTGTCATTCTTTACCTGGCCATAACTCATCCTTGTTTTTGTCATTTGAATCAGAATACAAGAGAGCTGCTTACTACGAGTTTTTTTGCTGGTTCTTCTCTGTTCTTAGAAAGTTGCTTCGCTTGTTTGCGTTGGCAGAACGAGGTTCCCAGTGGTGAGGAGCCACTTCTGACTAAGAGCCCACCCCTCCGTTCTCTTCTGAGACAATGCAGCTTATTTATGCCCTTTCTGTACCTTTAATTAGAGCGTGCATCCGTGCAGCCAAGCCGTGCTTCCTAACATTTCAGGTTAACAAATGAGCATTAGAATATTCATTTTGACCTGGCTTAAGAGTCAGAAATGAAAAGCGTATGAAAATGTCTTCCTTGTGCAGTCACCTGTCAAGATCTTTGTCTCGCGGCGGTTTGACCCGCGGTGGTGCTGTGTGCTACCTAAAACAGCACAGCTGAACTTTGCTCTCCTCTCAAAAATGGAAATGGGATTTCCTGCCTCACTGTAGCGCTGCCTCCGGCCCTTTTATCCCCCAGCCACATTTCAGAGGAGTCTGTCAGCCGAGTGGAATCTCTTCTAATGCATTTTGTGACTACCTTAGAGCCATGTATGTAATTACTGCCCTTCAGGACCACTGGCACAAAACTGGCAGCAGTGTATATATATATATATATTTATATATTTGTGTATAAATGTTTGTCAGTGTGCCCTATTCTGAGCTGTGCCTGGGAAGCACGAAGGCTGGCAGGGGGTGTTGTGGAGAGCAGGCGTGTTGCAGTGCACTTCCTGCAGCACAAATGCAAAGTTTGCAGCGTGCAGCTGTGTGTGGTGTCCCAGCCCTCTGCAGCGTTCCCAGCCGAGCCTCTGGGGTGCCCCAGGAGTTTTGCTTTAGGCACTGGCCGAGCTGCAGCTTCACTGAGAGGAGTGACCGGGTCACGGTCTGTGCCAGTGTACGGAGGCAGAGGGCTCAGCAGGGCAGGCCTCAGGAGAGCAAAACCCCTTCTCCCTGCAGCTCAGCCCTTCAGGTTGGCCACGCGTTACCAGCGCAGTGTTGGTACCAAAATGGTGCTTTCTGAGAAGGCGGAGGGAGCTGCAGGAGCGAGGTGCAGGTCAGTGTTGTGGTTGCTCTCACGTGCCTTCCCTCAGAGCTGGGGAGTTAATTTGAATGCGGAGTTCTCCCAGTCAGAGGGGAGCTGTTGTGCAGTCGGCACTGCCGTGCTCTGGCTGTGGTACAGCATTAAAAAGTGGGTGTAAACGAATGAAAAACTGACAAGGAATCTGCTGTAAAAATTTATCTACAGGTATTTCCATCAGTTTGTATATTTTTTAAAGTACGGAGTTTTTGTAACTTAATTTGTTACAGTCTTTGCTTAAATTTATGTTGTTATGTAAGATCAGCCCTTTTTACCAGTGTTCTGTTTGCCTGTGTGTTTCCCAGGTCTTTCTTTTCCCAGTTCTGTTCACCAAAAAACAAGGTGCAGAGAGAGATCTGCTTCCACAATATTCAGTAGAATGAAAGGTCACGCTTGCATATTTAAATATAATATCATTAAGAGTGCTGAGGGGGAAAAAGGAAGTGTAGAGGGAGGGGTCTGACTGACATCAGGTAGGAAAGACAGTGCCAAAAGCATCCGCCCATCCCGAGCCCTTGGCCGGGCACCTGCGGCCACCCGGCAGGACCTGCCCCTGGGGGCCTGTGCCTGCAGAGCTGCAGCTACAGCTTTGCTTGGAGGTAACAACAGCCTGGGAAAGAGAAGACAACATAGGGGGAGGGTGTTAGCTAAAAGCAGAAGCTGGGAGCTGGGATCCCTCCGGCAGAGCTGGGGCTGGAGGATGTCATTGGTGGGAGTGAGTTCCTCTTTGCTCACGTGTGTTTGAATTCAGTGGTCACAGCTCGGCTTTTGGCATTTCGTGTTAACTTCTGCCGGAGAGAACAGGCTGAATTTAGGAGTCTGTAAGCAATAATTAAACTGAATTTTAGTTTCATTCAAAATGTGGAAGAATGCCCATGTAATTGAATTTTAGCTATGTGAGACACATAAACACTGACTTGGGTATTTATAGTTTGAGGTGACTTGGATGTGAGCAATGTACACTTGGGTTCAAGCATGACACAGAATTCACAAAGCCTGAGTGACTTTGGAAGGAGGCTTCTGTTGTTTCTCAGTATCTTATCTGAGCATTATTTGTGCTAATAGATAACTGAAAAGTTTCTGTCAGTGCTTCTGAGGGAAATGGATGTTATTGCATAGACAGCTGGAGTATTTGCAGAAGTCTTTCTTCCTCTACTCTGATGTGTCATGCTTTGTTTGGAAGGTACAAATGACCTGCAGCTCAGTTCAGTGCATCAGACGAGCGATCAGTGTGTGGTGTTGCACTTCCCGTTACCTCACCGAGAGAGATTTTCTCTTGGCAGTTGAATTAGCATTTGTCATTAGTTCATTTGTCTGGTACTCGATGATGTTTCGGGATAGCTAATGTGCTCCTGGAGTTTTTCACTTGTGAAGAGCCAAAGCCTCGTGCTTCAGCACTTTCATTATTAACTCCTGCGGGCGGGTGCTGCTGCCGCTGGTGTCTGTGCACACAGGCCACGTCCTCGCTCAGCTGGGCACCATTTCTGTGGAAATCAGCTGTCCCTGGCACAGCATCTGCTCTGCCTGCTGAGCTGGAATGGGGAGGGTGTTGCTGAAGCAGGGACAGGTGTGCAGGGACTTTCCCCAGGTCCTGCAGGTTTGCTTCCCCACACTCTGGTTTGGTGAATTGCCACAAACCCAGTAGCATTCCTCATTTGCCAAAACCAGAGCGATTTGCTCTTGGAATGTTCCCTGCTCTCATGTTCCTAAAGTGCTGAAAAAACCCAGACTTTAGTGTCAGCGACAAGCTCTCTCTGTGCCCTGTGATTCAGACTGAGTAGGGCTGAGTTTTGGAAGTCTTGTGTCTGTTCCAAGAATAAGGAGCTGTCCTTTGGAGAAGTGCTCCCAGTTTTGCTGGGGAGACATGCTGCTGCCATCTGGTGGGATTCCTAAAAAAATAATAATGATGATAATAAAAAATATATATTGATTGAACCTGCCAAGGCTGATAGGTTTGGAGTGAGGGGTGAAGCCTCAGTCCCTCTGCAAGAGGTGCTCGTGCTGTTTCCGTGCAGGATTCCTGGACCGGTGAAGAGGCTCTGCAGCTGTGGGAGAGAGATAGGGAATAATGACTGTTGCTGCTGGTTCAAGGCAGTAACACTGCTGCTGAAGTGGTGCGGAAGTGTCCTGTTGGCTGGGTTATATCCACTCCAGTGAGATAGGAATGTAAGGTGTGGGGGAATTCTGTTTGTCTTAGGTGTGTCTGTTAATTTTGAAAAGTTACTGTTGTTCATTAAAGATTGTAGAACCAAGCAATCTGTCTTAATAATGTCAAATCCATGTTAATAGGGCATTTCTGTGGAAAAGCTGTTACAAGTGACAACAGAAAAAAGTATTTGAATTAATATATTTTTTTAAATTCCTGATTTACTCCATTTGGAATTGTTGGGGGGGGTTAATGTACTTGCTTCTAATCCTTTTTATTCAGGAGGTCACATGACAGTACAATGTACCAAACAGTTTGGCTGTTGGTGTTGAGACAGGACATCACGTTTGGGCTGCCATAACTTTAAGGGCAGAAATAATTTAGCCTAAATCTGCTGTTCATTCCTGGCCTGCAAAAGCCTGAAAACGCCAAAGTCATTGCTCCATAAAACTCGAAAGAATGTTGCATACAATGGATTGTTGCCTGGACCCTGGAACTATTTTAGGAGGGTTTTATCCCAGCACTGATACTAAGCACAGCAGCAGGAAAGACGTTTCCAGGATAAACCGATAATCTCCATTCCTTTAAAGGAATGTGTCCTGCTGAGCAAGGATGCAATGGGGATAATGAGTTTGGGACAAAATTGCTAGAATGTATATTAAAGAGAAAAAGGTGTTATGGGTTCAGCAAAGTCTGAAAAGTGGCAGGAGAAGTTCTCCTTCTGCTGTCTGATACTGCTGAAAACCACAATGATGTTTCGCATAGTTGATACTATTAATGATGCCTAGGCTGGTAAGCAGGAAAAGTTTAGCAAAAGCTGAACTATGGACATTTCTTTTATGAAATCCATTAAGACTTTTGGTGGGAGAGGTTTTTTCTGAAGTTAAAGCTGTCTGTGTCATCTTTTTCCAGTCCCTCAAACCTCAGCTGTTAGCAGAAGACAGTACTTGACCATCAGGAAATATTCCGTGTTAATTAACATGTAGGTGGACAATTGTTTGCTCTAAACTGTTTAATGTGACATTTTGTGTTGATCTAAAGTGACTTTTTTGTTATTGCTAAGCAGTGCTGATGCTGTTCTGCTCCTCACCCCACCCCACAGTGAGAGGGCTGGGGGTGCACAGGGACAGGAGGGGCTCGATCCCTCGGTTCCAAGTGATGTTCCAGACCCTGTGGCATTGTGCCCAGTGCACAGAGCAGGAGGAAGAAGGAGAAAAGGGTGTTGGGAGTGGGTGTTTGTCTCCCCAGGTTGCCGTGGTGCAGCTCTGTGGGGCCAGGCTCAAACCACGACAGTTTTCTGCTCTTTGTGTTCTACTTCAGTGAGTTTGCTGTTGTCTGGGGCGCCTGATGCAGATAGACAATGATTTCATAAGAAAGAGGCCGAGTCATTTTTATCCAGTTATTGGAGGGAACCATGAGGATGCCTAAGGCAAAGGAGGCAGCGCTGGCGATGGGCATGGAGCAGAGGGGGGATTGGCTTTCACATTCACCATCACAATGGAGGGAGCTGCAGGTGATGATCTTGGATCCCTATGTCAGTATTTTTTATAGGATTGCATTATCTAAATTGGATTCTGACCCTATTTCTGAAGAAATGCAGTAGAACAATGACCTTATTCAGGTTTTTCTATATGGGAAATTTTGCAAAGCTTTGTGTTTGAGTGGTTGGGGTTTTTTTTCAAATTTCCTGAAAAGAAAAAATCTGTTAACATTTAAATGACTGTTTCCCAAATGAAGTGAATTAAATGAAATGGATATAATAACTCTTTGCATTGAAATTAGACATTGGGATTAGGTGAAATTCTATCCAAGTAATATACGAGATTGTTCATTATTGTCTTGTAAGATGATGCAAGAAAGAAAGAATGTGAATAACATTTTTTTTCCTCAAAGTTGGAGGAGGACCATTTGGGATAAATTAGTCCACTGTAAATTATGCCAAGGTCAGCGTTTCACAGGTCACTTGAAATGCAAGTGGCTTTGCAGCACCTGCAGACCTTGATGTTGTTTATATTCACACAGGACTGGATGCTGATAATCTAGTTAGATCCTGGTAGCATTCAGTGTTTTTATTTTTTCCTCTGAATTCTGCAAATGTTACAGCTTGTGACTGGATCTGCAGTCTAATATTGATTTTCCAGAAGACATATTTCAGATGATCTTTTCCTCTCTTCCCCTGACTCTTTCATCTCTTTTTAAGAGGGTATTTAAGTTGTCGAATTCCCGAATCCAAAACAGAAGCTATTGGTGATTTGAGGGGTGAAGGTGTGAGGGTGCAGCCCAACGTGTGGGATCCCCCAGAGCAGCAGATAAAGGCTGTAACAGGGCCTTGGGGAGGCTGCTGGCTGTGCCTGGGCTGCTTCATTTCTCGGATAGAAAGAATAGCTTTGGGCAGGTAAAGTAGAGGAAGCCTTTGGGATATTTCTGAAGTGTTTTTTGATGACTTGTAATGGTTGTATCTGGGTCTCATGTATCTTTAATCCTCTGGAAGGTTCTGCCTTCTGGTCTGGAGTAGGTAACGTGCAGCTGTTCATATGAGAAAAGCTGGCTCAAAGGTATGTAGAGTTTGCTTAAATGGAATTTGTGTTCATTAATGTAATTGGTGATGTTTTTTAAAAGGCATGTTAAAAATCCACAAAGAGTGCTAGAAGATCTTGTAGTAGATGCTGTAAGTTTTGCTTTATTGGTAGTCAGAGTAACTACTGCACCCTGTTTTGTAAGAGTAGATCCCTGGGTAAGGTAGGAGATGCTTAAATCAAAGTGGCAGATGGCAGGCAGTACGAACATCTATGAAAAGGATAGAGGCTTCTGGGGTTAATGCATTTATTTATTGATGATAGTATTTGTTCATAATCAGCAATAGCAGGGAAAAAGTGGGTGGGATGGGCAGTGAATGGGTGGTAGCCACAGGTGGTACAAACCATAGCAATTACCTATCTAAGAGGGGTTATAAAAGCTAATGTTGTTGTAGCAGTAATTTTTTTTTTAATAACATAGGTAATATATTTTCTTTACTTTTTATTTCCCCTACTGTGTTCTCTGTCTGTCTTTTTCATCACTTCTGCCCATTTTTCTTCTTTTCTGCTCTTGTCTGTGGTACTTGGTATGAAGTGTAGCTTATCAACAGCATGCTTAAATGAAGACAGTAGTGTTTGGAGACGAGGGGTGAACTGTAGAAAATAAAGAACGCTTCCCTGTGGAAATCACTGGAGCTCCATCCATAGTGCATTGTAGGAGGAACCTGGGAAAGAGCAAAGTCATCTTCTCTATAGAAACACATGGCCTTCCTTGGTGTGTCCTGTGGGCACGTGATGGGCTGCAGCCCGTGGGTGCAAAATGTGTGAATACTTGTGATTCAGCATGTAGGTCACAGAACTGAGTCTCGTCTGGGGAAATCCCCCACTTGCCCGTGGTCAAAAATGCCTTAAAATCATTGAGGTGCTGATACTTGAAAGGTTCAATTTTGTATTGTGAGTCTGCTGAGAGCCTCGATCAATGAAATTGTCAGCTCCGTTTGCTAGGTTCACAGTTCCCTAATTTTGTTACAAATTGCCTGGGGGGGTTTCAGTAATTGTGGAAAAATGCCAGTCATGTTCGGGGGAACTCAGGTGTGTGAAGTGAGTGCACAGCACGTGGTGCAGTTCAGGCTGGTGTGCGCCAGTGGGTACAGCCCTGAGAGGGGACAGGAGGGCAGAAAGCTGCAGGGGAGGAGGACAGCCAGGTACCAAAATGCTGCTCCAAACCCACCAGAACAGTAAACCAAACCTACCAGAATAATCTGGACTTCACTTCAGTATTTAAAGCTGCATCATCTTTTCTTATGCAATCGTGATGGATAAACGAAGGCAGACTTATACAAGCCTTGATAGGAAACAACTTCCATGGCTACAGCTCTGGAACATGGCCATGTACAGTCTTCAAAAGTGCTTAGTAAGAATTTGAGCTTTAATCTTGAGGGCTGAGCCAGAATCAGTGTGTCCTGGTAGTATCATTCTTTAATTTCCTGATGTGGTGTTTTTCTCTAAAGGCTTGGAAGCATTTGTTTGTGAATGGAATTTTTATGCTCTTTATGCTGTTGGATATAACACCAGAATGGTTATAGCAGATTCATTTTGTAGAATGCATATTCTCTTATTTCTTTAATTTTCTTAGAACATGGTATGATGGTATTTATGTGTAATTCGAAAAAAGAAAAGGTTTTTCAGGGCATTCTGTTCAAGAACTCTTACAGGAAATTTTGTGGAAAAGTGAAATATACTGGGAACTGTAGTAATCCTTGGACTCTAGAGGAGGATTTTCTTTCCCCTATTCTCTTTTATATGAAAATACATTTTAATAGTTGCAAAAAAAAAAAAAAATTCCTCACCAGAGAAACTGGTGTTTCTGTTTCCTTGTCCTTTTGGAATGGTGCTATTGCAAATTTTAATCCTCAGTCTGTTCCTGGTTCGTGGCAGTTTGTCTCCATTATCTGGGTACCACCAGGCGGTGCTCTTAGGGTTTTCTTAATTTTGCAACCTAAGTGATGTCAGGGTAGAGCCTTTGCTTAATGGGACCAGTGAAGCTGGGGATGGTATTGAGCTGGTGGCCAAATAGTTGTTCAGGCTTTGATCTATGTTACGATGTTTTTTCTGAAGAGGGACTGACTCTCCCTTCTCCCTTGGCAGAGTGTATGGGGTTTGATATTGCAGGTAATGCATTTTATTGTTTTATCTAATATAAATTCACGTAACTATTGAAGATTATTTGTCTGTGAATAGCAAAACTGACTCCATAAAGGCAGTAGCAGCTTTCAGCAGTGAGCAGTGTTCTTCCTGTCCTGAGGTGTGTGCTGGCACTCGTGCGGGTGAGGGAGGGGAGCCTGGCACGTGCTCTGGGCCACGGGACTTGGTTTCACTGAAAGCCATTCTATTCAGCCTTAGCTGTTTTGGTTCCTAATGGGCTAAGGTATAGTACAGGAAATGCGGAAAAAGTTCTCTCCCAGTCCATTTTGAACCCCTTGATTGATGTAGGACACTCCTGTCTGGAGTAGAGCTGCAGGTCACTGGCTTCTGAGCACAAGTGTGTCTCTACCTTTTAACTGGGGACCTGTTTGGCTTCCTCCTGCTTTCGTTTTTAAAGGCCCTTGGCAGCCCATGTGAGACTACTTGAAAGGCCTCAATTAGAGCTGTTTCCCCCCAGAGATTGCATAGTGGCAGGACAAAAGCATTGTTTAAAGGCTGTTCTCATCTTGCAGTATAACTTCTCTTTGGATGTTTCTGTAAGTTCTGCTTGGCTTGTTCAGAACATGTCTTTGGAAGGGGGATTTCTTTTTGGGACAAGGAAGAGAAGGCATTATTATTTCCAGGCTGCTTGCCATCCACCTTTCTTAATTTTATCAATTCCTAGGCTAGCGTTCTTGGTAAAATGAAGAAAAGAATTTCTCCTGAGTCTCTCAATGCTTTCTGGCTGTCCTGTGTTCTCCCCGCTGCGTTTGAAGTCCTCTAGACCAGACCTCCTTGATGTTGATTTGTAGCTCGTGGGATGATGAAGCAAAATAACTCTTTTTGTTATTGTTCTGGCTGACGGAAGGGCTGTGGATCAAACAGGTCATGGGGAGCCGTGCTGTTCCTCACATGGACGTGCACAGAGCAGCCCTGCCCAAGGTCACACGCGTGGGCTGTGTGCAGGGGGGTCCCAGCACGAGAGGGGCAGCTCAAACCTGCTCTTGGCTCTGTGTGTACATTTTTAAAAAAAGCAGGATAAAGACAGTCAAAACAACGCAAGAAGAATTGAGATACCATTTCTGTTTTTTAACAAAAGCGGGGAGTCTCCCGATCAATTCACATTTTTCAAGTCACAGCTCCTATTTCAATTGCAAGGATGTATGAGAACAGATAGGAATGGACCCAAAAATTAAGATCTGCCAATAGTTTTGTCAAGGGCACACGTCTTCTAAGTCAGTGTTCTCAGAGCTGCTGTTGTTAACATGATGTATAGGTAAAGAACAGTGGGGTTTAGAGCTTTATGTTTTCCTGTAGTTCAGCATATGGAGATGAAAAAACTCCAACTACCAAACACAGAACCAACCAAGGCTTGTATAAAAATAATACCCAGCTTTTAAAGTGAAATAACACTGAGTAATGACTAGCATCTACTTTATTTTTATGTCTAAATTCAAATTGTTGGGGGCAGAAGCTCCCATATAATAATTGCTGTTAATTTAAAGGGACAGTGGCCTGCATCACTAATGCTCTGTACAGTGCTGCTTCACCAGTGAATATTCGCATCATCAACTGGAAAAGATGTGAAATTAGGACCTGCTAGAATCCTCCTCAGGTTTAAATCTAAAAGCCATTAAAAGTTGCCATTTATGATTTGGCAGAGAAAGAATTTTATCTTCTTCTTGTAGATCCAGACTGTTTGTGGAGAGGGGAGTGTCTGTGTGTGCTGGGGAATCCTTCTGTGTCAGTGAATAAAGCAAGACCAGCCCAGATCCTGCATTCTGCCAGTCTTTGTGCTCCACTGTTCTAAAAGAGAATATCAATATCCTACAGCCGCACTGAGAGGCAAAAATGTATTTAAAATATCTGTTTTACCGTGGATCACTTGATTTAATTGAAGACAGTAAGAGTTCTACCTAAGAGCTTAACTAAAAGCAATTTTTAATTATGAAGTGGAAAGTGCCTTTTATTTGTTTTTTCAATTATTATAGATACCTCAAGGTATCAAAGTGCTTTTCTGAGCATATTTGCTCATTGATTGCACTTGAAAAGTCAGGATTAAGGATTTCCACTGTGCTTTTGCCGGCAGGGCATTCATTCACATCCTCACCCAAGCCCGTAAGCTGAGCTGCAGCTTCCCTTCTGCCCCTGATGAAGAAACAAAGCATTTATGTTCTTTAGGTTCGTATTGCTTATTGTTTTCTGAAGCAGTTGAGGAAAAGTAGGTGAATGTTGACAGAATCAGGACCAGCTTTGACCTACTTGTGGCTTTTTTTCTGATCTCTGTCTTGGGCATGTCACCTTACAATTTTTAAGCTACTGTTTACTCATCTGAAACCTCATCTAAAACATTGAGAACTGACAGGTGTTTGGTAATTTGAATATTAAATGTATATATCATCACTCCCACAGTTGTTCCCAAGGAGATTTTGTCACTTACCATATGACCCAGTAAAGGGAATTCTTTTGTAATAATTTTATTTCATCCTGAACTATTGTTTAAACTTCGGATTTGAAGTATTTTAGTCACTAATTTCATTCCCCTGGAAGTGCACCCATGGTAGTGATTCCATCTGTTACCACAAGGTTTTTGACAGACTCAGAATAGAGAAACATATATGAGGATTTTCGTGTCAGTTCACGGAGATCACTTGAAGCTAAATACAGCTGTGAAACGAGGAGGTCAGAAGGGAGTCCTGCAGGTCAGACCTCGGTGTTTCTGTGGATGGAGTTATGAAACCAAACCAACTGCATTGTAGGACGTCAGTTAATTGGGTTTATAACAATTCAGGCTGGTTTTCTTCTGGTGGGAAGAGGGAGAGACACACTTTCCTTGAAGATCTTGTAATATATTAAACAGTTCTCTGAGATGACATTTTGTGGGTGAGTTTTAGAAACGGGAAAAGGTTGAGGGTCACTGGAGCTGTGCTGCCTCCAGCACCTGGTACAGGTCACCTGGCCCTGGCACCAAGACATGAACAGGGTTGGCTGGCTTGCCTGAAAATTTAGATTTTGCAGATTTTACAGTAGTTCAGACATTTGAGTAGTAACCAAACAACCTCTCATAGAAATTCATTGGTTACATGTTCTGCTGTTGCAGACACGAAAGAATTTTAAGCAGTCTCGTCCCACTCTCAGCAGGCTGTTTACTCAAAGGTGCTGTTCACCTCTCCACTTTAGTGTGTCGCTCTCATGTCCCCAGATTTCTGAAATTGCCTTTTGAATCTATTGAAAAGGAGTGGTTATGGCTCCAATGTAATTGAGACTGTCAAGGAAATAGGTGGAATTTTTACAGCACCGTGAGACTTGATGGTATGTGACAGAGGATCATTCACTTCACTGGTCCATGGTAATGGGAGACTGATGTGTCTTTAAACGCCCTGGTAATAAATAGAAGACTGATTTTTACTTTTTTTTTTCCTTCTTTTTTGCAAGGCTGTGGGTCTTTCTTAAATCTTCATTAGCGTGTACTAAAAATATAAAGCACTTCTTTCATGTTCCAAAAATAGACCATCTGAGACATCTTCTAGACTTTTGGACTGTAGAGGTTATGAATTTATTTATTTCACACTTGTGTTTTGACGTGTCACTTCTGTTCCTACAGTAATTCAGAGAAGGAATGACTGGGCAGGGTTGAGCACACAGAAATCTTTACATAGAAAAAAAATTGCAGCAGTTTGCAATAATTTACATGAGTAAAATGTGCAGTGGAAGCCTCAGAAAAGCTGATGTGAAATGCCTTGTGTACAGCTACAAGGACACAGCTGTTAATGTGGTTGGGCCTTTTACCGCCATTGTCAAACAACCTAAAGGATGATCCCGAGCTGCCATTCTGGGAAAAGCTGCGTTGCCTGGGAAGGAGGCGGCCCTGAAAGAACTTGTGCCAGATGTGCTGCTCCTTTGGCTCTCGGCTCTTGCTTCAGTTTGTTCAGCAGCAGAGCAATTGAGACGTCTCTGCTTAGTGTTTGCTTTGGCCATTGTCAAGTGCTGGGGTTGGGAATTACGGCATCTTATAGGCTTAGTGTGTATTTTAAGTAATATTTTAGAGTTCAGTGATTCTATCCGTGCCTGTGCAAGACAAATAAAACACTGTTATCTAAAATAATTTCTGGTAAAGGGAATGGAAGAGAAAGTGTCAACTATGGAGCATTCTTAGTTTGAATTCTGTGTTCTGTATTATTGTAGAATACAGAATTCCTTAGAATAAGGAATGAGCAGAGTCAGTTGAAGCTTGAGAGGTCAGTAAATAAGATTTGCCTCTTCCAGCTAAAAACCTTGATGAATGTTCATGGATTTATCATCACTACAGAATTTGGGGAGATGAATATAAATAGCAGTAATTCATAAAATTAAAAGGTACCCTCAGCCTCATACATATATACATATTTATTTGTGTTTATATATACAAATACATCAAAGTCCTGAGTCTTAATCCTTAACCAACAAATATCTCCCTTGGTGGAAGCAGGGAACACTGGAGTGTAATTGCTTTGAAGTACTGAGTTTCAAATATTTGTTGTAGAGTTGGGTTTGAATACTCTTCTGATTTTCTCCTGTGTCAGGAAACAACCAAACATGACTGTGGTGAAAAAAGGAATGTCTGAAATAGGACAGATTTCCCCTGGAAGGGGAAGTGTTGAGGCATTGATTGGGATGAGGTGCCGAGCTGCTTCACAGGGGTTACTGTGTGACTTCATCTGAGTGATGAGGCAGAAAGGAGTTCAGTCACCATTTTCTCTTTTGTTCTGTCCTTGTCCTGGGGAGAGGGTGGTGGGAGGATGGGAGGTGCAAGGGAAAGCTGCTGGTGAAACAGAGGTGCTGGGATGGTTATTGCAGGAAACGAGGTATCAGTCGGGGATATGACCAGAGACCTTATTAACCTACTTTGCTCTGGAGGTGCAGAAATACTCCAGGAACTGTGCCAAGGCCTGGAGGCTTGTTGGACGTGGAGAAGAAGGTTTCTCATCTGGGTTTTTCTTGGTTGGCTGGTGGGAACGGGAATAGAGGTCAGTGAACTGGGGCAGGAATGTGCATGTAATAGTGGTACATGCTTTAAAAATAAAGAAGAAAAAATTGTGAAAATACATGGAGCTTTATGTGTTTATTGGGCGTGTTACTTATTTAGGAACATCACAGACCTTACAGAGCTGTGCCATTGGCTGAAAAAAAGAATAAAAAATGGAATTAAAAATGCATCCGAATAAATGTCATGTGTAGCGTCATAACTTACTGTAGCTGTGGTTCATATAGGCAGCTGAGAAGTGAATAAAAAGGTCTGAAGCATAGTCAGAAAATTTTGTGTAAGTGGGGAAATAAATTTGATTTGGAAAGCAGTTTCAATTTTAAGCTTCCATGAAGGAAGACAAATTAAACATTTTTAAAGATATTAACCATAACAGTATCCCTTTAATTTTCACTCCTTTCTTTTAAGTAAGATACTCTGAATCACTTTTTGTTCAAGGAGACAGATTTCTTGCAGTAATCAGTTTTGCTTTTTGCTCTGATTTGTAAAGAATAAGTGATAATGGCACACATGCTGGAGGGTGTGATTAGAACCAATGTTAAAAGGCTTTTTTAGGACATTGATGGTTGGAAAAGGAGCTCTGGAGAGGTCTGCATTTAGCAGGAGGGAATGAAGCACACCTTTGAAGTCGCTTAACCCTTTCCCATAAAATATCTGTTAGTGGAAATTAAATCTGGGTGTTTTCTTCAGGCTCACGTGAAAGTTTTGTGAAATCTGTTAGCTTGCATTCAGTCAGTTGTTTCCCTGAACAGATCCTGTACCACTAAAAAGACCAGCTCTCGAGGATATGTGTTAGAAAGACTTGACTGTTTGGAGTAACTTACAGGTTTTTTGAAGTGCCTTTGGGTATTTTTTGATTACTTTACAGTATTCCGTGGAGCATGTTGAGAAAACTTAATGAAATGCTGAGAATGCACATTGGTAATAATTAAATTGTCTTTTTGTGTAATCTTCTTAAGTAACTTATTTTCTGTTCAGTGCCTTTCCAACACACACAAACTGTTGTTCACACACAGATTCCTGCATGCAAAACCTACTTTACTTGCCTAAATTTTAAGAAAACATTTAGCAGGTGTAGCTAAATATTTTTATAGGTCCCAGGTGTCTAAAACTGCAAGAAGTTTTTACTTTTGTCTGTGAACACCTTCACCCAACTTTTGTCAATCCATATCTGTCGCTGTTGTACCCGGGACGGTGAGAAACGACACAACCAAGATCTGGAGAAAATGGCTTATTTAATTAATTATAAATCGGTTTATGTAACTTGATTCGCAAGAGTAGCGTAGTACTATTGGTCCCTTGGTCAACCACCTCCTAGAATGATTGGTGGAGGCTATACAACACCCATTTAAAAATATTTTCCTCAGTGTACCATAACAACACTAACTGAACAACAGCAGGTGCAAAGATAAAGAATTCGTTTACAAAAACCCGTAGCAGTGTTTTGCATAGTTTTCGTGAGAGACACAGAGTTCTCACAGAATGCTGCAGGAAGCTAAAAAATGCCTCTACTAAAGCTTTTCAGTGTCCACACATATCAGCCCGCCCATGGCTTCTTGTCAGGTGATCAGTTGTGTGAATGAGCACTCAGATGCCTGCAGCTGATCCCCAAGGATGGGTGAAACCGGGAACTGTCTGACTTGGCTTCTGTGCCTCAAAGTTAAATCCAAGTGAAATCAAAGTTTTGCTCAGTAGTATCTCCTTAACTATCTTTTTTCAGTTTGCTTTTATATCCTATCTCTCAAAGATTTTTTTTTTTTTTTTTTTTTTTTTTTTTTTTACCCACTGTTAATATTTCATTTTAGGATCTTTGAAGTATTGCCAGCTGGAGGCTGCTACAGAGCAATAGTGACCTGAAAATCATTAACAGCACATCCAGTGCTTAAATAGCTCAAAAAATAGCAGCTGTTCTTTTTGATAATGTCTTTTAACAATGAAACCTTATTTTTCCATGCTTGTGTGCTAAAAATTCTGCTGTCACTAACAACTCTGCCTCAGTGTTTCAAACTCTTCTGTGGTGCAGCTACTGGGGCTTTTTGTAGGCAATGATTTACTGCAGGTTTTGGAATTTTTTTTAAGTCCCCAAACTGCTGGTGTGAATAGGTGGCCACACATGTCAGTGTTCGTGTCTCGTGGGCCCTGATGAGCTCCTCGGGATAAGCAGGTATTTGATGTAGCTCACAGGTAAGATAACAAGGAATGATGTGATTTATCTCTGAGCTGTGTCTCTGGCCGGTGGGTGGGTGCAGGATCCTCCTCTGGTCAGTGCCGTTCCTCGCTCCCTGGGGAGTCATCCCGGGGTTCCGTGTGCTTCCCTGACTTCTGCTCCTCCTTCAGCCTCCATGGTGCTGTGACTGTCAGGTCTCCTGACTTCCAGTTTTATTCCTCCTCAGTGGGGACAGGCCTCCTGCTGTAAGTTCAGAGCAGCCTTCCAGAGAGCTCTGGTCATGGCAGTAAAGTGAAGAGGACTGAGCACTGCTCTGCTGTGATATTTTACTCCTTTTCCTAACGAATCTGTGGGTGGCTTTTCCTTTAAAAATTATAGCTGAAATGACTATGAATATCTCCTTTAAACGAGACTGTATCGGCTTTTGCATCTCTCAGACAATGTGTGTACAGCCAGAGGGTAAAACCCATTATAATGCCGCACTAATTGCTTGAGTGTGTGTGCTAAAACTCTCTTGTTGTGAGAAATCCAACCAAAACAAAACCTCTCTCCTGATCCCGCTCCCGTCGCTGCTGGAGGGGAGCCCAGGTGACCCCGCTGGCAGGACAGGGTGCAGAGTGGTCTGTGACACACAGCACGGCTCCCGGCTGCACACACAGGGAGAAGGCTCACGTGAAATTTAAAAATTGGGGTCCTCAATCAGGAATCTGGTTATCTGTGAGGAGACTGCTGGTTCTCTGCATTCACTGCTGGGGTGAGGCACCTCTAGAAACAGTTCATGTGTTACCCAAGAACCCTCAAAAAGTGATTAATCCCACCTCTCCCTCTCCTTATTCACTTGGCAGAGCCGGTGTGACTGACTGAGATCCTCTCTGACATATGCTTAGGCTGCCTTTGTTCCTGAACAGGCGTCTGTCTGTCCTGCCTTTGTGTCGGGGCTGTTCCCTGCTCGCTGTGTCACGGTGCCAGCACAGCTGTGTGGGGCCAGCCCGAGCTGCAGCAGCCGCTGCCCGGGTCAGGAACGCCACACTCGCAGCTTTGGGCTGGAAAACTGACTTTCAGGCTACTGAAGTTAGGCAAAACCATTTCGCCTTTGAATAATTTAACTTCCATTAGGAATTGTTGCAGAGCTTTAAAACGCGGTTTATGCGTGTTGGCGAACACCGGCGGGTCAGGAACAGTGTGGGACATGGACTGCCAGTCTGTGATGGGGGAAAATACTGCTGTCAGTAGGCAAGGTCACTGGAGAGCCTGGAGCATCACCTTTGTCCCGTCTCCCTGGTGTTTGAATCTTTATAATGGTAAATTGCTAAAGCAGCTGCTTTACTTTGCTGAAAAACTCAGCTTACGTGGATGCATTTCCTTTTTTTCCTTCAGTAAGAAATCTGTTGCTAAATCCACGTATATACAAATCGTTTTATTTTCTTCAGGATTTCACGCTTAGGTTCTTTCTTTCCTCACCTCTCCCCTCTGCTACCCAACAGTCCATTAAATGTTGTAGATCAGTTTCTGTCATATTTTGGTAGGGCTCAGTGCCTGGCAGTGACTCTACAGAGAGCAGAGAGACTGGTCTCATGGCCTGTGTCTTTGTGCAAATTTTATGTATGCAATCAAGCATTTACCAGATAAGAGATTTGATAAGTGCGCAGCTTTTCCCTGCCCTTCCACTTCAGTCTTGGGTATCTTTTGGGTTTGTGAACTTTTCTAAGGGATTTTTAATGTCATCCCATGCTCAAGTATATTTTGAGATATGCCAAGATGTGATTGATTGTGATACCATGTTATGAAAAAGTGGCATATTGGTATCACACGCCCTTGAGTATGGGCTGTGCTGTTTGTTTTAAAGTGGTATATCATACATGCCTGGGTGAGCAGCTGAAATGCTTGTGGGACCAGGTCACTTACAGTTCTCAGAGGAAGGCTTGCTGGAAAAGCCTGTGTGATTAAGAGTCAAGCAACTGAGGAAAAAGTTCACTGACTAATAAGAAAAACTTGCAGAGTAATCCTATTAAATTCCCCTCCTTCTGGTAAGTCCTGATGTAAATTTATAGATATTCTCTATAAATGTGAAGGAAGGTTTGTTTCTTGATAGAACAAACTCCACCAGCAGTTTCCCACACCACCCCAAGAACATTCTTTCATTATCTTGCTCCTGTGTAATAATTGCACGGAGCAGTCACAAACTTGTTTTTCTACCAGTTGAAACTACAGAACAATGTGTATGCCTTGACCTGGATTCAGGGAGAGAAAAAGTCACTGTTGGCGTAGACTCCACCTTGAAAATTTGCCATCAACATGGCAGAGAGTTGCTAAAGGCTTATAATGCGTAATTGAAACGGCTGAATGCCTGCAAGGATTCTTTGAGATAAGGATTGTCTTTGAAAACATTTTAACTAGAGGTCTGGATTGAGTCATTAATCTCTTCTGTAGTCCTATTACTTTTTAAAATTGTATTATTTCTGGTGTGATTAGCCCGCAACGTAAATACAAGGTGCGGGTTTTGTAAAGTATCTTTTTTCTTAGTGTGTTTTATGTCAGACTATTTTAAAAGCATTTTATGTAGTTCTTAAATATAGCAAGATATGCATACATTATGTATAATCAGCAAAAGGTTTCTGCTGGCAGGAGAGTGGCCCTGCTGCACAGGGCACCCACTGCAGTTCAGGGGATGCAGTCCTGTTCCCGTGCTGGCCCCAGAGCTGGTCTCCCACTGTCCCTCACCTGCTGTGATTGTGATCTGCTCCCCAAAACGTCCTTGCCCTTTGCCCCAGCTGTGTGCTGGCCCAGCTCCCCCTCTGTCACTCGAGGGATGGGGTATTTGGATGACTCCACTCAGAGTGTTCAGTGCTGGATCTGCCGACTCGGGGTTGCTGTTCCAGTGTCATTCCTAAAGGCATGGTTAGAGCTGAACTATCTGCCTTGATACGAGATTTATTACCTTATTTTTTGCCCCATACCTATATATAAATTTTTGCTAGGTTATTTTTGGTTTGAATCTTGGTCTCTGATCTCTTTATCCCCAGCTACAGCTGGTGCTTAATAAGTGGACCCTTTGAGGCTTCAGGAGTGCGTTGAAAGCGCAGCGCGGTGCCTGTGCTGAGTGATGGATGGCTCCTGCCTGCTGGGCCTTTTGCTGCGGGATTCACCCGCACTGGAATGTCCTCACAAAGCAGGGCAGGGAATTGAAATGTGTTCTTCCGAGAGCAGCAGTAAGTAAAGCTGCCTTTCTAGCTGTTCTCTCAATTAGCTCCTAGGAGATTTTCCTGTTTTTCTAGTTTCTCACGGGGATATGTGACCTGATAGCATATTGCTATAAATAATTATTTTACTAGTATCAAAGTAGGTACTGTACACAAACACAAAGCAACATTTTCAGCATCTTTTTTTGGATGCTGTAAATACCAGGTTTTCAGACAGGCTGTTTCCTTTCTTCCTTTCTTGTTTCTGTTCTTTGGAACGCAGGCCTGACAGTTCTGATCTTCAGAACTTGGATTGTTAGTTTTGTGCTGCCCCTTGAAGTGAAATTGCTGGTGAGTGGTACAGAGCTCCCAGCCCAAGGCAGGGAGGTGAGGGACAGGCTGGCATTGCTGCTGCTATGGGGGAAAGAGCAGAGGAATTGCTTTCCAGATGGATACTGTAGGGGATCATCACTTGTTTGTAAAAACGGGTTATTTAAAAGAAACTGGCCTTAAATGCAAATGCCACAGCAACCCCATTGAACTCCTTCCTCGATGAGAGACTAGGAAAAGACTGTTCACCCAAACCAGTTGTTACTGTATGGAAACATTTGGAAGAGCAGAGCAGCCATGCCAGGCCTGGCATAGCAGAGGTGAACTTCAGCAGCTCTGCACGTGTTCAGCTCTTTTTGATTTTTAAAAGGGGTCCCACAACTAGTAAAAATCAGCATCAGTAAATCTGTGGTAGCTATCAACGTAAATCAGAGTTTTGTGTTATTTACTTAAAGACAACTGTTTTATCAAACCTTTCCCTCTCCCCAGCGAGGCTGCACAACAGCTCCGACCATGGGAGGAGGGTGAGAATTCACAGGACACTGATGGTACTTGGAGGTACAAAGTGCCAGCAGTTTCCTTAGGTGAGGCTCAGCAGCAGGAGAGTCTTGGAAATCGGGGAATCTGGGCTCAAATTTTTTGACTCTGCCTTCAGTCAGCAAGAAAAAGATGGGCATCCTTTTGTATTTTTAGGGGTAGTGTTTGAAAGGATGTTCAGGCCTTCTGCAGCTGCTTTCCTATACATATAATCTCTCCTCAGATAATGTTTATTGTAAGATGTTTTCCTTTTTTAAATTTTAATAAATGAATTAGGAAGGGAGTTAGACAAAGTTCAGGCTTAATACCAATAGGAAAAAAAAAGTTATGCAGATTGTATTACTGTTCTTGTGTAATTAACATTGATATGAGAACTTTAATTAAGGCAACTGGAAACTGCCTCATGGCTCTCTGCAGAGCAGGTGTGAACTTACTCAGCTGTAGATGGTCAACATCCATGTCCCAAAATTTAGTTTCAATCTGAACTGGTTTTGGTGAAAGCTGACTGTTGATTTTTGTGTCTTATGCAGCCACCGTTTTGTAGAAGAACAGCTGCAGAAAATGAGTGTTCCAAAGCCATAAAAAATCTGATTTTGGTACTTCTTTGCAGTGACCTCCACTTCAAACTTTCTGGTTCCATATTTTAACATTTCCCTCAGTTTGGGCAGTGGAAGAGAGTACTTCTGGTCTTGTAAAATAATTTATCAAGTTTCAGACTTTGCTTGGAAATGTTTTCGGTTACTATTCTAAAACTGAATTCTCTTATTCTAGTTTAATATTTTATTAGAAATAGGGAATGACCATCTTAATCTAGAATTCAATTAAAAGGACACCTTTTGAGGTCATCTGGTAATTCTGTGTGGAGGTATGGCACTGTCTGAGGAGTGTGAGTATAGGTTATAGTTTTATTAGCTTGTTTTTTAGACTAAGAAAATGAAAATGTTAGCAGTTTTTACGTTTCATTTTCTTAGATAGGAACTATGTAAGTAGATGTTGTACAGTAAAAATCAGATGTTTGTTTAAAATATACGTTCAAAGCACCCTGTATGGAACATTTAAATATTTTCTGTGGAGTTTGCTTTGACAAGGAGCTGGTTGTGGAGCTGGACGCTGAGCAGGGACATCCCCACTGGGACTTCAAATGCTTTGGGGGACTTCATTATCCTGCTTCATCAGCTCCTGGGCATGGATGAGCCTGTGCTGGGCATGGATGACCCTATGCCGGGCAGTTTATGAAATTGTAATATATCAAAACCACCTAAAATTTCAAGGCCGATTCTGATATCCTGGGGAATTGCTTGTTACTGTGCACAGGATGGGTTATTCCTCTGTGACTAACCAGAACAGTGCCTTCCCGGTGTGGTAGGACTCCGATTTGGAAGCTGATTGCTATAGATACAGCCTAAATTTACAAGCAGAGAGGAGAGAAGCTGCACAGGCCCCTCTGCCTGTCCGTGTTGTTCAGACTCTGTCTCTGCTGGGTCCTACAGCCACGGGCCAGCCCCAAATGTGCCAAATGGTGATGAATAACACCTTGCTTTGCAGGTGCCCCCGAGGTCCCCCATGCCATGTGTGGAGCTGTGTGAGCAGAGTGTTTGCTGGAGCTCTGCAGCTCTCCTGCCTTTCTCACCACTTTAGGCAAGAGGCAAAAGTCCTGGAGAAAATAGGAAGTACATCATGGATTAGAAGACCTTTTCAGATTCTTTTCAGCTGTTTTTCTCACCGTAGAAATAGCGTGATACCACCTTTCCCACATCTCCCCTTGTTTAAAATACAAATGTGCAGGGCTGTTAACAGGTGTCTGGCCGAGTTGTTGGGACTAACTTTGGATTGGTTGAATTGGTTTGTATTTTGAAATCAGACGTGGTACTTGGGAGTGAGGTAGATATCTGAACACTCCGGTCTAATTTTTTATTTAGATATTTAAAGCATGGACCTCAGACAGAAGAAGCTGCCGTGCATGTCTGCTGTAGTCACATGAGGGAGAAAAGCCAGCAGTTTTTTAAGGATCAATGTAGTTATCAGGGTGCATAGCTGGATGTAGATTCTTATGTGGGTTCGATACTGCACCAAGATTGAAGTTATTTTGGTCATCCCAGTAAAAATATGCATATACTCTGTTCTGTAGTGAGGTTTGAGAAACTCACCTTAAAAACTGGGATTGGGAATTGAGGCACCATAATCTCCTTGCTCTAGTTTTATGGTTCTCATTATAAAATTCTATTTTCAGAATCCAATTATTTTAAATTAAAATACTTGCCATGTGCAAAGCACCTTATAATTCCTGAGCTACTATACTTGCATTCCATAAGTTGTGTGGGAGAAAGACCAGTATCACGCCCGTTTTACATTTGTGGAAACTTGGATACCATGTGCTGTTGCTTTCTCCAGATGTGAAGTGATTTGGTGATAGACCAATAAATAGTCTTACACTTGCCAGTGTTCTGTCAGAATGGGATTATTACGTCTTTTGCCCTCTTAGGAGAGGAAGAAGTGAGCAGTAGACCTGATAAAATCCGGGTAACTGAGGAAGTGGTTTGATGAGGTATTTTTGGGAGGTGAAGGAGATGTTTATCCTGACATCCACTGCAGGTGTTGATGTCACGATGAGCTCAGTGTGTGGCACTGCTGGGCTGGGGTGTGTGCTCTGTCCAAGGAATGGTCACATCCATGTTACACAGGCTCTGCAGGACACTGTTCAATGCCCTCACATTAATGCTTTTTTCCCTAGAAATGTCTTCACCTTGTTTTGACTCACTGAGTTGAGAACGATAAACTTTAAAGTATTCTTTTCTTCTTTAGAAAAACTGTTAACAGGAGTGTGTGATGATCTCAATCTTTTGTTTTTTAGGTCAGTAACAGATCCACGAGATGGAAAGAGAGTTGCACTCAAAAAGATGCCCAACGTCTTCCAAAATTTGGTCTCTTGTAAAAGGGTCTTCCGGGAGTTGAAGATGTTGTGTTTTTTTAAGCATGACAATGTAAGTAAATTCAAAGTAATTTTGAAATCTTTGAGAAAACCTAAATGTAAAATGGAGCTCTCTGTAACAGAATTGTGTTTTCTTTTAAATTACAGAATATCTAAAATGCTTTAAGAGCTCTCTAATTTTACAGTGAGCAGATTTTCTGGAAACTCAGATATTACTGTTACAAACACTATAAAAATGAAACTATCAAGAATCTAAGGATATTCATAATTTCCCTTCCAAAGTGTTTGCAAACAGACAATCAGTACACGTCTACCCCGTCTTATTTCAGACTTTAGATAAATGTCAGGCTGCACAGAGCTGTGTCAGCTGGACACTGTTCCTTCTGAGCTGTTCTGTACTCCATGGTCCTGTCCCCTTCGTTGGTCCTCTCCCAAACCTGCTTTAGGTAAAATCAGTCAGCTTAAGTTAAAACATTTAAATGCTATTTCAGTTGACCCATGAAGTTTGAAGTGCATCTGAAATTTGAGTGCTTCACCCAAATGTTGTGAACATTCCTAGGATAGGATCCAAATGACTACACCAGGGAGTATGTTTTTCTGTGAGAGGATGTGAATTCTCTGCTGCTGCTTTTCTAAATTTTTGCTTTTTTCTGCCTTTTCTACCTTTTGCTTTTTCCACCACTGAGCTGCTTATTCAGAATGGGAACAACTTTGGAGTTTGCCATTCCCATGGGGAAGCAGTGAATCACAAAATTCTGAAAGACTAAAGGCAGAACAAAGTGTAATATCTTCTGCTTTTATATTTCTTTGCTGGAATTACTTCTTTCAAAGACTTTATGATTATATATATTGTAAAGAAACCCCTTTTTATTGGATAGATAAATTTGTGCTTTCAAACTAGTACTCAAACAGCTGGAAAAAATTTCTTGAGTTAAACAAGAGAGAGACATTGAATGTACAGAATACCTGACATGGTGGGTTATTAAATTTACATACCTAGTGAGACAGAACATTGGTCTGTCTGTGGGGTAGAATAAAATGAAGCCATGTAAGAAATGTGCAGTTTGACTGTCTTTTTGAAAGGGATTTGCTTTTGTTTGACTGGAATAGGCCTTGACTTTTTGTGGTGTTTCCTAGGTGCTCTCTGCCCTCGACATCCTCCAGCCTCCACACATTGACTATTTTGAAGAAATGTATCCTAAATATAAAAATAGAACATCTTAATTGAGGTAGGTGTGGTTTTCATTAGCTTAGAAACTGCCAGTGTTTGGTGTAACCTATGAAATGGAACTACAAAAGCCTTGAGCCTGTATGTGGACAGTTTTATTTCGAGAAGTGAGCCTGTAGGATCCGGAACTCGGAGGCGATGTTGGAGGTGGGATGGTGCAGGACTGAACCCTGAGGTTTTGACTCCGTACGAGCCAGTACGTGCAAGGCGTGTGGGATTTACCAGCAGGCCCTGCTGCTGCTCATGGGGATTCCCCCAGAATATTGTTTTGAAAACTACATCCAGTAATTAATCTCCTCTCAGTTATTAGTACTTTAAAATACTTTGTGGTGGTTTCAGAGAATTCTACCTTCACAGGCTTTGAAACCCTGACTTGTGAGAGAGGTTTAGTGGACTGAGGGCTGTGGCTTTCCTTGGTCAGCTCTAACCTGGTCAAGAACACGTTGCCCAGAGCTGTGTCCCACATTTGTGCGGTGTCACTGATGCACAGGTACAAGCTGCCTATGGGGAACTGTATTCTAACGGTGAATCTGAGTGAAAAACTTGACATGAGAATGTCATGTTTTGGTTTGGTTTCTTTCCTTTTTCAAACTTGGCTTGGGCTGTCTTCTATTTGTGAAGTAGGGAATTTCTGCTTTTTGAAATACTGAAAAGTGAATCCCTGATCTGGGAGGGCTCTGACTCACATGGGAAGAGAAGTTCTCTGCCACTCCTGTGGTTAGACGTGGGCAGGCTGGGTTTCATTAGTGGTAGGTCTTAGCTGCTTTTTTGTATGACCCACTTCACAATTAATGGGTGGGAAATTGTTATTATTTTTAGATAACCTGAACTTTTGAAATATGGTGTGATCTATTTATATAATACCTTGAATTGATTGGTGAAGAAAGTAGGTGTAATCAGCGTGGTGATTTTAACCAAAGTACAGCACAATTTGCTGGTGGAGAAACACATTATTTGGTTGAAAATACTGCTGTGCTGTGCTGGGGCTTTTTCATATGAATTTAGGTAAAGCTTTAAAATTTCGCTTTGATATTTCTTTCACATGAAGAGCATATAAGTAGTCTTCAAAAACTGGATTTTGGTTATGTGCACTAGTTCAATGCCCTCATTTAGAACAAGTCATATGAGTTATAAATCAGATCTAGGTTAAGGATTACTCTTTCCGTGTAATTGTACAATCAAGAATATTTAAATGGGATAAGCTTATTTTTATGAGCTTAGCTACTGCCAAGTTTTGAATATAAAACCAAAATGTTCTTTTCCTTCATGGCTAACTGACTTTAAGTCATTCTGAGTAGTGTTCTATAGGGCTGTCTTTTTTTATATTTGTGTTAATTTCTTGGCTCTAATATTGGTAATAGAAGACTATTGGTCTGTGTAGTCTTCTTTCTCCTTTCTTTTGAAATAATTACAATAAGTGCACTTAGGACCCTTAAATTCCTTAAAAGAATGAATTAGTAAATGTTTTGATTTATATACCTATTTTTAATTGCATGTGTTTCTGCTTACTGTAGTGTAAGGAGAACTTACTGGAGATTGGTTTGAAGAAGATCAGGTAAAGATGTTCCATATTTGGGGGATGTAGCTGTCAAAACTTCTTTTGTTGATCCACTAGTAGAGTTCCTAAAGATAGCATAGGGTTGTTTCATTTTTACAGTAGGACATATTGAACAGTGATAAAAGTGTAAAGGGCTGGAGTTGGTACCGAGTGATTTCCTTTGTTCTTTCCAAAGAGTTGTAGTGCCCTTTTTGGGGAAAGAAAAGTAATAAAAGAATGACTAAAATGATATGAATGATGTGTTGCAAATGAGCTGGTAGAGTTAGTTTCAATTATTCAGTGTTTCATAGGTACCAGCAGGAATTGCACAGTTTATTTTTTAAAGAGAACTAATTATAAAACCACCTTAAAATTTTAATGATAAATTAAAAGATTTCTTAGGAAACTGGTGATGAATAAAGGAATTTTAATCTAGTGAGATTTTTGTTTTAGAATGAAAATTCCGTGAAACACTCAGATTGAGATATAATTTGAATTAATAATGAGGTTTTCGGTTGAAAATCTTTGTGGCCATTTTGAATCTTACAGGTATTGATATTTTTGCCAATATCACCTAGTGCAAAAGTGAATGATTGATAGCTCTTTGTTCCAATTACAAAACCTTCCACAGTTGATTGTAATACTGAATTGCGCAGCTGCAGATCCACGGATGTTCTCCTTTAAGAACCATCCAAAGTTTCTGTAGTAGCTTTTTGAAAACTTTGCCCTTTAAAGTGAACATCAGAAGCAGCTGAAAAGTCACCGCTTTTATCAGTCGGTTATAGGTCTGGGAGAGATTTGAATAGCAGTAAAAGCAAAGGTGTGCAGTAAATTTCACAAAGAGGTGAAAGAACTGTTTTCTGATGGATTATGGGGTAAATCCCTCTAGGGTGGAGGAGGGCGGAGAGGAACAAGGTGAGATGGGTTGCTGCAGGCAGTGGGAGCGTCAGGGACAGCCCTGCTGGTTCCAGCAGCGTGTGCTCACCCTTGGAGAGGGTTTTCCTTCCGAGACGTCACCATGGCGAGTTCCTCTGGGCCAGCACCCAAACCAGCTGGGCACGGACTGCCAGGGTTACTCCTGAGGGCGTAGAACTGGGGCTTGAGGGATGCAGAGACCAAATAAAGAACGGTCCAAGCCATGATGAGAGCACCACATCACCAAGGGCACTTCATCCCTTTCTAACATTTATCTGTTGCTTTATAAAATTTACCAACTCAGCAGGTCCCAACCAGCAGAGCAAGTCAGGTTCTTTTGTGCCGCGTATTTGCTTTGATAATTACTCTGAAGCAAATTGGTACATTTGTAGTTCTAATTTTATACAGCTACTTAACTAATTACTGCTGTCAGGAGCGATTTTTCTCTGGTAGTAGCGCCGGGGAGCGGCGTGTTCAGCGCCAGCGGCCGCCCCACGGCCAGGGCCTGGTGGCTCCACGTCAGAAAGCAAACTGCAGGTACCTGTGTGAGGAGGGGACCGAAATCCCTCGGGTTTGGGGCGTTTGTTTTGCTAAATGTCCCCAGCAGTGGCTGGTGCAGTCAGGGTCCCAGGCAGGAGGAGAGGCCCGTTTGTCACAGCAGAACATGGGCAGGCGCTGCTGCCGCGCCTCTTTAGAGCCCTCATTAAATTACCCAGAGACAATAATCAGATCGCTGCTGCTGGGGTTAATGGCACCTCTGAGCCCTGTCAAGAGCTTTATTTAATGCGCCCCAGACCTGGAGTGGTGCAGGTGCCATTTCAGGCCCTCATTTAATTTAAGCTGCTTTAGTTGGCATGGCAACTAGTTGAGACATCTGGGAGACATTATGCTCGGGATTGAGATTTAGGAGGATTTGTGGCGTAGCAAAACAAAAATCTTATCATAATAAAGTGCAGAGTAATGCTTTTGGGTTTTTTAAAATATTTTGCCTTAAATTGAATGTAAAGATTTGTTGCAGGTATAAGGTAAACCACAGATTTTAAATGTCTGGTATAAATATTTAAAAGAGTCTTTGCTAAAGGAAAAGAAAAATTAGAGGACTACAAATTATGGTGCTGCAGGGTTGGGTTTTTTCTTTATGAATTCTTTATGAATGCAATTTTAATATTTTTTTCCTCAAAAAGTTGGAAATATTTAATTTATAAAATGAGTTTTTGTGTGGTGTTCTGTTGGCAGATGAGCCCTTTGGCCAACAGGGATTTGGCTGGAGAGGGTTTGTAGAGCAACAGATGAAAGCAGAGCATTGACTGGGTAGAGATGAAAGAAAATGAGCATTCAATACCTGGCTGTATCAGTTAACACGGGGCAAATGTGTTTTACCTCCTTCAGCCACAAATGTGATAGTAGCAGAGACTTTTGTTTCAAATGTGACTGCTAAACTAAGGTTTTAAAGCAGGAATATTTTTTTAATAATGCCTGTAGTGCCCCCAGTATTTATTGTGATGGTTTCTCTGTGCGTTACTCTTGTCCCACACCCAGGACATTGGCAGGATGATCTCCATCCCTGGGTGAAGGTGTGCAGTTTGTCACCCTGTTTCACCCTGTGGAAACCTCTGAACACACACAATCCCCTCTGGGAGCCACCTCCCCTCAGTCTCAGCTGTAATTTGCCTTGGAGTAACTTTGTACAAGTACCTGAATGCAAACTGTAATGTTTGTTTCTTTCACAAGCTGTTTTATATTTTCATTCCTGTAAGAATTTGACCTCTGAAGCAACTTTCTTCTCTTTAACTCAATAGTTCTGACCTGTAAGAGCTCAAATAAGTAGGAGTTAGTGAATGTTTCGAGAGATTTCTGTGCCCTGTTCTGCTTTTCCTTAACCAATGAACTGAAGATATGTTGTCACTGAGTTGATGCAGAGTGACCTGCATAAGATTATCGTCTCTCCTCAGCCACTCAGCTCGGATCATGTCAAAGTTTTTCTTTACCAGATTTTAAGAGGTAATTCTTCTTCTTCTAAATTTAATGAAAATTATTTAGTAGAAATATATTTTTTTCTTTTTCTTGATGTTTATTCCCAGACATCCTCATCTTGAATAAGCTTCCTGTAGGAACTTCTTTTAATTTCATATTTGAATAAATACCAAGCGTGAATTACTGTAGCTACAAGAGCATGGCACCCCTGCTGCCTTAAAGCATTGTCAGGGAAAGAAAAGTCTTTTTTTTAGAATCAGGGAACAGAAAAGACACCTAGACTGAGCCAGATGGGTAAAAATGTGTAACTATACCCACTTAAGGTAAAAATTGTTACTGAAAAACAGAGCAGTAAGAAGTATATGAAAATTCCACTGTGGGGATTAGCACAGTATCCATGCCATAATGAGGGAGATTATATTTTGCTTTTGGTTTGTTGTTTGCTGGATTTTTGGGGGAAGGGGGGGTTGTTTTTTAAAAAAGGCTACTTGAATTCCTTTTTCTGTCTGTTTTATATACTCCAGGATTTTACCCTGTCATTAAGTGACTGAGTGTGCACTAGTGACTGGGAGTTACTCATAAAAACTGAGGCACAGGCAAAGTCTTTGCTGATCAGGAGTTGCCAGACCTTCCAGGAAAATGTTGTCAGCCTTAAACTTCTTTTAAAAGGAAAAAAAAAATGTTTATTTTAATTTCCTCTAATATTTCAGGTCTGAAATACCTACATTCTGCTGGCATTTTACATCGAGACATTAAACCAGGGAACCTACTCGTGAACAGCAACTGTGTCCTTAAGGTGCTACTTACATTTATTGAAGATGTTCGTGTGTGTATGTTGTTCATTTTTAAACAAAAACATTCAGTGTCAACACTTTCCCTGAAAGTCCATGTAAACAGAAAAAAATCCCACAGATTCTTTAAAAAGTAGAAATGAAGCAAACACCTCCCTTTCTTTCCCCTTTTCTCCCTGCCTCTCCCCACGTCTCTGAAAGCAAGAGAGAGACAATTCCTGAGTTTGATTTGGGTGGGATCTCCTGTGCTCGGGAGGGGCAGGGGGTTCTCAGGGTGCCTCAGTGTCCCTGTGCTCCTCAGGGGAAGACAACACCAAATGCCCAAAACACTTCATTAACCCTGGGTATATGGAATTTTGGAGGACTGAGGTGTGTTGTACAGCTGTGCCAAACTCAAAAATTCAGTGTTGTTTACAGAGATTTGCTAAGAATTCTAACTGGGAAAGTTTGGTCTTTTTTCTTAACCCTTCTGGTTCAAGACATTTTTAACAATTCTCCAAGCCCAAATGAGTAGAGCTGAATCTTTAATATTTTGAGACATGTCATGAACAGATGAAGTTTGTTCGAGTTGAAATACTCTGTACCCAGAGATTGGGTTTTTTGTAGTGCAAATCTTTTTAATCTTTCAGATTATAAATATTGTAATGCCAACTTAAAATGTACTGTGATTTCAAATCAAATTGTAGGAAGTTTAAATGGCTGTGGAACAAAGTAACATAATTTCCTCCTATCCCCTCTCCCCTGGCTTACACAGTTACAGCAGATTATCTGATGTATTTAAATGCTGGATGGGGGTTCCCTGCCTCGTTCCCAGAAGGCTGCCTATTTGAAATGCAGAAAGTGTTTTGGTTATTTTAATTTTTTTATTTACCTTCTCAATTTAGATTTGTGATTTTGGATTGGCCAGGGTGGAAGAATTAGACGAATCCCGGCACATGACTCAGGAAGTTGTCACTCAGTATTACCGCGCTCCGGAGATCCTGATGGGCAGCCGGCACTACAGCAATGCCATCGACATCTGGTCTGTTGGCTGCATCTTTGCAGAGTTGCTTGGGCGAAGGATATTGTTCCAGGCACAGAGTCCCATCCAGCAGGTATCCTCACCTTTCCCTTCCAGCGTTCCCCGCTGCGCCCGCTCCTGGAGCCAGGGGGACTGGTGCGCCTCAGGGGAGACATGGAGGGGCTGGAGCGTGTCCAGGGCAGGGAACGGAGCTGGGAAGGGGCTGGAGCACCAGGAGCAGCTGAGGGAGCTGGGAAAGGGGCTCCGCCTGGAGAAAAGGAGGCTCAGGGGGGACCTTCTCCCTCTCCACAGTTCACTTGCAGGAGGGTGCAGCTGCGGGGGGGCTGGGCTCTGCTCCCAGGGAACAGGGACAGGCTGGTAATTTGTGTTAGCTCGGGAATCTGCTGCCATAGTGGAGTGCATCCCCGTGTCTGAGCTGTGTCCGTGTGTGCTCTGTCGTGCAGCTGGATCTGATCACAGACCTGCTGGGCACGCCGTCGCTGGAGGCGATGAGGACGGCTTGTGAAGGCGCCAAGGCACACATACTCAGGGGTCCTCATAAACAGGTACTGCCAGGGTCTGGCTCCGGCCACCCAGCCCCACCAGGCAGGGTGTCCTCTGGGCAGGACTCAGCGTTTCACATCTTGATTAAATTCCCATGGCCTGTTGGTTAAAAATACTTGGCTTGGAAGTTCAGTCCCAGAGCTGTCTGTGCCTGTGAACAACGGGGCTGAAGTGACCAGAGGTGGTTGTGGGGCTCAGGGGCATGGGGTGGTGGCGTGGTGAGTCCAGCTGCTGTGGAGACAAGGGGGCTTTTCACTAGTCAGGGGCATTTCTGGGTTCTGCCTTAGGGGTATTGTTTGACTTGGTGACACAGGTGAAAGTCTCCCTTTCTGCGGGGACAGTGTTTTGATAGCTCTTTTGAATGAAGATGTTAAATGTAAGTGTTAGTACTGGCAAGAGACATAAATGAAAATCGGCAGTATACTTCAGAAAGCTCTGGAGGGCTGCTGCACTGCCAGGGTCGGGAGTGTTAGAGGTGGAATTGACCTGTTGCCCAGAGCCAAGGGTAGAACCTCCAGCACCCCAAGCCCAGAGGGTCCTTGCACACCTGAGCTCGGACCTGAGCTGCTCAGGAAGGCCCAGCAAGAGGTTGAAAGCTGAGATACAGCATTCAACACAACTGGAGTAAAAGTTAGTTTTAAAAAAGACACCAAACCAAAAGAAAAAGGCAGGATGGTGTCATCGTGCTGCCTGGACAATAAAAAGGGCAAATGCAATATGGTGTTAATAGATACAAAGAAATGCTTGTGCAGGCATCTCTAGTCCAGGGGTAAGGCTCTGTGGCCCTCCAGTAGGGTCATTTTTATGACTGCTAGCAAAATCATTGGCCTGTACATGCTCCAGTAGTTAAGTTTGCATCATTATTTTCTGCATGTTGAAATAATTTCTCACGTCTGCTCACTACAATAGTAGTTACCATAGAAATGAGCATTGCCTGTATATTCTGCTTTATTATTGACCTGTGGGAGTTCTGCCTCCTTGGCACTTTGGATCCACTACATAAAGTTGTCTCCGTTCCATTTCATGACAGAATTTTTTTTATTTGGGCATTAATAATAGGAGGATTTCCTTCAGACTTTCTCTACTAGTTTTAAATCCAGTATATTTTTCTGATATCTTGTGCTAGAAGAGTTGACACTCCTAAACTCAGTGTCTTATGACCCACGGGATGGTGGGAATTCTAAAAAGCGAGTGAGGTGAAATGGTATAAAAAGTTTCCACTACAGATTTAATGTCCTGTAGCCACAAAGTTGTAAGAAATACACACTAAGAGTTAGTTCTGTATCTGTTGAGGAAAACAGTGTTCGTTTTCTGTAGAGTGCCGTGGGAGCTGGTGTGCTCATTGCACCTTGGAGCTGAGGGATGCAGAGCATCTAGATGATTAATGATATTTTTGTTTTCAACTCAAAGCACACTTCATGTTTGATGGCAAAATCCTGGCTTTTCCTATTCTGAAATGGAGCTTTTACTGGTTATAAATGGTTAAATGTTACTGGTTTCTTAATTAGACTAATAGGGAGAGAAACCCAAGTTAGAAACGGGCGATTACTTTGTCACACCAACTATTTTTACTCCCTGTAGGTGAGTGCAGTGGGAGGGAGGGGTGAGGCATTTTGCTGCTCTGCGTAGAAATAGATTAATGCGAGAAGTTTCTGATTAAACCCCCCCCACCCCACTGTGTGCTGGCAAAATGGGTATTTACATACTCTGTAGACTTCTTTGTCAGTTTGGTATTTAAAGGTTCAAGTGAATTGTGTCCGTGGCAGCCCTAGGGTGAGCGAGCCATCCCCATTCCTGCTGACCCTCTTCCCAAAGGAAAACGTGTGGAGTCCATCCCCTGCCTGTGATCCCTGTGCCATGGGAGAGCGAGCCAGGAGGAGGAGAGTTACCAAACACTGCAGCTTTATACTCCGTAGGCTGCCCTGAGAAACCAAGGCAGGGAAGTGCTCGAGGCTCTGTGTGGTAGTTCAGGGTTAACTTTGTCTGATGTCACTGTGGAGGTGTAATTCTTATTTATACTGGGAAATTTGCAGCAACTGTGACATCCAGTACAGTCCTTCTGTCACTGTCAGTCAGCTGTTGATTGCCTGGGCAAGGAAAAGCAAAGTAATCCATAATTTAGGAGTGATTGAAATTAAAAAATGAGCTACTGGAAATGATGGAGTTAATCAAACCCCTGGGCAGCTACAGCTGGGAGTGGTGTCTGTATAGAAAAATACATAAATAAAAGCAGGTTTTTCTAGGGATTACATCTAAACCAAGGGAAACAGTGATCAATTAGACCTTTTTTACAGTTGCTGAATATTGTAATGGTGATTATTGTTGGGCTGGAAAGCGTTAGGTGCCACTTGTCCCCTTTAACAAGGAGTTTGTCCTTGGTGGCTACGGAACAGCGCGTGAGGGAACAGGGTTTTCTTGCTGATGCATCTGTCAGGACACTCTGTGCTTCTCTTCCTCCCATTCCCCCTACAGCCATCCCTTCCTGTCCTATATACACTCTCCAGTCAAGCTACACATGAAGCAGTTCATCTCCTTTGCAGGATGTTGGTCTTTGATCCAGTAAGTAACACTTAAAATCACCCCTAATACTTCTGGTTTGCACAGTTTTTGTTGTCTGGTGCTTAAATGAGTGTTGGAAGTCAAGGACTGCTTTAACTGGTTTCCTTCTACGTGGCATTGCAGTACTTTTGGTCCATTAAAAATGTAGAAATATCATATAATTGGCCAATTAGTTCCCCCTGGAATGGGGGTTTCACGTTTCAAACCGAGTGGTCCTGGGAAGGAAGCTCCGGCAGTGGGAAGGATGAGGCTGTGCATGACTCATGCTCTTTTCCGAGCTGGGTGTAGGTAGCAGAACATCAGCTACTTTGATGCAGTTCTAATTAGGGACACGGGGGTGTTCCTGGTCTTGCAACACACAAAAAATTCCTCCTGCATCCCCAATCACAGAGCAGGATCGTTTTTCCACTGAGCACCTGTTTTTCTAATAAAAATGTGCTGCTGTGGATTTTGCATTTCGTTTCTTGGGACATTGTAGAGAATTGTCACGAGAAAATCTGATATTGGAATTGATAATCTTAATTATTTCCTTCCCACAGAACCCCCCCAACATTGCAAATGTAAAACAGAGTGAGTGCAGTGCAAAGGAGGAGGCTGGGGGTTGATGAAGCATTTAGAAGCACTGCCTTTGGAGTGTATTTTTTTAAACCTTAAGATTGCTTTGCTGAACAGAACCATGGAAATGTTGAACCATAACTTCCACATAAAAAAAAAATAATTAAAGTTTTCCTTTCTGACTCCTTCAGCATTTACAATGCTGTTATTCCCTGCTTGTTTTGATTTATTGTAGGAGTCATAATTGTAAGGTTATCTGGAGAAAAAAAAAATGTTGAAAAACTCGTTCCTAAAAGCCATATTATCAGCGTTTGCCATGGTGGCTGTGAGCAGGGAGGTCGGTGCCACCCAGCCGGGCTGGTTTGTGAGCCTCAGCTCCCCTCTAGTGGCAGCTCCGGCAGTGCCTGACACGAACCCCTCCTTTAACACGATTATGGGTTTGTAAAACAACTGAGGATCAATCGATGAGTAGTTTCAATAGCTCTGAAAATATCCTGACTCCTATTCTCTTCCCTTTCCATGCTGTTCCCAGTCCAAAAGGATATCTGCTAAGGATGCCTTAGCTCACCCCTACCTGGACGAGGGGCGGTTGCGGTACCACACCTGTATGTGTAAATGTTGTTTCTCCACATCGACTGGCAGAGTTTATACCAGTGATTTTGAACCCATCACTAATCCCAAATTCGATGACACTTTTGAGAAGAACCTCAGTTCTGTTCGGCAGGTTAAAGGTGAGCAAGAGTTAACCTTGCACGTGCAGTTATCCCCCTGCTCCACCCTGCAGCAGGGAGAACTTGGGATGGAGTTGGGATTTGTGCTCTGGATCCACACAGTGACCCCAGTGTTGGTTTCCTTTAGGTGTTTTTCCATAGTAGACACTGGAAATAATTTCTTTTCACTAAAAGAACAGAATTGTGAGTGTTCTGAAATAAGGCAGTGGCACAAGCATGAGCTGACCTGCCGAAGTCTGTGGGTTTCAGACCTCACCAGCACTCATCCCTGGTGCCCTGTTCCTCATCCTTTTGCTGAAGGATGGCACTGGGGGAAGGGGAAGTCACTCTGTGGACTTTTGGGGCTGTGAGGTGTGACCTCCACAGCTGTCCTGCAGAAGGGGGCAGCAGCAGCCAGGAGCTGAAGCTGAGCAGTCAGATTTAGGGAAGCTGGAGCTCTTTTATCCTCACTAAAATGTACTCTCAATAAGGGAAGTTCTGTTTCCCTGCAGTTTACATTGCATTTTACTGAAGCCAGAAGTGTTAATGCTGTGGTGTTTTGTATTTTTCTCCTGTGTACAGAAATAATTCATCAGTTCATTTTGGAACAGCAGAAAGGAAACAGAGTGCCTCTCTGCATCAACCCTCAGTCTGCTGCTTTTAAGAGCTTTATTAGGTAACTGTATGTAATCACATCTGATATTAATTCCCATTTATTAGTAGTACAGAGTTTAGACATCCAGAATGTTTTAGGTTTTCAGTTCCTGAGAGTAGGAAAGGCCCCCAGATAAAACCCTTGTGACCTGTTTTTATGAGTTCTTCTAGAATTTAAGTAAAACGTGCAAAAGTTTCATGTTTTTGTGCAAAAGAGCAGAAGTCAGACCAAAGCTGAAATTGGGGAGGTCGACAAGTTGAGTTTTGGTTGTAGAACTGCACTGTGAAGGTGTTGGAAGGAGTGGCTGAGGGGTGAAAATGCAGATGAAGTGCAGTGGGGTATTTGCTGTCAGTGCTGGTGGTTGTTGGCCTGGCAGGGTCGGGCTGGGTTGGGGGTTTTGCTGTCCCCGGGGTGTTCGGTCCCACCCGAGCAGTGAGGTTGTGGCCCAGGAGCCCCTGCAAGTGAGCACTGATGTCTGTGTCCCCTGGCTGCAGCTCCACGGTCGCCCAGCCCTCCGAGATGCCGCCGTCGCCGCTGGTGTGGGAGTGACCGGAGCACCACGTACTACTGAAGATGTAATGTAGCTTTCCACTGGAGTCTGGGATTTGCAATTCTGGAGGTTAATCATGCTTGTACTGTAATTTTACTAATGAAGTTTTAAATTAACAACCACTACTTGTACAATATGAATAATATTTAGAAATGTACTAGACTTTTAATCTTGTAAAGTGGTTGTGCTTTTAGAAGAAAATATTTTACCCAGAGTTGCACGTGTTTTATGAATTCTAGTGCAGCTGTGATGGCTCAGCTCAGAACAAACAGAATTGAACCAAATTCGGGGAGGTTTTTTCCTTTTTTTTTTCCTTTTTTTCTTTTTTTTTTTTTTTTTTTTTTATTGAAGTGAGATTGTACAAACAGATAGACATACATTTTGATATTGAGCCATTCCTGAAGATTTTGGGTTTTCTAAAACTAAGGAATACAGAAAACTTGACTGCGACCAATCATGAAGTCCCTTTGGGTGACTGTGGCCACAGGAAGTGGCCACGTCCCCTGATGCCCAACCCTATAAATAGCTTCTCACTAGAGCTGTGATGGTGATGTGTGCTGTTCTAAAATCAAATGTTGTGAGTAGAGAGAATGAGTTTGTGACTAGGAGAGACTAAACTTCTGTTTCCTTACCCAGTATAAATATATATATATATTTAATCTATTTTTATTAGAAGTTTTTCTGCTCTTTCTTACATAAAACCCCCCAGCATGCATCTTCTATGTGTGTAAATAATTCCATTTATGGGCTAATTTCAGAGATCCCTGACATCATTGCTGTATAGAGAGAAACTAGCTTGCACATTTTAGGTCTGTGAAATTTTGTGAGAACTTTTTCCTGCACTGGACAGTTGAGAGAAAAAAAAAAAAGAAAAGGACAAAAAAAAGCACATAGGGAATTCTGTTAATTGTGTTCGTGTCTTTAGGCAAAGCTGTGGAAGTCTTGAAATGTCACAGTAGTAAATAACTTTTATTACTTTTTGGCTAATTCTTTTTCTGTTGGAACACTGAATTCTGTGCATATGTATATATGAACACAAATTGAAGGCCTCTACCTCCTGGAGTATACAACTTGGTTTGTTTACCTCCACATGATTTTTTTTTTTTTTAAGTTCAGTGTGGAGACTTGAAACTTGAATGTCCCTTCCAACTTTTGTATTTAAAACAAGACTAGAAAATTGAAGACTGTTTTTCACCTGTACAAAGGAATACTAAAAGGTGGTCTTAAAATTTGAGCCTTGGTCTGGAGAGAAACCGTGGTGTTTGTTATGGACAATTAACTGTTAAAGTTATTGTAAGTTATCTGTATTTAGCAGAGTATTTTCAACAAGAGTGATCTGAGCTGGAATTGGAGACTATTAGTAAGTTATGTTTGGAAGTTTTAACTTCAATGAAGTAATTATTTGCTGTGAAAGAGACAAACATTGAATAACTGAACAAAGATGGTGCAATATCTTTGTTTTTTATGAGGCTCCTGAGAATAAAACCAACTGAAGCATTTCAATTCACTTGAATGAGAAACGTGTTTAATTATCGAGCCCCAGAAGACACTGGTATGAAAGGTAAAATCTCAGAGGTTGGTCAGTTAATGTGGCACACTTGCTGGTCACTTTGTAAAATGTAGATTTGGAGTACAGTGGTGAAAACATTAAATGTGACATTTGAAAACGCGGTGGTGGCGTCGTTCTTTTCCTGCCGGGTCCCCCCCCGGGGTGTCCGAATTTTGTGACGTTTCCCGTTCTCCTCTCGGGTGCAGCGGGCCGGGCAGTGCCGATCCCCGCAGCGGCGGCCGCGGTCAGCGCGGGGCCGGGAGCGCCCGGTCCTGGCCCGGCTGCGGGGCCGGGCCCCTGCCCAGTAACGGGGGAACCGGAGCCCCGCGGTGCCCGGCCGGGCTGGGACGGGCCGCGGGCAGCGTTTCAGCGCTGGAGCGCTCTGGGGGGAAAAAACGGGTTCGGCTCTGGCTTGGCCCGAGGTGCGGGACCGAGGGCGCCGAGAGGCTGGCCCGGGGCCGGGCGGGCTGGCGGGGGCGTGACTGCCGGGAAAAGGGAAAGAACGGGAAAAAGGGGGAAAGAATATGGGGGAAAAGGGGAAAGAACGGGAAAAAGGGGGAAAGAATGAG
>VZTE01001746.1:3484077-3540471 GCA_013397775.1 Eulacestoma nigropectus
CGGGCCGCTCCGTGTGACCCGCGCGGGGCCGGGCGCCCGCCCGGGCTGTGGGGCGGGGGCGGGTTCTCGTTCTCCCCCGGTTCCCCCCGGGTTCCCCCTGAGCCGTTCGGGTCCCTCCTTTTCCCGGTGGTGCTGAGCGGGGGCCGGTCCCGATGCGGGGCCATTGTTCCGTAGCCCGTCCTGCCTCCCACGCGGGGCAGGAAGGAAGGGATGTGGGGAATTTTCGGTCGTATCCAAGGGGGTAATTAAGGGTCTCGTGGCTGTTTACAGCAGAGGCCTCACAGCTCCTCAGTGACCACTTGCAGGACTGGCGTTGGCTGGGCAGGGGGTTCTGCTCGTGTTTAGCTTCGTCCTTCGGTCAGAGCAGTGAGAAAGTGCCCCAAGGGCCGGAACTGACCGCGAACTCTTCTGAGGAGTTCGGTCGGACAGGCTGGATTCCTGTCTCCTCACAGGTTCGCTCTGGCTGATCTTCTGAACATGCCGTTCTTCTGAAAATCGGGGTTTGAGGGTTTAAAGCAAGGCAGGACATCAGTGACAAAGTGGTGTACGTGGTGGGGAGTGTTGTTTATTTTCTTTTCAAATTAAAACTATGTTCCCTGGTTAGGGCTCCAGGATGGAGGAGAGTTTTGAATAAGAGGAGTTACCAGAAAATAGAACCTTGTGATCCAACTTTTCAGTGCTGAGGCATTTGAAGAGACATTTGTGTCCCCAGTTGAAAGTCAAACCAACGTCAACAAACCCTGCTCAGGGGGAAGGAGGGGCAGGAAGTTCTTCCAGGGAGTTTTAGCTGGGGTCAGAGAGAGTTGGGTTCTGCTGGGAAGCCGAGGGGGAGCTGAATTCCCAGCAGCGTTTGAGCCTGGCCCGCAGTGCTGTGTGGTGTTTGCAGTGTTGGCTCGGGATACAGTAACGGGAAGTCAGAAGAGTTTCGTGTGCCTCAGAAACGCGACGCAGCGATAACTTGGCTGCATGAATTGTCTGAAAAACGGCTGAATCGTGTTTTGCCAGGATGTGTGTAGTTGTGTCCTTAGGAAGTGCCTCTTCCGCAGGGTGACGTCCGCGTCTGTGTGTGGAGTGGCCGTGGGATGCTGTGCTGACCCCGAGGTGATGCCGGCCCCTGCCCCGCCGTCCTGGCCCGCTGAGGCGTGACCGCGGCACCACGGCGGGGCCGGCCCGGCCCACGCGCTGCAGGGTGGTCATCTACCTCCAGAAGGACATGTCGGGGGACACGTGCCTGGGCAGCGCCCTGTGCCCGGCCGCGGGGCACAAGCCCAAGGCCGGCGGGCTCAAGGGCGGCAGCCTGGGGAACAAGTACGTGCGCCTCAACGTCGGGGGCTCCCTGTACTACACCACGGTGCAGGTGCTCACCAGGCACGACACCATGCTCAAGGCCATGTTCAGCGGCAGGATGGAGGTGCTCACCGACAAGGAAGGTGAGGGAGCGGCTTTTAGTGTTGACAGTTTTGTAAAACAGCTGGGGTTTGGTGGTGGTTTTACTCTATTAAGGATGTAGGGAACAATATATGCCAAAAATAACTCGGAACATTAGGCAGCCAAGTCCCGTTGCTGCTAGCAATCCTTTGGCTTTATAGAAATACAGGGTTTTTGTTACTCAAATGAGCTGGGGAAGGACTGGTCCTCTTTCATGCCCTCACAGCTGGTGGGCAGGTTGTTGGTGGTGGTGGTGTAAAGACTGAACAGACAGTCTGTGAATTGTCATTTCTGTCACATCAAGCAGTGGCATTATTCGAACCGCGCATGTGGGGAGGGATGTGCAGTTTTCAGCTTTAAGGCTCAGAATAACCTGCCTTGCTTTGTTCAAAAATCTTTTTTTTTTCCTTCTCCTGAGCAGCATACTTCAGTCGTGGCTCATGGTGCCGTGACGGTGTTTAGGGATCAGTCAGGCAGTGCGTCACCTCCAGTTGGACACAGGATATTTTAAATCCCTGATACATTATAAAGGGCAGAGCAGGCAGTTTTGTGTAAGAGCCTCAGCCTGAATGGAAAACAAGAGTCATGTTCTTATAGCTCCAGCTGGAGAGTCCAGCAGGGGTTTAGCTTACTTTCCTAGGTTGTTTCCTGTACCTAGATTCCAAAATAACACCTTTTTTCCTGCCTTCCACATTATGGGAAAGGGTTTGGCACCTTACTAAGCCTTGTGCCTGTGTGCATCCTACACTGCTATTGTTTGGCAGCAATCAGACATCCTGTTTGCTTAGGGAATGTGACTTCAGGGATTTTATAAAATTGCAAGAATTTGTCTGTTTGCTACTGTTTCCTCTGCTTCATCCCCTCCGTGCTTCCTCCTGATCTGTCTGTCCTGTTCTTTGCCCCTGTTTGGGGACTAGAACAGCTTTTCCGCCACACTGGGTTTTCTGGGCTGGTCTGCCTTTTAGCATCTTCAGAACACCTCTCTCTTTAACTCCAAACAGCAGCAGCAGATGTGTTTGGAGAACTGCCAAATCCTCCTTGTTAGGCCACAGAACTTACCCGAATCTACTTGTTGCAAACATTGGTGAATTCTCTCTTCTAGTCCTTCATTGGCTCTCAGAAGTTTCTGGCTGCCCAGCATCACAGTGTAGCACTGCAATTGGGTTCCTGCAGCAGTCTCGGTGCATTGTGCTGGAAGCTGAGTGTTTTAGCTTAGGGCTTTGCTTTTGGGGTGCTGGAAAGCAGTGGGAACATCTGGGCAGTACCAAAGGGGCTCCACTGTCAGGTTCTGTTCTGGAACCAGCTTCAATTGGCTCAAAGTCAGTAGAGACTTCCACTGGGTGAAATGGGAGAAGTGTCCTGAGCAGTTTTGAGAAATCTCAGCATTGTTTAACCTCTCCAGGGAGCTTTTTCTGGCCTCTAGTGCTGAGATGACTGAAATGTGTTGGTTATTTTTCAGGCTGGATCCTTATAGACCGTTGTGGGAAGCACTTTGGAACAATTTTAAACTATCTCAGAGATGACACCATTGCACTTCCCAAACACAGGCAGGAGATCAAAGAGTTGATGGCAGAAGCCAAGTACTATCTCATCCAGGGCTTAGTGGACATGTGCCAAGCAGCCCTGCAGGTAAGAACAGAAGTAGCCTGTGAAGTGTGTCATGGATGTTTTGCTTAAAACTTTTACTTAAGACAACTTGAGAGATTATTTCATGGCCTTAGAGATGGCATCAAGTCTGAGGTGTACAAGGTATTTTTAAATATTATTTAGTAAATAGATAGTGAGGGATCTGGGGACACGGCCTGTCCTGCCCACACGTGGTTGTTGCTCTGCGTCCCGAGGGCTGACTCGTGTTGGTGACATCCTGTTCTGCCAAGTGTTCGGTTCACTGTGGCTGACGTTCTTCTGTGCAGTGGTTTGAGTTGATTCAAACTACTGCAAACTCCTTCTATCCTTTTCTTTGAGAAAGGATGGAATAATAAACCCACTTAAACCAAATATGACTAGACCTTGTCCTCGCTATAGCTGAGGACATCTACCTGCATTCCAATATTTCAATTACTGCTGCCTTCCGGGGATAAGAAATCTCTGCTGTGATTCTGGGTTGCAGATCAAGGTAAGCTGTGTGGTTACTGTAGCAACCCAGAGCTTTTCCTGTGCATCACAGCGTTTGGGAACATGGCTGGAGGGGTTGAAGGAGGCAGCAGCAGAAGTGTCAGCTTTAGCATTTCTCTCCCTTATTTCCTCTCTTTCTTCTTCCTTTAAAATAGGACAAGAAAGACTTGTATGAACCTGTCTGCAGCATCCCTATTATCACATCTCCGAAAGAAGAGGAGAGACTGATAGAGTCATCAATGAAAGTAACTGCTCTTATCAACTGTGGATTTATGCTAAATGTATTCAAACACAGAACTTACCTTTTCTACTTTTCTCTCACTCCCAACAGCCTGTTGTTAAACTGCTTTATAACAGAAGCAACAATAAATACTCCTACACCAGGTATGTCCCTCTTTTTTCCCTCACTTTAGTGGGAAAGTTTCTCTTTGACTATGGTGATGGATGACCTAACTTGGCTTCTTTTGGTTTGCTTTAGGTTTTGACAACTGTATCTTGCTTTGAAAAGTAATTAAGGCCCTAGACTGCATGTCTATCAGTAAAACTTAGTTTCCTAAGTAATGTATTCGCCCTGGCAATGTGTCTGTGGTGTGCAGGGTGCAGAGCACGTGGCCCTTCCAGCACACACCGACTTTGGACTTTTGCTATCATCAAGCCAGAGAACTTCAGTGAAATGGGGTTTGATCATCTCGAGCGTGGATAGTTGATTTAATGGTTTGGGACATTGTGCTGTCCTTATTAATTGTATAAGTTGATCTCTAAAGGCTGGTGTGTTTGCTCATGGGTCAGAGCAGCGTATTTATATCTGAAATGGGCTATTACCCCTCTTTTCTTGGCAGCATGCGGCAATGAGTCACTACTTATTTGTATTCTGCAGTCGGATCAGTGCTGAAAGCTGGTGGAACAGGCAGAGATGTCTGCTTGAAAAACCTTGTTCCTGCTTTTGTTGCTGTGTTTCAGTAACTCGGATGACAACTTGCTGAAGAACATCGAGCTGTTTGACAAGCTGTCGCTGCGGTTCAACGGCAGAGTGCTGTTCATCAAGGACGTGATTGGGGACGAGATCTGCTGCTGGTCCTTCTACGGGCAGGGCCGCAAGATCGCCGAGGTCTGCTGCACCTCCATCGTGTACGCCACGGAGAAGAAGCAAACCAAGGTAATGGAGCTTCACCCGCCCGTGTTACGGGTTAGAAATGGTCATGAGTAGCATGGTGAGTCTGCAGAGTTTCTCTAACTTCAGGAGTTAACTTCTGATTTGCAGTGGTGCAGGTGAGGTTACCAGGGCCCAATGTTAAGAATCAGAGATAGTGTATTGCCATCTAGAGCAATCAAAAAGAACAGATAACGGAGGTGACCTGGTGGTGCGAGTAACCCTCTACCAGGAATTTGTCTATTTTGTTAGTTTACAGTTGTTTTATTCTCTTTATAATGTGTTGGTTTATGGCTCAGTACCTTTCCATGTGTGGGCGTGTGTTCCAGTCGTTATTCTGGATGGATCAGGAACCGGACGCGTGCTGTCTTTTGTAGGTGGAATTCCCTGAGGCACGAATTTATGAGGAAACACTAAATGTCCTACTGTACGAGACCCCCCGTGTCCCGGATAACTCCCTGCTGGAGGCCACGAGCCGCAGCCGGAGCCAGGCCTCGCACAGCGAGGACGACGAGGGCTTCGAGCTGCGCGACCGCGTGCGCCGCATCCACGTCAAGAGATACAGCACCTACGACGACCGCCAGCTCGGCCACTAGCATGTCACCTGCAGCAGGGCCTGCTCCAGCCCGTGTCCTTGTCCTTGGACAGGAGGGAGGGATCCCTTGGACTCTGGCCATCGATCTTCACTGGGTGTCTCGGCTCCCTAGAGAAGCAAACGGGGATTTGTGTGCGCAAAGCAGCAAAGAGCCAAGGGCTTGGAGAACTGAGGTGTGAGTTGTGCGCCTTGTGCTTTACCTGCAGGCTGGCCCCTCTTCCTGCTGGGGAGGGGGGATTTGGAACGCTGGTTCTCAGTTTGTGGTTGCTCTTTCCTATCTAATGACTTGCCAGTTTCCCCCTTGCTGTGAGCAGCACTGCTCTTCCTGAGTGAGGTGGCACGGTTTGAAAAGCTCTTTGCAGACACCTCCCCTTTCAGGGTTTTGTATAATGGAACTTACAGTTATTAAATCCAGACACTGAAGAGAGAACTTGAATGTGACTGCTCTTGGCAGACACTACATGGGATAACCCCCAGGAGAAACGTTTGGCCAGTCAGCTGCACCTGTGCTCTCCCACCCCTGTCCCCAGAACACCTGCAGAGGTTTGTGTTCCAGGATAGTGTCTATAAAACTCATTGATTCCAAGGCAAGCTCTTCCAAAGTGGTAAGAATCAAGTCATCAAACAACCTCTCCATGTGAAAAATGGAAATCTCTGAAAATGTAAATGTGTAGGTAATGACTTGTCCTGGGAGAGGGAGAAATGAGTATGGTAAGGGAAGAAACTTCAAGTAAGCAAACTTGGGCAGATTGTGGCAGTGTTGCCCTAGCTGAAGCTTGTCACAGTGAAATCCTGTTTATATAAACAAAGGCAATCTTGGGAATTGGTTTTACATTAGTTTCCTCCTGTTTGCTATTTAATGTTACATTTCTCAAGCGTGGGGGAAAAATTGCTGTGGCTGGGCAAGTACAGGCTAAACAGTGTTTTCTAAGGCTAGAACATGTGAATTCAAGTTCTGTGTCCTAAATGCCTTCTAGAGTGTAGAAGCTGAAGAAGAAAAACAGCTGTGAAACTCTTGTTCTGACATGGAACTGCGAGAGGAGTTTTTGGGCACAGGAGAGAGGTGGCTTATACTGGATTTTAAATTGAAATAATCACTTTTATTACGAGTGCTTGGCTGGGTGCTAATTGTACAGGGCACTTCAGGAGGTGGGAGTCAAGTCTGCTCTGCAAATTTGGAAATTTCTGGAAATTTTCTGGAAACAGTTTCAAGTTTAGTATGAAAAGCCATTATTGTATTTTTTAAACGTTTGCTTGTATGTTTGAGCTGTAGGTAGCAGATTCCAGTTTTGCCACTGTCGTTCGTGGTTATTCCTGCTGGCTGCCCACTGGGAGCCACGGATATGATGGATATGTTCCACAGCTGCCTTTGTGTTCCCGTATCACACTTGGTCATGAAGCTCCAGGTTCCACAATGGTCAGTCCTGAACTGCTTTGACCAGTGCCAAATCTGCCTGTAAGATTTAAAGAAAATTACTGCAAAAACCTGACAAGAAAATCCCAAATTAATGCAGGGATGTCATGAGGAGAATTGAGATGTAGATGGTTTGGGAGTAACAGAAGCAGGAGAGGGAACAAAAAATTATTTGCACTCATTTAGGTTTTTGAATATTAAATTGTTGTGGGTTAGTAAGAAAACACTAGCAGACTCTTAGGGTTTTCTTGCCTCTACACATGGCAGGATTCATTTCATTCTCCTCACGTTCAGGACACAGCATTGCACAGGGATGCACCTGCCTTGTTGTGAAAGGCCTCTTGAAACTTCTAATAATCCTAACAACCTCTTTTATATTGCTTTCTGTAAGTATTTGTTTTTCCAGCTGGTTATTCTGTTGTGCCAGGGAAAATACAGCTGTTAAGATTAGTTTCAACAAAGATTTTTGTGGTATTTCTCTCTAGTTCTGCTAGAGTGTGATGTGGATTTTTAATTTTTTTTTCCCTCCACTGATGCTATTGAATTTGAAGGCACCAGCAGAGGCTGCAGTGATGGGGTCTTTGTGCTGCATTTAATAGCTTCAAGTTATTATTTTGTGCTTTTTCTGTCTTGTAACAAAGGCTAATGCCATTTAAAATCCACATGTGGCACTTCTGTTTCTTGGCAAATTATTTATATTATCTTTTTCTTGTTACTATCGTAGTGAATGTTAACAGAGTAAGTAAGTGATGCTGATAGCCTTGCAAAACTGCTTTTAAATGAAGTTATAAGCAGAAAAATGTCATATTTGCATTTATTTTTTCTGAGGAGGACAGGTATGGGAAGGAGTGTGTGAAAGAGAATGTGAGATCGTGTGCTACTCCAGAGGCTCTCTGTACTCACAGGATTCATTTACGAAATGGATCCAATTTGTGAATTATTACACTGTAAGAAGCAGAGAAAAGCTTGTGTTTTGGTTTAGTTGGTTTTCCTTTCCCTATTTTCCATAGCCAACAAGTAGTATTAATTTCTTATTTGAATTTAGATTAATTCACCTGGGAAGCAAACAGTTTTGAGAACCATCTGGGTTGTGAGAATCTTTTACCAAGTGCAAAGGATCCTCTTGGTATTTGTGGAACGTGGAGTAACAGTAATAACTGTCAGCAGTTATGAACGTGTTTAAAACGCATGCAGATATCCTTTTCATTTCGCTGTAGTTGCTCCTGAGTCCTGTTTGTCTGGAACTGCTCCAGCACAGGATGTCACTGAATGTCCCTTGCCCCAAAATCATGTCCTGGGGTTGTCCAGTCTCTGTCCCACCAGGTTCTGATCATTTTGAGTATTGGAGTTGTAATGTAACACATGCTTTGTATTCTCACCTTAATCAGTCTTTATGTAATTGAAGGCTATTAATTATTTTGACAGGAATGTTCTAGAACATGAGTTTACAGTGTGGTATAGTGCAGGAGCAGCAGCACTGAGCAGGATGATGCAGTTTAAAGGCAGCAAGTTGACACTTGTCCTGGCTTCCACACAGACCATCACCAGTGGGTGCATTAATGATGTGCCCGGGAATTTGGAATAGCCTTTGGGAGAAAAAAGAGCCTTTTTGCCCCACTTGTAGGGTGTGAATTGTAACTACATTAGCTGGCATTCTTACGGGACTCGCTGTCCCCTTCACTCCTAAATTTAGGCAAACCTTTGAGCATTCAGGCACTGCCTTGGCAGACTGAGGGAATGAACGGGAACCTTTCCCTGCCATCCGTGCCCAGCCCTGCACTTACTGTCGGCTTGGTTTGATTTTGTTCTTCTCGAGGTTTTTCATTTTCGGACAGAATTCTCTGCAGGCAGCAGTGGTGAATATTCCTGAACTGGGTGGGTCTGCCTAGCAGCCCTTGCCTTACACAATTCGGTTGTGTCCTGTGACAATCCGTGGCATTCAGTCTTGACAGCCACCTTCCCCCCTGTGCTGTTGGAGAGCTCAGGTACGCCTGGGAGGCGAGTCCTGTTCCAGCTCTGTCCCTCCCTCGGGAGGGGCTCTGTTTTCTGGACGTGTGTCACTTCTCATCTAATGGAATGGTAGTTAGACCCTCCCCTACCTCACAGGGTGGTTGACATTTACTTTGTTCATTAAGAGTAAAGGATTCTTTTGGATTTCTATGATATTTTATATCCAGAGGATAGCAAATATGATTGCTGATCTTGTTTAAACTGACATTCTGTGATCAAGTTATTTTCTTAGAGATTCAGTCTTTGTTTTATTTTTATGTCTAACTTTTAAGGGTCAGTTTTACAGATAAAGTACCTAGTTAATGCAGTAATTAATCAATTATCTGTTGATTAAAGTGTTTCACCAGTGCATTAAACGGAAATAGAACACTAATTTTTAATAAAGTGTTATATTTTTGTCTTCTGTGATTTTTCTCTAGCATCATAACTTTTTATTGGTGGTGTTGGTCTCTACACTTTTGTTCCGCGTTGCCGTTGTGATCCCCGCCGAGGATTCGGGATCCGTGAAGCGCAGCGGTGCTGTGTGAGCGCATGGGTTTGGGATCACAGGCACGGTTCGGCCCCGTGCCAAGCGGTGCCCGGGGCTGTGCCGGGGCTGGGGCTCCCGGACCGGGAGCGGGGGATCCGTGTCCCGGCGTCCCTCCTTCCTTTGTCCCGCTGTCCGTCCCTCCGTCCCGCTGTCCGTCCGTCCCTCCATCCCGCTGTCCGTCCCGCTGTCCGTCCCCCCGTCCCGCTGTCCATCCCGCTGTCCGTCCGTCCCTCCGTCCCGCTGTCCATCCCGCTGTCCGTCCGTCCCTCCGTCCCGCTGTCCATCCCGCTGTCCGTCCGTCCCTCCGTCCCGCTGTCCATCCCGCTGTCCGTCCGTCCCTCCGTCCCGCTGTCCATCCCGCTGTCCGTCCGTCCCTCCGTCCCGCTGTCCATCCCGCTGTCCGTCCGTCCCTCCGTCCCGCTGTCCATCCCGCTGTCCGTCCGTCCCTCCGTCCCGCTGTCCATCCCGCTGTCCGTCCGTCCCTCCGTCCCGCTGTCCATCCCGCTGTCCGTCCGTCCCTCCGTCCCGCTGTCCATCCCGCTGTCCGTCCGTCCCTCCGTCCCGCTGTCCATCCCGCTGTCCGTCCGTCCCTCCGTCCCGCTGTCCATCCCGCTGTCCGTCCGTCCCTCCGTCCCGCNGTCGCACCGTGCGCCGCGCGGGGAACGCCCTGAGGCGGCGGGCGGGCGGACGGGCCCGGTTCCCTCGGCGGGGAGCGGGGTTTGTCCGCCGCAGCCGTGCGCGCCGGGCCGGGCTGTCGCCGAGGACGGGGATCTGCCCCCGGCTCCGCTCGGCCGGGCTGGCGGCTCTGGCGGGGCGATGCTGCTCCGGGAGAACCTCGGTGCTCTTTTTTTCCCGGGCGCACCTGGAGCAGGGATGCCGCTCGCGGGGCTCCTGCTGCGGCAGGAGGCTGCCGTCGGGTGCCGCTCCTTTTCCCGGGGTTTATGTTTCCCGTAGTACTCGTTTTTTATTACTTTTTCTTAACTGTGAGCTTTAGAGGAGAAGGGGGGGAAATCGGGGGATAAGAAAGGTATTCCTAAGGTATCCTTGGATGAGCCGAGCTGGCTCCCAGGTGTCAGAGCCTTGGCAGAGGTGCCGCTGGTCTGGCCCTGTGCCCTGGGAAGGGTTAATTTGGGTGGCTGTTCTGCGCACACCTGTGTGACACTGCCGTGCTGGGGCAGTCAGAGCCATGTGTGCATAAAGAGCCCAACCGAGCGGGCTGGCGATGCTTGGTCACACTCGCGTTTGGGCTGGTGGCGCTTGGTCCTCGGCAGGCGCTCCTTACCTGGCGGGCGGTGCTCCTTGCCCGGTGGGGGCTGCTCGGCAGGACGGAGTGGCCGCTGCGATGGCATCGCGCTGGAGCAGCTCCTGCCGCAGCTCCTGCCGCAGAGCGAGGCTCCTGCCGAGGGTCCCTGCCGAGCTGGGAGGAGGTGCCTGTGGTGTGCGCAAGCACTGGACCATGGGCACCTCTGGAGCACGTTCCACGTGGGACTCCCTGCGGCCACCTTTCCCCGTGCGCCCAAGTATTGTATTTCGTGTTTTTGTGGCTCTGGCTCTGGTGATAGCTGTGTGTTGTTACACAGCAGTGAAGTGAAGATGTAACGCTTATCCATCACAGCAGTAACAAGTATTTTAAACTTGCCCTCCTGCTTCGTCCCCTTCTCAGTTCGCTGCTGGGGAAGCAGCAGGAGCTGTCAAAACTCAGGTGAAAAGTTGTCACTTGTGGCCAAGGTTCCTGAGCCTGATTCCCGTGTCCTGATAGTCGTGAATGCTGAAATCAGAACACATCAGGTGTTGCAGTCAGAGTAGGGAGCGTGCAAGGGGCAGAGCAGGGACAGACACGTCAAGGACGGTCTGTATGCGGAGCGGTAGGACTGTGTCCCGGGATGACCCAGCCAGCAGCTGGCTGTGGGCCGGTGGTACCTGCTGAATGCAGCCATGAACCTGCCACTTCAATTAGAAATCTCTGCTTAAACTAGAACCTTTGAGCTGAGGCAGTGTAAGGTTTTATTTAGAAGTGGGTGCACTTGCTCTCCCGAGTAACATTTAAATATATAAATAAATCTGAGAAATATTTTCCAAGTGTGAACATTGCAATCTTGTGCTAATGCATGAGATGGAAAGTGAAATGGATTTTCATGATCCAAGCCAGCTCAAGCTGAGGAGAAGTGGTGGTGTGTAATTAAAAAATCTGAGGCTAATTTGTTTTTAAAGTCTCTAAAATGTTTTTAATTGGATTCTGGTTTTTAAATGACTTGAGTAATGCTTGAAAGTGTTATTTGTACCTTCTGTGTCATCTGCATTTTTGTTTTGTCTCTGATTTGTTTTTTCCTTCTCCAGATCCTCACAAATGCTCTTTTAGAGCATTTATAGTGGCTTGGCTTTTTAGGAGTTGGCCATAGCTTTCCAGCTGAAAATAGCCATGTGAGCTTTTGGTGGTTATAAGCAGGTTAAGCTAACACCCCTCACCTGTGCCCTCACAGACCTGTGGAAGAGCCCCTGTCTGTGCTCACAGTAAGAAAATGGGCTCAGGAGGCAGTTGGAGACACTGAGATGGAGATTTTATTTGTCTTAAATAATCAATTGATGGAGGCAGGAATTGAACACAAGCCACTAGTAACCACCCACCAGATGATGCTGCCCTTAATGACTGTAATTAACTTTTTCTGATAGAATTTTCAACCTCATTTTTTATCGTGTGTGACTTCACACAGCCACTTTAGCCTGCTTGCTGTGTGTTGTGGGCTTGCTGGGAAAACCTGACTCCGTGTCCATGTCTGTTCTCAGAGCTCTCGTCCCCTTCCCTTGTCCTTTAAACCCAGCCTCTATTTCCTGTTAAATGATTTTCCCATAACCTCAATATCCGAAGGAGTTCAGAGGCAGCAGATTCTTTGTGGGCTGTTCCACCAAGCCTGTTAAAATTCATTTGTCTTTGCAAAGTATAAAACAGTCATCTCCAAAGTCGCTTGGTGCAAAGTGTTTAGTTTATTTTACCTCACTCTCTCAGCTAAAGCTTCTGCATTTTTCCTTTGGGAAATTTAATGCTGTTTGCTTTTCCTCAGATGGACTTTCAGTTCCCACTGGTAGGGAATGTATTTTGTTGGCTCTCACAGAAAGGAAGACATGTAATGTGTTTAGAAAATGTAACTGCTGGGATTCATGCTGAGGCCACTTGGAAGTTCACGTTTCAAGCATTTATCTCTCTCTGCAGGAAAATCTGTTGTGACAAGCAGACTCACAAAACAGGCTTTTCTCTGGCCATTTCCTTTTGCGTCCTGAAATGGAAGGTTTTGCCATTTCTGGATTTAAACAGTACCTTCTAGTTGTGAAACAAACAGGATAACAGTAACCTTAGCAGTTCTACCCTGAAGGATTTCAGAGCACTTCAGACACTCAATTGCTCAACTTGCAACTGAAATGTAATGACTTCTGAGCAGAAGTGTAATAGTTATTGAGCAGCTTTTATTTACACCACTAGTCTTCTCATCAGGAGTAAGAAGGAGTGAGTGCAGCAGGGGCTGTCACTAAGGGAGGTGAGCAGTAGCTGCACAAGCTAAAGAAGACATGGGTGCTGGACATTAGGTTTTCTCCTTTGAGGAAAAAATGCCGTAGGCTTTAGCTGTGGTCCTTGTTATTCTGGTATGTTATGAGCATTCTTCTTTGCAAGTTTTAAAGCTTCCTTATAATAAAATTTTTAAAAATTTAAGCATAAAGGTGTTTTTCTTGTGTATTTCTTGGGTGAAACTTAATAAATAATCCATATATTATGACGTATGTTTGGTGTTTGACTGCTTCTGAAAGTTTTGGCCCTTGTAGGATGTGGGAGAAAGTCAGAGCAGTGATCCATTAGAACATGCTGCAAGTGCTGAACAGCTTCTCTTTGAGCAGTTTGCTTTGCTTTATCTGGATAATGCTTCCACCGGGATGTTCTGTACTCCTCAAGTGCTGAGATCTTTACTTGGGTAGGCAGAGCTTTCCTGTCCCTGCTCTGCAGTGGTTGGCAAACGTGTGCCCCTGGAGCCTGGCACCTTTTCCAGGGCGAGCAGGTGTCAGCAGGGCTGTGGCAGATGCGGTTCTGCTGCAGCTATTCAGGGACAGTGACGCTGAGTGACTCGCCCGTGCTGCCTCTCTGTGCTCGTGCCACCGGGCAGGTGCAGACGGCAGCCTGGTTAGGATGGGTAGCTCCTGTGTTGTTCTGCAGGGGAGGCACAGAGAACAGGAGGATGTTTCCAGGGCCGGGACAGGAGCTGGTGTCACAGCTGGCCCTTGCACAGACTCCTCTCCAGCTCTGGGAGCAGCCCTGGCCCAGCTGCAGCCCTCCATCCCTTGCACCAACACAGGTGTAGGCCAGCTGATTCCTTCTCTGTGGGGGTAGATGGGTGACTCTGGGGGCAGGTGGTGATGTTTCTGTTAATGAGATTAATTTGCAGTTTGGTCAGGTCTGCTGGTAGCTGCCAGTGGGTGTGTGTGGAGGCTTGTGCTCAGAAAGCTCCACTGTCAAGTGCCTCCCCAGAACAGAGATAAAGTGGCAGAATTCCCTATGAAGAGCTGTGCAAAATTGCAAGGGAATAAAGGAAACAAGCAAAAAAAAAAGGCTTGCGTTCTATTTGATCAGAAACACTTGCTTTAGCTCCTTGCCTGGAGCATCCATGAATTACGTGGCAGTGAGGGATGATGTGGGATTGAAGAACACTGCATTCCAGCTTTTGAAGCTTCTCATATCCTGTCTATGCCTTGAAAATGTTTTCTAATAACATTCAGTCACTCTCCAGAAAATGCATGGAGCTTGCTTGGCATCCGGTGGCAGTGGGGAGCACACAGAGTGCCTGCTCTGTGTCCTTAGTTCTGGAGTCCCAGGTTTGAAGTCTCCTGGGAGACACAGGAGGGTGCTGCTCTAGAAAAGTAGGTTTGATTGTTGCATCTGAAACCCTTTTCTTTCTCAGTTTTTATACACTTACAATTTTTTGTTGACTGGGATCTAAATAACATACTGAGCTGATTGGGATGTGCCTGGGAAATGTGTCGTAGCAATGAATTGGCTGCCGAGCACTTGAGCTATTGCTCCTTGAAATGACTCTTATTCCTCCCTGGTGTTAGGATTTGAATTCCAGTTACTGTTCTCTGGGATTCTGAGACTGATTTCATGGTCTGTAGTCCTGAAGTCATGTCTGTGACCTTGAGTCATATGTGCACAGGCTGGTGTGACTGTGCTGCACCAAGGCAGACTCTCTGTCCATCTTCATGCCAGTGGCACTCAGAGTTGCTTTTTGCCAGTAGTACATCAGCCCTTTCCTTTGGTGGACAAAACTCTGCCGAAGGGATTGCTGAATACACAGGATAATCCAGATGTGAGTGCCCATCATGAGACCTGCTCACACCTCTGCTTCTTCCCTGATACTCTCTTACTCCTCCAGCTGCTTCACGGTGAGGTTGTAAGTTCCAACAGCCATGTCAGAAACGCCACAGGAAAGAAACAAATTGCCTGGCACAAAGTTTATATTGTCAGGCCTCCAGTGTGAGCAGCGAGCCAGATTTTATAAAGTGCAAAAGACTTGTTTTGAAGTCCTCAGCTATAAAATGTGTTCTACTTTCAAAGCCTCTTACATGTTTGGTTTTTTCCCTCCGATGTTTTCTTTGCAACTCAGAGGGCTCCTGTTTGATAAGGAACACAAGTTCTGGAGGATCCACTTGATCCAGAATTAGGAGCGAGGCAAATGCCATGTGTTGAAAGGCTCGTGCAGCAAGTGCCAGAGCTGCAGCCTGCTGCCAGCCGGGCTGGGGGTGTAGGAGTGGGCACAGAGGCCTCAAGATGATTACTGGGGGAGGGGATGTTTAATTACAGCATCCAGAACTGGTCTCGCAGATGGTCTTGCTGGAGGAGGAAGCCCTCCAAACTGGAGAAGGCACCTCCACAGGCAGTTGCAGAGCCCAGCTGTTGATGGAGCACTGCACCTGCAGCTTCTCCTGGTCCAGCACTGAGTGGAAAAGCTCAAAACCTTGGGACCTGTCAGTGCCATGAAGTGGTGCCCATTTAGCTCTAAATGTTGGAAGAAGAGAGTGTCTAGTTAAATCTTCTGCCATGGTAGCACATATTTTCATATATTGAAAGTGAATTGGCCTATGTTTAGTCAGAGTGTCATAACCCTGTAATTGTAGCTCACAAATGAGAGAAGTCAAAAATGATGGTTGATTTGTATATGGAAGAGAGCAAGCTGTCCATGGCCAGGAGGAAATGAGTGTCCGATAAATGAGTTGGTGGAGGCAATGAGGTTTCATCTGGTGTCAGGCTGAGGAGGCCATTGGGGAGGAATCACTGGCAGATGAATGAGGGTGACTGCAGCCTGTCGCCAAGAGCCTCATTGTAAGAATTGTCTGTTTCTTCTTTAATTTTTGAAAGTCAGTAATTTGCAATGATTTCCCTCTGGAGCTTGACACATCATCCCTGAAACTGGAAAGGAACTTTGTTTTGAATCATTAAAAAGTGTGATAAGTGTAATTTTATTTACTACGATTGTTAAATTGTGTCTTGAAGCGAAAACTGAAGGCACTGCCTTCTCTGTAGGTACTGTAATAATTTTGTATACTGTGTGGTGCAGCAGAGCTTCGAAGGCATAATTTGTAACTGCTGTGGCATGTTCCATGCTTCCCAGGTGGGGGGAAGGTGGCCCTAAACCTCTCTGGGAATGTGTGCCTGTGTCGCTCAGGGATGCTTTGTGCTTGAAAAAGAGCAAAATGGCACAAGTGGAAGTGGGGCATAGCAACACAATCTGGTTTCGTGAGCAGAAGAGACTGTGTGAAGGCCAAGGATGAATCATATAAAAAGTCTTGCACAGTTCTTTGGAACTTATGCTGGAGAAGTGCTTTGGAGGATACTGTGGGCACGCTGAAATAATTCAGCCTTTTATGGGGGCACACCCCAAACAGACCTGTCCTTGTTCTGCCAGAGGTTCCCTCATCCCATGATAACCCTCTCAGGTTTGTTTGTGCTTTCCCTCCTTAAATCTATTCTTCCCTGCAAAATGTGGTGTGAGGGAGTTGTTAGTGTGTTGGTGAGGGGGAAGGGGCAAGCAGTGGTTGAAACTGAAACTCCCAAGTGCTGTGCTGATTTTGTTGGGATGATACAATCACTTCTTTCTGTTCATTTTAGGTAAAGCAGATCATGGAAGAAGCTGTCACCCGGAAATTTGTACATGAAGACAGCAGTCACATCATCGCCTTATGTGGTAAATGTCACGCGGAAGAGCTAATGCTACCTAACCTTACTTTTCCTGTAGACATTTATTTTCTCTGCTGTCAGAGGTAAATGCAGGGATTTAGATATTAGAAATCATGGCGTTCAGGCCCATTTCACCTCTGTATTTGCTACGTGTGTATACCTTACAAATTGTAATGTAACTCTTACTAAAATGTCATTATCCAAGTACCCAGCCAAGATGACAGGTGGCCTTGCTGCAGGCTGGCCTTGTGTTCCAGGGAGCTCCCAGAGTGGTCTGCCTGGAATCCTGTCCTAGAATCCTGTCCTGGAAGCTGTGCTGCATTGTTGGTGTAAGGGGCGGTGGGGTGGCAGCTATTTCTGTTAGACTCTGCTTGGCCAAAATTAGGAGTACTTTAAAGTCTTCATACTTGTCTCTTCCTCCTACTGTGATTCCAGTTGGTTTTGTGTTCTGAATTCTTCATGGTCTGAAGAACTGATAACTCTGCGCTGAGCTGCCTCATTATTGCCCAGCAATCCTGCCTGTCCTAAGGCAGGACTCCTGCCTGCCACTGCTTTGAACAGAGGCCTTGATTAACTCTAAACCAGAAGAAGGTGAAGCTGAATGTTCTGTTTTTACTTTGGCTGATTGAATGGAGAAATCCCTTCCAGCAGATTTGGCTAACAGCTCCTGGCTGGTGCTCTCCTGTGTGTGCAGTTCTCTTCCCTCCCCCACTCCAGTTTCATGTGTCTCTTCAAGAGGTTTTTCCCTTCTATTTAAAATTAGATTGGTTCGGTACATGAGTCATTTTTGGTGAATCTTTGTTATAAATATAGAATTCTTGTGAATCATTTTACTCTCCTGCTAGGCTGAGTTTAGCAAGAGTCTCTTAAATACATGATAGCTGATTTCAGGGTCTCTCTGCATCAGTAGCTGAGCAGTTCATAGCTGCCCTAGGTCTTAGATGGCTGAAGGTGCCAATTAAATGGCATGTGCCACTTGTCCTGGAGGAAATGCTCTGGCTTTGTGCCACCCTTGCTGGCCTGGAGGAATGGTGCCTCTGCAGGTCAGCTCTGCTCATCCAGCAGGAGGGATTTGTAACCACGAGGACTCTGCTCCAGTCTGTGGTCTCTGCCTGGGTGCTCTGGCAGAAAGAAAGCAGTGCTGATGTTTTCATCCTTGTGGGGAAGCAGTGAGTGCAGGAGGTTCTGTATTTGTTCCCAACACAGCATATAACTAACGTAAGTTATATCCCAGGGGCTCTGTCATCCCCTCTAATTTCTAGGAAATCTGGCTCTGTGATTCAGAGCCACAGCAGCTCCATTTGGCCTGTGGCTGACGTGTGCCGGTGTGGGACAAAAACTCCAGATTCCTTTGGGCTATGGGTTGCTGTGGCGCGAGTTTCACCACTGTTGCGTGGCCGGTCAGGGGACAGTGCAGCGATGCAAGTGTCTTTGGAGCATCTTCAGTGGCCGGCGCTTCTGCTGGAAGCTGGCCGTGGATGTTTGCAGCCTGGGCTCTGTGGAGACGTTTCCTTGGGAACAGCAGCTGCCACCGTGTTGTGGGGCTCGCTGAGCTCTGCGGCAGGGCCAGCGCCGCGCTCTCCTCCCGCTCCCTCCTGCCGCCAGCCTGCCCAAAGCGTCCCTGGCTGGAGCTGTTCTCGCCAGCAACACCAGCCCCTTCCTGCTTCTGCACTTCGGAGGGGAAGGGGGAAGAAAAAGGAAGCATTTCTCTGTCTCTGCAGTCACCTGAAGCGTATTTAAAGGGTTTCCAGTTCAGTGCATTACACTTACAGTGTTTGTGTAATGCTACCTGCAGTTTGCTAAGCCTTTTCTGTGTGGCTGCCCATCTTTAGTTTGACAGTAACGTGCTGCTTTAAGCCATTGAAAAACTTGCTCAAGTCAGCTTCACACTGCAAACGGGGTTTATTCGTGAATGCCCCAGACATGGTTACCCAAATGATCTCTATGTTTTCAATATATATTTTGAAATGAGTGTCAGTAGTTTGCTCTCTTTGAATAATATTATGAGTGCATTAAATGAAATAATCCTGAATTCCCCATGCTATAAACTAATTGCCATACAATTCAGGTGGGTTATGGAGAGTGTCACAATCAAAATATAAGTTGTTTAGGTATAAATCCAGCATGCCTTCTTGGCAAAGGGAATGTACTTACTGTGTTTTAAGGAAAGGTTAGCAGTAAACATGAGTAAAAATAGTAACTTGGGCACTGTTAAACATGCAGAACTTGGCTTTTCAATGAGATTTCAGTTCAAATTAAGGAAGGGATGAACTGCATGAAAAGCTTTTTTTGGCCTGAATAATAAACCTGCTACCAGTAATTAAACCCGTTAATTAAAATGTACAGAATCCCTTTGTGGCTGAACTGAAAAGGCCAGTTCTGGTTTGAGCTGCAGAATGGTATTTAATGTTGTGCTTGGGGCTTCTTGTAAACCTTGTCTGAGGAGGGCAGGTCTGCACTGCTCGTGTCCTTTGGGATGTGAGGGAGAGGAGGGAGCTGGGGGATTTCACTGCTGTTCCTGGGGGTTGCACTGGAGCTGTGCAGCCCTCGGTGGGTTTATGGCAGGGGCATCACCAGGTCCTTTCCTGTTCCTGAATCGGAACTCAAATCCTGTAAGACACTGAGGCTTTTCTATCAAAGAAAACAAAAAAACTCCCATCTTCTTTTTGTTTTCTTGATACTTTGTGCTTTTTTGGTATACTTTGAATACTTGACGTGCTGTTTCTTCCCATCTTCAGTTACTAATATTTAATTTACCCCCAGTGTTGGTTACAATCCTTCACTTCAGAGGCATTTGGAAGTACTTATTTTTCCTTTTCTCAGTGTCACTGAATTATCTTTGCCTTCCAAATCTGTTTTAAAACTGTGTCTAGACCAGACCTACAGACCAGAAATGCTTCTCCCCTTTTAAACCCAAGGGGGTTTCTGGGTATTAGATTGCTGTTCTATCCTAATAGATTTGTTGAGGATCATTGCTGCAGACCCTGCAATTCCAGGTGCAGAGAAGAGGAGCAGAGAGCCTCTCTAGAGGAGCTGAGGAAGCTTGGCTGGCTCAGCCCTAGGGGATGAGCCAGTCCCGTTAATTTAGCTGCATTAACCTCACCTTTTTTTTTCCCATCCCCATTATGCATATTGCTTTTCTTCTCTTATTAACTGATGAAAATGACCAGGTTTTTTTCCTGGGTAATGCTGTGTTTAAATATCACAGATCTTAAAAAAAGAAGAACAAAACCATGTCATGATCTGTCCAGTCATGCACTGGGAATGGTGACAGGGTTTTACTGCAGAGCTGGATCTGGATATTGACTGGAAGTGTTTGAATGTGATCTGTGACTGCGTTTAGTCATGTGTGCAGCCCTTCAAACAAAAGAAGGATGTGGTGGCTGCCCCGGGGAGCTTGGGAGATAAAGAATTCCCATTAGTAAGCAGTCCTTGGTGCTTTCTCTGTGTGAATAATACATCAGAGAGGTGGCCTGAGGCCTTCCAGTGGACATCTGTCGACCCAGAGAGAAGGGACACTTGCCTGAGCACAGCCGAGTGCTGGCTTGCCCAGCTGCCGGTCCAGTCTTCTCTGAAAGCAGCCAAGCAGCCTGTGAACCCTTTGGTGGTTCTGGACGTGGTGGTAGAGGTGGGTGAGTGAGGAGGTCCACGCACAAACAGGTCCATGCAGCAGCCGTGCAGTGCTGTGAGTGCCCCTGGCCAGCTCTGCAGGGTCCGTCCTGTTTCTCTGCGGGTGACTTCCACGTCTACAAGCTCGATGTGCCGGGCGGTAGGTGAGTGTTACCCTACTACGCCTTCTCAGTGCAGTTTCTCTCGTGGGCTCCTGTAAGTTGTACAGCAGCTCTTTCAGCTTCCCTGCATTTCCTTCAAGACTCAAATACAATCTCAAATCATGCCGGGCTGTGGCAGGTCAGAGCCTGACTCCATGGCTGCTTTTGTGAAGCACTCCCGAGCTGGCATTTGTGTCTTATGTTGGTGCTTCTGCTCTCAAGCTCCTGCAGTGTCTGTGTACATCAGGACTGTGTGAGCATTTATTGTTCTCAGAAACAGAGCAAGGAGAGCTATCACCCACAAGTGCTTCTGAGATGTCTGTGCTTCAGGCTGTAATTCCACACTTGAGACCTGATGTATGGGCCCTGTATCCATCCATTTCAGCTTCCTTTCACAGAGCCTTGGGGCATCTAGGCTTGGATAATCATCAGTGTAAGATGCTTCCTTCTTCAAAAATACATAGAGGGAATTGTTATTTGGAATAGTTCTGTGTCACTCAGTATCTGTTCACAGCAAAAGGACTGGTGTGTTCTGAGAAACAGAGTGGCTCTTGGGTCCTCTTCACATTTTAGAGCCAATCCAGTGTATGACAGGGTTGCTGTTAATAAATGTGCACAACACTTAATAAGATTGGGCTTTCTATCCAACAGTTCAACAGTTACTTCCCAGCTTCCTAAGGCAGATGAATACTCCATTCATTCTGGAGGTGGGAGGCAGTAGGAGAGCACTTGTGTGGCTGGATTATCTGGAGCCACGTAGCTGAGATCAGGTAAGGTCTGAAGTTTTAGGGCCTTGCACGTCTGTAGGAACACAATCAAAGAGCTTCAGCTGAAGTAATGGATGAGTCTCCATCCACGCTGGCCATGGAAAACCAGGAATCCTTGAAACACGAATATGGCTGGTGACTCCTGGAGACCAGATATGCGGGGTCATTCGGGATGGATTGGTGCCTGAGCTGCAGGAGTGCCTGGCAGTGCTGGTTTACAGTCTTACTGCTAACAGACCCCAGGGTTAACCACAGCAGTGGGCTTAGTTGTGAGGCTGTTTTCTTCATTGGTCTTAGAATGACTTGTTATCCCATTTTGCACAAAGTTAATTGTGTTTGAAAGAAAAGATCTAATTAGGAACCAATGACTGCATGATGCTGGACCTCATGTTCTGTTTTTTCTCGTTCAGGACCTGAAATCCAAGCAGTACCAGAGTCACCAAACGTCACAATTGCCATCCCCAAGCAATGAAATATCATGAGTCAGAAATTTTTTCCTTTGTGGCCTTAAATTACAAGGCTGGGTTGAAGCTCATGACAGGAAAATAAAACTAGCTGAGAAACAGAGATGTATTTCTTAAGTTCTTGGCACTGATATTTTTTAAAAATGTAGTTAATCTGGTATGGAAATGCAGATCTCTCACAAACAAAACACAAGTCTCCCTATATTACTGCTCCTATTTGGAAAACAAACATTTTCAATGATGAATAATGCTTAAAAAATAGTTTACAGAGATTCTACCTCACTTGATAAACACATTAGCCCAAAGAGTGTACCAGAGAGGGGGAGGCAAATATTTTTTCACACACATTTAGAAGGTTTTTGATTGTGCTCCAAAGATGATGCCTAAATTAATGAGTGGTGTGCTGTAGTGGGGAGGAAAAAAACAGAGTGAATATTAGCTCTGATGTGAAATGAAACAGTTTGTGAACTGCATGTGTTTTTAGCTTGAGAAGTGAAATAAAATCTCATGTGCTTTTTAGAGAACTCCGCTAAACATTTTGCTTTGATCTTGGGCCATCAAATTGGATCATTTTCAAGATTTAGAGAAACTTCAGTAATTCTGATTTACCCTTAACAGTGTTTAGTGAAAACACTTTGGTTTTCTGAAGGTTACTGAGATCCTTGAAGCTTAATGATCTCAATTTTTAAGAGGAGCAATCACCAAAATTCAGCCCTGAAGTTTCCCAGCCACTTTAGAACTGGGAATTGTCCATTTAGATCCTTTTTTTTTTTAATCTTCTAGGGAATTATTGAACATGGGATGTTCTGTGGCACAGCCCAACGCAAGCAGGTTGAGTGCAGGTGAACAAGGGCAAAGGAGCACGTTCGGATGTCTCCTCTGCAGCCCTTTGCTGTCAGCTGGCACTCGGGTACCAGGGCTCACCTGCTCTCACCTGCTCGGCGTGCACATCCCAGTGACACAGCAGGCTGGAACCTGGCAGTAAAACTGGTTTCAGGCTGGGCAGAGCTGTGATCAGCTGGGTAAAGCAACAGCAGCTGGAGATGATGAGCATCTGATGGCTTCTTTATCATTCTCCTCTTTTCACTTGTTTTTAATTTCTTCAGCCTCATGAATTCAATTCCCTGTGCACAGTTTCCATGTAAACAAGGTATTTAGCTGCAGTATTTCTTCCTGTCTAAGGAAAATCTCATCTGCTAAGTACACCCCATAAATAATCCTTCCACAGGCCTTCTTTTCTCTGCTCACCACCCTTCCAGCCCCAGAACTCTCATTTCACAGTCCATTAAGTCATGTCAGAATTTTCATAGAGGCAAAAAATGACAAAACCGAAATTGTTCACCTGACCCTGGAAGAAGTAGCTGTGGTGAAGTCATAAAAAAGTGACATTTTCTGAAGCTTGGTGGGCACCATGATTATTTGAACTGTAAATCAATAATATATCTACACTTAATTAAATTCAGCAGTGGATACTGCAGAGAATGTGCCTCAAAACTGTCTGGAGTTAACGAATTTTTAGATGGCTGCTGTCAACTGAACCATACAAGGGAATTACCTGAGCTGTGCTGATTTATTCCCAGTGCAGAGCTGCTTTTCCACTCTGCGTGTAATGAGTTGCTGCCTTTTCATCTGGTCAGTTTTTGTATGTGTTTGTTGTAGGTACAGTGACAGTAGGCAGGCTCGGGATCACACTGGGCTCTGCAGTAGTTACTTACCTGTGTGCATATGTACCTGTAGCCAGAAGCACGTGTGTACACAAAACCACCCATTGATGCCTTTCTGATGTTACCAGTTTCTCCAGAAACAGCTAAATCATTGATTTTCAGGTCTTCTTGGAGTGTCAGATTCCAAAAAGGGAAAAATGGTTAATTTTCCCAGAAATGGGTAAATAACCCCATTCCCTGTCCCAAAGGTTCTTGTACTATAACCCCTAAAATAGTTTGTGTTGTCTCTTTAGGCAGCAGTCTGAGCCGTGCAGTTTGTAACTCCCAGGGATTACTTGGTTTTGGTTTATCCAAAAGCACCACTGCCGAGGTCCTCTCACATCTTTTGAAAGGTTCTGCAGCTTGAGGTGACTCTTCTGCCTGTTTATTCAGGATGTGTTAAGTTTCCTTTCTGACTGAGCTCGGCTGTGGGCGATGCTGGCAAGGCACAGTGAGATCAGTGCCTGCCTTGGACACAGAGCCAAAGGAAAGCCCTGCGAGGCTTTGCCAGGGAGCTGGTCCCTCACTGCTGTGCCGTGCCACCCTCGTGCTGTGGGTGGGAGGGATCCCTTCCTACTGTCCTGTGCCACCAGGGTGGCATCCACACGGTCCCCTGGGTTGAAATGGGATGGCATCTGTGTCACACGATGTGCCGCCCTGCTTGGATGCTCTGTAGTTTAACTGGATAAAAGCCACGGTGTATTTGCAAGCACGTTCAGATCAAGTCAGATGTGAATGTAAAGTCAGCTGTTCTGGAATAATTATTGTAGAAAGGAGCCTGGAGAGAAGCGTGCTGAGAGCCAGTGCTGTTAGGCTCAGTCTGGAGGTGAAGTGTAGGAGAATGAAGTGACCTGAGGGTCACACAGGCTGGGCTGTAACCTGCCCCCCAATCTGAGGGTGCCTTACACATAGAACTGGACGTGCATTAATCTCTTGTCCTGTGGAAAATACATTTTGAGGCAATCCAGCAGCAAATTCCAGTGTCTTGCCCCTTGCAAATGACCCCTAGGTGTGTGTTACAGGTAGCTGGGGACTGATCTTACCCAAGTTCTTGTGATGAGAAATGTCACAATGGAATAATTAAATATTGGGGCTCTAGGGACAGTCACTGGGGAAATTGCCCTTAGTGGCAGCTGCAGCATTTATTAATAATTAAAGCTGTGCCTGCTGTGCTTTTCACTAAATTTGTTTCATTAATATTTTATTGTTTTAAAGAAATAAAAGAAAGCAGTGAAGGTGGGAAGAGAGCCTGTTTCCTAAGCAACAGCAATGTACTTCTTTGCAGTTATTTTTAAAGGCAGGTTGCTTCATTTAAGAATTGGAATCAAATTGCTGCATTGCTCCAGGCATCCGGAAAGCTGCTTTTCTTTTTTCTTTATTTCTAATTGAAAGACAGAGCAAAGCAGTTGCTGGGTTAAGAGCTGTTGTGATGGTTGCTAGACAGGAGCTAGACCGTGCTGTGAGGAACATCCCCGTGCTGTCATCACTCCCTGTCCCCCCCGTGCCGCTCTGTGGCCGCGCCAGCCCCCGCGGCTCTGCGGCGTTCCGTGCACGGATGCTCCTTTCCTTCGGAGCGGAACCGGCCTGGCTTCAGAGATGGCGTCAGCGCTGGGCTCCTGCTCCTGTCAGACCACAGGCTCTGCCTCTGCCACCCACCGGTGTCCTTTGATCGCAGGGGAGGTTTCTGGTGGTTGAGAGGCGTCATGCAGGGATGTGCCCGCGTGTCCTGCTCCTCCTTCCAGGGACCAGTGCCGTGCACGGGCTGTTGTACATGAGGGGGGTGGTTGGCTTCTGAGGCAGTAGTTCCGGCTGGAAGTGCCACCAGCATGGAAAGCAGCATCAGACCTGCTGCTCGGTGGCTGTGTCTGATGCCGCTGGGCTCATGTCCTGAGCAAACAGGAGTGTGCCGGAGCTGAGGCCACAGGCACTGCCCCACTGTGCCGTACGGCAGCTCGGAGTCTGGCTTTGGCTGCTCCTGGGGTGGGGCTCCTCAGGGTTCAGCAGGCAGGAGGTGTTTCTGGGTGCTCCCCTGTCTGGCCTGGGACTCAGGTTAGTTTTCAGGGCCCAGGCAGTGAGGACAGGTCTTTTTCAGATGCAGGCTTTCAGGTGTTACGGGATTTGGAGCCTTCAGGTACGAAAAGGAGAGGAGTCTTCAGGAAATGCTCAGCACCTGACAGCGTTGGGCATAAAGTGCAACAAAATGCTGCCTTCTCTCAAAAAGAGCCACCGAGTGTTGGGTGAGAGGCAGAGTGTGTCAGAGCAGATGGAGTGCCATTTGTTACTCGTAACCAGCGTTTAACGTGGCAGGGGGAGCTGCAGTGTCCCAATGGGCTGCCTGCTGCCACCCAGCACAGGAGAGCTGTGCTCCATGCTGCACTCAGAGCCCTGTGAAGGCTGCCCTGCCCTGGGCACACACCTGGCACATAGTGCTGGGTCTTTTCCCTCTCCTGTGAATGAATTGGTCTGTTTGCCTTCATCCCTTTGTATGGGCAGCGTTGACTGTGAGTCATCTGTGGTCTCACGTAAGGAGCTGATAGACAAGGAAGGCTTATTTTTTGTTTTGATTTGTTTTTTCTTTAATTTGTATTTCTCATTTCCCTTCCCTGCAGCAGGTTACATGAGAGCTGGATAGATTTCTGCTGCAGTCTTGCAAGGCTGGCACAGTGCCGTGCAGTGTTTTACTGGTGACCATCGGGGCATGTTACAGTGTGGTTCTGTGTGGCACGTGTAAAGTGGAGTGAAAATACTCGGAGAGATTCCGGTTCATTTATATACTGCCATTATCTGTAGTTTACAAGGTGCTTGTAGTTGCAGATTAGACACGTGCTCACATCATCTGATTCTGAGGTCGGTCTGTCTGTCTGCCTGCCTGTCTGTCTGTCCCCTCAGCTCTGTTCTTGGCCCACACCTGCCCCGTGGCAGTGAGCAGGTGGCGCTGGCCGAGGCGGAGGCTGGAGGCAGCAGGACCCATAATGTTCTGTCCCCGTTCCCACAGGTGTGGTGGAGGCGTGTCTCCTGCACATGCTGAAGCGCAGGGCTGCCGGGTTCCTGCGCACCGACAAGGTGGCTGCGCTCTTCACCAAGGTGGGCAAGACCTGTGCCATAGCTGGAGACGTGTGCAAGAAGGTGCAGGAGCTGCAGCAGCAGGTGGAGAGCAGGTGAGGCTCTGTTCATCAGCCGAGTTGATGCAGTGTTTCTGTGCAGCATGGTGGGACACAGACTGCCCCGTGAGTGCACAGGGGCCTGTCTTGGCCACGGGTGATGCAGTTTGTCTCGTTAGTGGCTGTAGATGTTTGTGTTCGATCAAGCTGGCAGTGAGCAAAGGGGCAGAGGTGGGGAACTGGGGCTTTGATGTTTCATTTTGCTTCTCTATACAGTAGAGCAGCACATTCAGCCCACACACAGCAACAGAAGTGACTAATTACTGGTGATTTTAGAGAGGGCTCACAGGCAGGGTATGGTGGACAGCTTGGACTGTTGGTGGGAAGGGAGGGGGTGGAAGGAGGAACTCAAGAACAGACATACTGGAAAAGCTGCCAAACCCTGCCAAACCAGGAACAGATTTGTGGGTATCATAGCAGAAACAGTTAAATTAATGGATACAAAGAGTGATGGGAAGACGGATGTTATAGGAAAGCTGTTCAGTACATACTGGACTTAAGCACAACAGAATCCTGGAGTCAAGGACTTGAGTTTACTGAAAGTCTTAAACTTCTTGCTGGTCGTGAGTAGCGAAGTTAAAATTTTCCATGTGGTTCTGTAGATGGAATCACAGTGCATGAGTGTCTTGTCCTATAAGCTCAGGACAAGAGCATTTTTAATTCTGTTTGTAGACACTGCTGAGCCCTAAGAGCTCTTTGTACATTGTAGGACCTTTTAGCCTCTGATCAATTTGCTGTAAGAAGGGCTTTGCTGAGAGAGCTTGTCTTCAATTATTGACAGTTATTTAAATTAGCACTTACATTTCTGTGTAGTTTTCTGACATTTATCTTTATTAGACTTGTAATTATCAGACTTTGTTATGTAGTTTTTGACAGATATGTAGGTATTTTTGATACATTTTTAATTGTGCCTACTGATACAGACAGGGATTTTATTAATTTTAGTTTTTTAAATGTTGGGAAGAAGGATGCTTTCTACTGAAAATTCACCAGCCTCTCTCCTGGTTAAGAGCCCACACAAACACCCATCTAACCACCAGAGACCTTTGGCTGTGTCCTCTAACAGAGAGGAGCAAATGAACTTAAATTCTGTGGTTTCTCTTGGACAAATTTTGTGTGCTTTTCAGCTATTATCAGCCACAAAATTTAAGTGCTGTAGAAAATACGCCCTGCAAAGATACTGTTGGGAAATACTGCAGGGGGTGGACTCGCTTCGCTGGATGTATGAAATGAGACTGAAGGGCTGTAACAGCCTCATTGCTCCTGAGGCTGTGGCTTAAGAAAACCCCTGTTTAGGATGCAACTAACCACACTCGAATTGCTCTGATGTCAGTGGTGTCATGTGTCTTTCTTGCCCTGTAGGGGTGCTGTCATGGCCTCCTGTAGGACACGGGGCCGTGTAAATGCAGGGGGGAATGATGGATCTCACCCAAAACAGCCCCAAACAAATGTATTAACTCTGTTTCCTGAAAGGGAACCCAAGTGCTGGCAAAGAACTTGAAGATGTCAGGGTTTCTTTCCTTATTGAGTCAAAATGGGACCTTCTATTTTAAGGGGGAAATTTTCTGGAAAAGACATTCAGAGGGTTCCTGTTCCTCTCTCAGCCCCGGGCAGTGTGTGGAGAGCCAAGGCAGCCTGCGGTGCTGGGCAGTAGGAAGCTGCCCCTGTGCTTTGTGGCCACCTTTCTCCTGCATCTGCACTGTGTTACCTGATGCAGGAGGATGAACCCATCGTGAGCTGTCATCAAACAGTCAGAATTCTGACTACTTTTATTTTATCACCTTTTGCAGGAAAAATCAGCCAAATGGGCAAGAACCCCTCAAAAGGCAGGGATCAACCACAAGCAAAACACCTGTCCTGACACCTCAGGCCATCAAACACATCTGGGTTCGGACAGCCTTGATTGAGAAGGTGCTGGACAAGATTGTGCAGTACATTGTCGATAACTGCAGGTAAGGAAAGCAGCAGAAGCACAGGGATTTGTTGGACTGATGCATTTAGGTATCTGCAATAAGGGATTTCATCAAAAGTCTTCAGCAAACCCCTGTGATGCAGTCTCTCTGTTCTGTCCTTGCTTCCTTCTGCCCAGCATCAGCTGTGGCTGGCCAAGGAGTGGCTTTTAACTCCTACCCTTCCTGCCCTCCCATAACCCCTGATACAGAAGACTTAATGGGGCACACTGAGGACAATCTCTCGTAAAAAGAGAAGGGAAGGGACCCTAAAGCTGGTGTGGTCCCAGAATGGCAGTTTGCTGGCAGGGGTTCTCTTGTCGTTCTGCACTGGCAACACATCCTTGTCCATCCAAAGCCAGTGGGTCTGAACAAGGATGAGAGCTAAGGGCAGAGCAGCTTATTTTCACAGTACTTTCCAAGTTTGTGTTACAGTTTTCCTTGTCATCAGCTTTATTTTCATGATGTATCTTGCCACTAAAAGCAAGAGAATGGAAGAAAGGTCTTTGTGCTGTTCAAGCAAACTGTTGCTCTGGGATATGTAATGCCAGCTTGGATTTTATGAGCTGCGTGCAGAAGAGACAGAGGGAGGGTTGGCTGTGTCCCAGAGACACAGTTAATGAAAGCATTTTAGTCCACTGCCTTAGTGTCTGCAGATACATGGGTACAAGGGGTTTTAATTTCTTTTCCACATAATCCACAGGAGACACATTAGGAGAGCTTGCTCTCAGTTGTTCCATCACTGTGTGTTGTAGATTTTCACCTCACTGCCTTCCCCATCCATTCAGATGAGTTAGGATCAGGTCCTTCATTGCAGGTGTGTGATTTTGAGACCCTGACTTGGTGAATAAAACAAACCTTTTCATAAGGCTTGTTGCCATGCATTTTTGTGACATTACTGCTCAAATGCTCCATGTTCACGTCCTTCAGCTGTTCTGTCCTGGAGGAGGAGCAGGTGCTTTAGAGTTTGAGCCCCATCTAGTGAACAGACCACAGAGGACAGTGGCATTCAAGAATGCGGGTGTTTGGATTTTTTGGCTGTGTGGTTTTGTAAAGCAGCTTTGCATGCTGCAATGGCAAGACTTCAGGGTCATTGTAAGAGCTATTTGTAGTAGTTCATTGTTCTTCACAGTGTTTCAAGATGATTCCTCACAGATGGAAGAGATGTTTAAGAATGTGTGGATTGTTTTGTCTCTGTGGAAAACGGACAAAATTGCTTGCAGAGAACTATTGTTAGTTCCCATATTGCAATTCTGCCCAAAGCCCCAAATCAAATATACTGGGTAAACACACTGAGCACAAGGCAAGCTCCTGCCTTTCCAGAGCTCAGTTGAAAAATAGATGAGCCAGAAGGAGCATATCGAGAGGTGACTTGCCTGGGATTGCACAGCTGATCAGGGGCAGAATGTACATCTAGAGGAGGGGTGCTGGTCAGCTGGTTAAATGTAGAAGTCTGGATTGTAAGTTTATTACATTAGTTGTTCCAGGCTCGTTTTATGCTCCATGGAGACTAGTCAGTGCTGTTGATACACTTTAGGAAATGATCTATTCTAAAGTCAATCCCTAAAATAGAGTAAATTAATTTCTCCGTAGGTTTCTTACAATATGTTTTAATGGTCTTTAAAAACACTTCAGGACACACCATGCTGTAAAAGTCTTTTTTACCTGCAAACCCAACACAACGCTTCTTCACAGGGTCAGTGGATGGGCCAGTCAAGCTCCATTAGAGCTTTTGGAGGAGATGTTCACACTGTTGATTTCTGGGTAATCCCAGACACTGTTTTCCCTCTACCTCTCAAATTCAGGGACTATTTGGGATTTGGATTCCTTGGGTCCTGTCTCTGGCTGTTCAGATACACAGTTTTCTTACTGGCCCATGGTGTTAGACCTGTAGCTAAACCCAAGCTTTGAAATGGTTTGTACCAACTAATATTTTTAACTGGGCTCTAATCTTTTATTCCTAGTAAATATTATGAAAAGGAAGCTTTACTGGCAGATCCTGTTTGTGGCCCAATACTGGCTTCTCTGCTAGGTGAGTTCTTGCAAAGTTACTTCTTAGGCTGAAGAAAATAAATGGTTTCTTAAAGCATTTTGCATTATGACAGTGTTACAAGAGGTGAATTTTATATCTCATATGTAGTTAACTATTTATAATAGAGCAACACTGAAGATGTTGTTTTGTTGCTTACAAGACCAGAAGAGACTGATCATCTGGTTTTATTAGTAATTATTGGTTGGATCAGAAAGCAGAACGGGAATGGGTTTTTACTGAATGCTTGCTGGCAGTTTGTAACTGCTCTTGCTGCTGTGGCAGGGTATTGTGTCCTACAGGAATACTCTGATACAGCCCTGGGTAATAGGGGTGATACATTATTATATTGTCTGTATTGTGGGCTGATCCCATAGGATTGGTGACCATTAATATTCACTTGGCTTGAGAAGGAAATCTCAACTTCAGTGCTCAGCCAGCAGGATAGCACTGGGTGTGTTTCTGAACAGACTCAGAAGGTTTCTCCCTTGGTCTCTTTTCCTAGTTGGACCCTGTGCTCTGGAGTACACCAAGCTAAAGACAGCTGACCACTACTGGACAGACCCTTCGGCCGACGAGCTGGTGCAGCGGCACCGGATCCACGGCGCACACGGCCGCCAGGACTCCCCCTCCAAGCGCCCAGCCCTGGGAGTAGGTATTTACTCTGTACCTGCTTCTGAGTTAAGGCACAGGCTGATAATAAAAACAGTCCCCTGAGGTAGATACCTGAATCTGGAACAGCCTTTCTTCTCTCTTCTGTAACGGAGCCTTTATCACAGATTAGAAGTCCACTTGGGCCACAATGTCCTCTTTATCTGTATGTAGAAAAGTTTGAGATCCAGCACTAAATTCTGTGGCTTGTGACAGTTGTGATCTGACCGGGTAGTTCACAAGAAATTTTGAGCTGCCATGGTCAGGGCTGAGTTACGACTCCAGGTGATTTCTCTGCAAACTCCCTTGGCTGCACAAGAAGTCGCAGTCCATGGAGACTGATGTAAATGGTGCAGTTCCTGTGTCCCTGCCCTGCCTGACCTGCCCTGGCTGTGCGTGTAGATCCGGAAGCGCCACTCCAGCGGGAGCGCGTCGGAAGATCGCTTTGCTGCTTCGGCACGGGAGTACGTGGAGTCCCTGCACCAGAACTCCCGGACACACCTTCTCTACGGCAAGAACAACGTCCTGGTGCAGCCGGTGAGTGCGTGGAGTTTGGGGCTGTGACTGGAGGAGGCACTCGTGTAGCTGGGGGTAGAGCTCAGACCTGCCAAGTGCTCGCTGCATTCTCTTCTCAGCTCAGAGCTGCCTTCTGCTTGGATCTCATATGCTGGGGTAGATTTGACATGTGACAAATGCTTTCACTGCCTGACCACTGTCAATGAGCAGTGGGCCTGTAGGCAGGAGCAAACATACTGGACTGTATTTCATAAACCAGCTGACTGTATTGTGGTTTTCCCCCTCTTTCTGTAGCAATATTGTATATCAGTACTTCTGCTGTTAAGGTTTCCCTCAGCAGTTCCCAAATACTGCAGCTTTGGAACTTGTGTGGCATAGAAAGACTGGAACATATATTTTATGCAGATATTTTGTGCACTTGAGTCACCTGGGTTATCTGTTTGTTGCTTCTGTGAACAGAAAGACGACTTGGAGGCAATTCCTGGGTATCTCTCCCTTCATCAATCAGCAGATAGTTTGACATTAAAGTGGACTCCAAACCAGCTGATGAATGGAACCCTTGGAGATTCAGAACTAGAGAAAAGGTACTCGTTGCATTCAGGAAAGATGGGAAGCACTGTGTAACCTGCTGGGGGCACCAGGAAAGGGGAAGAGGAGGGGAAGAGGGAAGCAGACATTGTACAGACCTGGTACCAGAGTATCAGTGTGGAGAAACTTGCTTTCCTTTGCCATTTACTTGACTAATAATTTACTTTAATTGACCAAATTTATTAAGCAGTTATTAACTTGGCAGAGTCTTTCTATCAGGTGCTTGGAACTGCAAGCATTCCTGAATATGGAAAAAACAATGTTTCCTGCACTTTCCTTCCCTTTTAGTGTTTACTGGGACTACGCATTGGTTGTGCCACTGAGCCAGATCGTCTGCATCCACTGCCATCAGCAACGTAAGCACAACCCTTAGGCATATATTCCTTTAAAATACATAAGCAGGAGAGCCACTTGAATGATTGCTTTTCCTCCCTCAGTGTTGGGAACATCTCTGACTAGTTCTGGCCATGTGGGAATGAGTGTTAAAATCTCCAGTCCCAGCTGATAGAGGATGACAACTGCATGAGGCTTTCATAGTTTGTTTGTATCTTGAGTTTCTTTAGGACTAAAGGGCTGGTATCATCCCTAGAACACACTGTGCCTTACAGAGGTTTATTTATCTACTTAGTGATGATCCCAAATAAAATTTACTTAGAGGGTAAGAGCAGAAAACTGAGGCTCTGATGTAACACTGTGGACTCCCCCTGTCCTCCCTTGCAGCAGAAAGCAAATGGACATTAGTGCTGGTGAGTCAGGATGGGACGCAGAGGCCTCCGCTGCACTTCCCCCAAGGAGGGCACCTCCTCGCCTTCCTGTCCTGTCTGGAGAATGGGCTCCTTCCCCGTGGCCAGCTGGAGCCCCCGCTGTGGTCCCAGCAGGGCAAGGTACTGCTTCCTCTGGCGAGCTTTTGGGTGAGGCTGGTGTTGGTATCTCTGCTCCACAGGGTCTGGGCATTGACTTCCAGCTGCTTTTGGTAAAGTAGGAGGCAGAATAACTCCAGTAGTCCAGTTTGATTCTTACATGCATAGTCTATAAAAATTGTTCATACCTTCATTACCCCATTGAGCAATGAACTGGAATCTGCTGTTGCATCAAGATACAAACCCACACGATAGGAGTGAGACTCAGATGGACTGGACAGAGCTGCTGCCAGAGGCCTGGGGTGCCCAGCTCCCATAGATGATGAGAAAAGGTTGGTTTATAGTACACAGAAAAGTAATGTTAAGTACCCCAAAACCACCAGCTGTATATGACTCCACCGTTTTCTCCCTTACCTCTTCCCAAGACTGAAAGTTTGAAGATTTAAGATGCCAAAGGTCTACAGTACTTAGTTTGTTGTATTCTGTTAGTCACTCATAGCTGAATGTATGGAATTATTATCTTCTCTAGGGCAAGGTGTTTCCAAAGCTTCGAAAACGGAACAGCAACAAATCAGTGGACCTGGAGGAGATGCCAGCTGAGGACACATCCACGGACTATGTGTTCAGAATTATTTATCCTGGACACAAGCACGATAACAGTAAGTGCCTTTGTTCTGCTTTGTTTGAAAAAAAAAAAACACAAACAAAAAACCAAATCAAACATCTGAGAAAATCTTGAAGTAATATCCTGGGAAATACCTGCAGGTGACAAGCCAGGTTTTTGTAAGGGGTAAAAAACCCAAACCTCTCACAAAATTTCACTAAGAGAGAATTGTGATCAACAGGTACAGCTTAGGTTTCCTTAATGCAGTGAGACTTGTTATCCCAGTGGAAATGGAGTTGAAGTGGGGAATCTTATATTTACTCTGTGTTTTACAGAGGAAGTTTTCAAAATACTCCCCTGGGCTTGCAAACTGAGATGGAAACAAAAAAGATTGCTTGACTAGCCAAGAGCAGTTTTGCTCCTGAAGTGAGGATATTTTTACTGGCCACACTGCTTGCTCATAACGTTGTTATTAGGGAAAAAACCCAACCATAAACTCTTAAAAGTTCCCCAAGAACTCCCTGGGCTAAGTTTTCCTGGCTTGGAAGCACAAACTTAACAATGGATAAATAAAGGCCCTTCCAAGGAAACTAAATGAATTCCCAAGCACCAAACCACCTCATGTCATCAGTGAATACAAATTCCTTACATGCAAGAAAGCATTTGAGCTAGTTCTCAAACAGTATGTTCAGTTTTATTCCCCTTGGCAAAGAAACAAGAATTTCCTGGGAAGATCAGACCTTGAAGTTTACAGGGGTTTTAGAGTTACTGCTCATACTGGGACCTCCTACAGCTGAGAAAGCAGGAGTCTCCTCTGCAGCCTCCTGACCCCGGGGCTTGGGCCACAGTGGTGGCTGGGCTTTGTCAGGGCTCCTGGGCTGGCACAGGTAAGTCCATGCACACACCAGCAAAGCACCTTGTGCCTTGGCCTGGTGGAGGGGCTGCAGAGCCCAGGCACTCGTGGGGCAGGAGCTGCAGCTCCTGTGCCAGGCAGGACCTCTGCCCGTCGGCAGGGCCACACACAGCTGGGAGCGAGGGTTTGCTGTCCAGGTGCATCTGGCACAGGTTTCAGAGAAGGGGCCACAGCATTGCTAAGGGCACAGTGAAGGACAGAAGCTAGCTGGAGCCTAGAATTCCCGTGGAGCTTTGCTCAAAAGCATACTCAGCTGCTGCAGGCTGGCACTGGGATCCTTCACCCTTGCCATGGTGTGCCACGTGTGCTCTCACAGCCTGTGCACACTCAAAGCCGGCCCGAGTTTGGTGGAGCATGCTTTGTTTCTGTAAGAAACTCAGTTTTCACAGCCATTTACAGGAGCTTGTGCCCTCGAGCAGAAGGCAGGATTCAGGTCCTTTGTCTTTGCTGACCATGTCCTTTTGAGCTTTCCCGCAGAATTGAGTTCTTTCTTCTTATGCTCCTCTTTCACTATTTTCTTTGAGCAGTAACTATTAACTACCACCACTTAGCTGCCAGCCGCTCTACCTCTGTTGACGATGATGAGGAGGAGGAAGATAAGCTACACGCAATGCTATCAATGATCTGCTCTCGGAACCTCACAGCTCCTAATAGGATGAAAGGTTTTTATCCTCCTCCCCTTGTGTCCCAGAGCTCTCTTGCAGCTCCTTCCACTGATGCATACAACAGTGTTGGCATTACTACAGGGAAAGACATTTCACTTAGGCCATGAGATCTGGAGATGGAGGTGACTGTGCAGAGAGGCTGGGAATGGGCTCACAGCCTGTGGGGAGTGGGAACAGCATCTTCCCTCTCCCTTGATGTGGGTGCTGCTGAGCAGCAAACCTCCTCTCCTCTGGGGCTTCCTGCCCCACCTCCACAAAGGCTGGATAGAACAAGTTCTCAGGAGAGAAGGAGGGAGTGTAACAGCTTTGTGAGCTCCCTGTAAGGTAGCAGAGAAGGCTGTGTGGAGATGCAGTGCCTGTCTGGAGTCGGTGCTTTCGTTCCACTTGGCATCCATAGGCTGGGTGGGCTTCAGAGGATCAGCTGTGAGCTCTGCCACCCCCCACAAATTTGTCATCTATTTCTTTTCTTTAAAAAGTTCATATTATTTGATATTCTCAAGATGGGTGTGCATTTGGGATCCAGTAGTTTAGCTCTGAATTCTGAGAAGTCCTTGCTCTCTCTTATACCCTGGACTGGTGGGACTGACTGCAAGAGACAATAATTGCCCTGCATCTCTGTACAATGCCAAAGTTCTGGGTTAGACAGGGTATGAACAGGTGTTCAGGGAGAGCCTCCTCAATTCTTCTAGGCTGCCCACACACTTATCCCAAGGGAGCAGCCCCTGGAAATTGATAAAGCCCAGCGCAAGTTAATAAAGAGTTCTTGGAAGGCATGGACAGAAAGAAGTTCCAAAAATAGTGTTCCTCTTGAAAAAAGATGCTGTTTTAGGAAGTTTCAGCGTGTCCTAACTGATCATGCCTGGATAAGGGCAAAAATGGGAAGGAGAACATTTAACTGCTGCATACACGTTAAGCATAAGGAACACAATTTAGTCTTTAGTCAGTTGACAGAAAATGTAAGTTATCCACTAGAATGGCTGTCAGGTGTCTGCTTTTGCTTATTTAATCTTGAAGGGGATGGTAGAGTGAGGGATGTGTCTGGGAATAGCCTGGCTGGGCTGCTGTCTCTCCAGCAGCCCCATCCCATAATGACAACACTGTTGTAGCAGGTTTGCCAGCCATCTGCTTTGACATTTTGCAACATGCTCGACTTTTGCATGTAGCTGAAGTTACAGATAACACCACTACAATTAAATAAAAGATGCTGTTCACTCTAATTCTTCACTAATTCATTACCTTTCATCTGAATCTTTAGGTTCTGTGGGGTTCTTTCCTTGTTTCTCTAAAAAACAGAATAAAAAATTAAAACTGAAAAACCCACTTTTCCTGTCTTTAGAGGGGAGGCAAAAACTAATGATTTAAAAATGTTTATCCAGTGGTTATTATTTGAACCCAATAAGAAGCTGCAATAAAGACTGGGTCATTCAGCTCCTTCCTGAAGAATTAAGGTGAAGAGCATTTTTGCATCACACTTTGTTTTGTGAAATGAAACACACATGACTGCTTCCGCATGAGCCTGTGCTTTTTCTGTTAACAAATGGGTTTACTCCACTCCTCCCTCACCTCTGCCCACTTTCTAATAGGCACTCCTAAAATGCTTTGTGCTACCTTGATTTAAAATGCATGAGATGGTTTGGAATTGCCCCCACCACCACTCAACAAATACCTGTTTTAAAAGCACGGCCCAGGGGACTGAATTTTGCTTGTAACTGTTAATTTAGTGCATACTTTATTGCATACATTATTGTATTTGCCTTAATTTTAATCATGGGTGAGCTGAAAGGCCAGTTATTTATTATAAACCAAAAACCCCACGAGCTCAAATGCCTGCTGGGAAGGCTGAAAAGCTGAAGCCAACCTTTCTGAAGGGAGCTGCTGCTTTTTTGAGTTGCCTTTCTGAAGCTGGTTAAAAATGCAAATAGATTTGGTAGAGCAGGGATAACTCAAGAAGCTGCATTGTACTGTTGGATCACATACTCCTGTAGAGTATCCTTTTATAAATAGAGTGTGGACATTAGCAGGACTGGAACTGTCCTTTTGTGCTAAATATTTAAGGATCTGGTTCTGAGGGGGAAAGAAGCATCTTCTGAAAGTAACTGACTCAGTTTGTCTTAATTTCTTTCATGCTCCAACTTTCACTTTGGCTGGACCAGCAGTTCCATGGCTGATTGCAGGAACTGCAAAATGAAATTCTGAGGCCTGAATTAAACAGAAGGTTGGGCTTGATGATCTCTTCTGGCCATAAATAACATTTCCATAGTATTACACAAGAACCAGTTTAGTTGTTACTGCAGCACCCTTTTCTCTATTCTCTTGAAACATGAACTGGGATGTGCATGGGCAAGAGAGGGGCAAATGGTGAAGGGGTTTGGCTTCCTGGGAAGGGACCCTGCACAGCATGCAGCGGGTCCAGAGCAGTGATTCTGAGGATGCTGCTCTCCTGTTTCTGGAATCCAGGTTCAGAGCCTGTTGAGAAGTGAAGCATGAACCATCAGGATGCACAGGAGGAAGAAGAGGAAAGAAGGGAAAAGGCTGATGTCCTTCTGTCTTCTTTGGTTTTTCCACAGACACCAGTGAGATGATAGAGATGCAAGGCTTTGGGGCAAACCTGCTGTCGTGGCAGCTGGAGCACTGCAGCCAGGGCTCCTCGTGTATCTCCTGCTCCACAGGCAGCTCTCCCTACGACATTCCCAGCTGCTGCAACTGCATCCACGACCGGTGAGCAAGCTGTGCAGAGAGCTTACCCAGGGACTGTGTGCATGCCACAGGTAAAAGCAGGAAGGTTTTAGTGGTTGCAGCACTCAAGACAAAGAGTAACAATTTTCAAGTAACCATTTTCAAGTAGTTTCTAACATAAAAGGATGAAGTTAGGCAGCAAGAAAGTCTTGGTGCAGAGAAAAAATTGCTAGTGTGTAGGACACAGGGATCAGCATGAAATTCCTGATGCTCTCTGTCCTCACGACCTGCTGTTGTCCTGTTGATGCCTCTCCACAGAACTCCACTAAAGATGTTGTGTGAAAGCATGAAGAGGCAGATCATTTCCAGAGCCTTTTATGGATGTAAGTGAAGCTTCTTATATCTGGCCCATGTGGTATCCATATGCTTATCTAAACAACATGGGATGTTTGGCTTAGAAAGCAGTCTGACCCCAAATTCAGGGCAGTAGGGTAGATGTGACTCCAGTGTCAGCATTGTGAGTTTTGTGCTGGCAATGGGAGGAGTGATGCACAGTGAAGACAGAACGTGGTTTTACATGGCAGTGTAATACACAACTTGGATGCTGCTGGTCTGTGTCAGATCTGTTTAATCTTTGTCTCTGTTGTAATTCCCATTCTCACACGATGCACTGCAAGCTCAGTTCAGGCAGGACCGTCACTGGGACTCCCCTCAGGCAGGGCCGTGTTTCTGAGCTGCTCCCTCGTGTCCCCGCAGGGCTGGCGCACTGCCGGCACCTGTCCACGGTGCGCACGCACCTCTCGGCGCTGGTCAACCACAGCATCGTCCCCCCCGACAGACCCGCCAGCGCCGCCGCTGGCCTCACCAAGGAGGTCTGGAGCAAGTACCAGAAGGACAAGAAGGTCAGTAACACATCCCCTTCATGTCCGTGCACGGGCTCCTCACGCTACTGCGCTGGGCAGGGAATCACCTGGAATGGGCCCCAAGAAATGTTAAAGGTGTTTGACCACGACATTTCTCTGCTAGTGAGAGTGAGTCAGTTCCTACAGTCTCCTCTCCTTTGCTTCTCTGATGATGGCAAAGATATAAATTAATATCAAAGCAACTGATCTATTAGATTATTTTCATGGAGGGCATGACAGCCTATATTAAACTGGATTTGAGCTAAGGCCCTAAAGGCTTGAATCAAGCTACAGAATTTATTTAGTGCCCTGCATGTATTTCACTGTCTCCGTACTCGGTGTGAAGTGTCTCTGAGTGTACCTGAGTTAAATACAGATGTATTGCCTTCAACACCTCTTTCTCCTGGCCACTGTAGAACTACAAGGAACTGGAATTACTAAGAAGAGTTTACTATGGCGGGGTCCAGCATGAGATTCGGAAGGAAGTGTGGCCATTCTTGTTAGGTCACTACAAATTTGGCATGGCCAAGAAGGAGATGGACCAGGTAAGCACAGCTTCCATGGAATTTGAGTTGTATTTGCAGAGTTTGTTTTCTGGATAGCAGCTGTTGGTCTTTATTACTGTTTAATATTCCCAGGGGAAAAACACGACCGAAATCATTAGCAACACATGCTAGCAGAGAGGGTTTGATACCATGTTTTAATGTCTGAAAGTCACTAAGTGGGAGTTCTTTGTTTCTTCAAGTCAAGTCAGGGAACCTGCATTCAGCTCTGCCTGTGGCATGCAGGTGCCCTGAGCGCACCCTGTGTCCAGAAATTTGTTGCTTTTAAAATGGGGAGACATTGACGTTTGGGAATTTTACTCAGTGCTGTCATTGGTTGCACTCCCTGACTGAGAGAAAGGGATGTTTTCCCTTGCAGAGCCACAGGACTGCAGCAAGACCCTGCCCTGTGGGGAAGGTCTGGATTGTGTGGTGGCAAAACATTACTTTTCTGTGACATCACCCAAATGTTGGCTGAACTGGATAGAGCAGTAATGAGGTTTGCCCTGGAATGTAATTAACACATTAATCTGCTTTTCAGTTAGTGTTATTACCAGGGAGGTAGCACTCATGCAGTAGCTGATTCTGTTCTGGATTAAATTGATAAGGAGTGGCTTATATATCAAAACATTTGGCATTTACTAACTCCCAATTACTTTATATGCCAAGGGGTAATTTATATCCCTGTGAGCACCTGCAGAGCAGAAGGGCAGCCTGACTTCGAGCCTTGCCATGGGCAAATCAGTGTCTTGCAAACAGGGCACTTTGTAAGCAGCTCTCTTTTTACTAAACATTGCTGTGGCAATTTGAGTTGTTTGCCTCCCAATAATCTTTAAAAGCCAGTTCTGAACACAGATGGAGAAACAGAGCCCTTCACTGTTCAAACTGGGTCACAGTCCAGATTCTCCCCCCTGAATCCAGTCATCTTAGTAGATGTTTATTATAGATTTTCTGGCTGTAGTGTGTACATCAGGAATGTTCTGCTGAGCACCACTCCGTTCCTTTTTATCTCAGATTTTCAAGAAAGGGAGGATATTGGAGGTTTCTTGCATAGACTGCATTTTGCTGTCTCTGATCTCCACAGGTGTATGAACCACCAGATTTATGATGCATGTGTAGAAATAGAAGGTATGTCTGGAGCTGAACAAAAGGACCCAGATGCTTAGCTTTTAGAGTGGGAGATGTGAAGCCATATCTCATGGATGCTAGCCCCAGCTCCAAAGGGCATGTGCATATGTACAGCTAGAACATAGGAGATTTGGCAAGAAGAGATTAATACTGGAGTCTGCGTGATAGGAACTACAGTAAATTCATACAGAGGTGTTACAAGATAGAAAAGATCTGATCTGCAGAACACAGGCTCCTACAGAAGATTTTTCTCCCCGAGTTTGTACCCTGCTAACCCAGGGGTACTCCAAACTTACCTGAAATTGTAATGAGATACTCAACCACCAGTAGTAAACAAAAGTGATGACTGACTCCTCAAAGGAATGGGCTATTGGAGACTGAAGCTTACACTGAATGTAGGAGTCTGTTAAATGAGTGACATGAAAAGAGTCATAACACCTGCATGTACAGGAAACTCATCGTGTCCTTAACTGAAGTCACCGCAGGTGATTTATCATCTTTGCTTTCTGGTGGTATTTTTGCACTCCCAGATGTGGCTGTCCTCCAGCCCTCCACTAACTGTTGTATTTTATGATTTATGACTCGACAGCTACCTCAAGTGACAAATAGCCTGCAGCTCTTAGCATGAACGCTTGGGTAGCAGCTCAGCCAGCGGAGCCTGGAGCCAGCTCACAATTGTGGTTTCTCTTCAGCTCTTGACAAGTGACAGAGAAGTAAAATTGCTACATGTCCCTTAATAGCTCAAGGGGGATTCTGTGGCTGTCTTTCAAGAGAGAAAGGCACCAGTGGCAAAGATCTATTTTATTCCTGTGGTGCCCAGTGCGGGTGGATCTGGCCATGCACAGTGCAGCCACAAGACGGGGCTGTGCGAGCTGGAATTCCAGAGTCTCTCCCAGGATCTGACTCTGTACAGGCTGGTGTCTATAAACCTGGGACCTGGAATTCTTCACAAGGGCTACGTTAGAGTTGGAACAGAGGAGCTGGAAGGAGGTGTGATGAAATTAGGGACGATGCAGTTAGAGGCACAGATTGCATCTGCCTTCTGTGTGAGGTGTCACATGACATCTTTTGTTCCATCCTGTGTCACTGTCACAGTGTCACAGTGCTGTTGATAGTGTACACACCTGTTTATATGGATCCTTTCTGGTGCCTGCAGTGTTACTAATTCCCTGTAGTTAATAGCCAACACCTGACTACTCCTCTGCAGTTACAGGGATGTGCTGCTGCAGCAGGAAGGCCTTGGCATCCTTCAGGCTTTCAGCCTGAGACCCTGCACCTGCCTTAGACCTCTCCCTCCTGTTTCCTGCCGGTGTCAGTGCCTTCTGGCAAGGAGGGCAGCGTCTCAGGACGTGTCTCTGTCCGCAGGTGGACGCAGACATTGCTCTGAGGTACCAGAAGGTGATGGCTGAGTGGAAGGCCTGTGAGGTCATTGTGAAGCAGCGAGAGAAGGAGTCGCATTCGGCCACGCTGGCCAAGTTTTCATCGGGCAGCAGCATCGACAGCCACGTCCAGCGGCTCATCCACAGGGACTCCACCATCAGCAATGATGTAGGTACTCCCTTCCCACTCACCATCTGGAGTGGGCAGTGCTCAGCATTTGCAGAGGTGCAGCCCCAGGAGGCAGAGATTGGAGCTGTGGTGCCTCTCCATGTTAGAGTGAAGAGCAGCTCTGAATTTTGGGTAGTCTATAGCTGTTCTTAAGCAGGACATGCCTAAGGGGCTCTAAGGTTCCCCTACGAAGGAAGACCCCCCCTGTCAGCAGAGGAAGAGCTCTCCTGATCTCTTCCTTGTAGGTCCTTTAGTCAGATCCAGTACAGAGGAAATGACCACTACTACTGAAGTGTGTGTTTGGTTTTGCATGTCCCAGGTGTTTATATCTGTGGATGAAACAGACTCAGTGGAGCAGGACCCCAAAGGGCAGGAGGACCCCGCGCTGACGGCGGTGCCGGCCCCGGCGGCCGTGGAGTTCGACTCGCCTGACTCGGGGCTGCCGTCCTCCAGGAACTACTCGGTGGCCTCGGGCATCCTGTCCAGCATTGACGACGGGCAGAGCGGCTCCTTTGAGGAGGGGGCTGAGGAAGAAGCCGGCACCGAGGTGGGAAGGACTGAGCCAGGCACACCCCACGTGCAGAGAGCCAAGCCAGGGGTGCTGCAGTCCCAGGACTCTGTGTCGGAAGAGCAGCTGTGTTCCCAGGTGGATTATTTAATGGATGTCGCTTCTGTCTGCGCTGCATCCTACACAGTAGGTCACAACTGAAGTACCATCATCTCTCTGCACAGCATTGCTTTTTCAGCAAACACTGCTTTTTTGTTCTTTTTCAGATAGGATTTAATGAGAGAAAGTCCCAAACGAGAACTACAGCTGGTGGGATGATAACTGAGGATTTTTGCATCCAAATCTTTCTGTCTGGATTTTGAGCTAGATTGGAAATAAGGCAGCAAGAAACATTTGAGTGGTTTTTTTTAAGTGGGAGGTCAAGACAAACAATGTGGTACATTTCTAGCAGTTAGAACTTTCCGGGGCCTGGGGGTGTGGACAACATACTGCTTGTAAGATTCTAGTGTTATTTAAATCAATCTAAAACCCCCATCTAATCAAACTGAACCACAACCTAAATCTAGATTCAAGGTGCCGCCACCTCTGTTACTCTTGCTGTCACACAGCAGCATAGCTTTTGCTTCTCTCTGCTGAAGTTATTTAGCTGGAAATAACCATTTGGAAATAGGACAGGCTTGGCACATTTCCCAGTGAAAACAAATATGTTTTACCTGGCATTTTTGACAGTAATTGAGTATTTCAGTGCCCTCATCTGCTCAGAGTATAATTGTTCTGTTTCTGGTTTGGTGATTCTCAGAGCAAATCTGCACAGAGTCCTGGGAATGCTGTAAACTTAGCAGATCTAACTAAAACTTCTCTGTTCTAGATAGAGTTATTGGACACTGTTGCCTTAAACTTGCACAGAATTGATAAAGATGTCCAGAGATGTGACCGGAATTACTGGTATTTTACTGCTGAGAACCTGGAGAAACTCCGCAATGTCATGTGCAGGTAATGAGCTTGTAAACCCAACTACTTTCACAGTTCTGTCACAATCCATAAACTAATCTATAAACTATAATAAAATGCAAATAACAGTCAGTAAGAATTCTCACTAATGAATATAAAAAAACTTGCCAGAAGCAGGAACAGGCAGGATGGCAGGTTAGAGCATAGGTCCAAGTTTGGAATGCCGATTTGAGAAGATTTCTCAAGAGACAGACCCTATTTTAGAGAACTGTTCTCTGAACGTACTCTGAGGTTTGGGTTTCTCCTGATCAGGATGATACCTCCATGCTCTGAGGGTGTGCTGTGAAGGTGACAGTGCCTGTGCCCAGAGGCAGTGCTGAGGGACATGTGTAAGTAGACAGAAAGTCTGTATCTACAAATCCAGCCTAAATTAAACCAGTGTCTGACTGACCACTGGCAGCAGCTGGAAATAACAGAAAGTTGTTTTCCCATCTGGGAATGCAAATTGCCCTGAAGGTGGTTCAGCTACACACACTTAAAGCAGAAAGTGTCGTGGACTTAGAGACTTGGAAAAGGTAGCAAAATTCCACTTAGGGCAGAAGACAAAAGCCAAAAGCCCAGGTTTTTTCCATAGATTGTTGAGCATTTGCCAGCTGTTTTTTCCCAAACCACTGAGATGCAAGCCATGTGCGTGAGGGTTTATCCAGGCAGCAAACAGTAAAGGGCTGTGAAATACTCTGGGAAGTGTCAGAAGGTTCTGAGACTCTCACCTTCAGCAGCTGCTTAGGATTTGATCTCACATATGGAATCAGCCTTCAATACAAGGACTTCTTCTTTCCACAGCTATGTCTGGGAGCACCTAGAAGTTGGTTATGTCCAAGGCATGTGTGACCTCCTGGCTCCTTTGATGGTTATTCTCGACAACGGTAGGAAGGGTTTTCCTTTGGGACGTGTTGGTATCCTTAGTGAGGTCTTTCCTTAGAAATGCTATTTCAGAAGGAGCTGTCTGCATTAACCAGGGCTGGGTCACCAGCAAAATCAAACCTGCAGCTCATGGTCCATGTTTTCTCCACCCGTGGCTGTTGAGACAGCTAACATTAGTGTCTTGAGGCTGCCCTGTTCCCTCACTGACTTCTACCTAAGTTAGTAAAATTACTGTGTTCTGGCAGTTGCTGACGCTGAAAAGTCAACTGCAGGCTGGGTTCTTTGACACATAACTAATAAAAATGGTCCAGAGTCAGAACCAACCTCTCTTGCATCTAAATCCTGGGATTAAGAGAACAGCAGAGGGGAGGACCCTGTTTTTCCCAAGCCCTGCAGTTCCTTTTTTTTGGTTCAAGAAGTCCCACAATTGGCAGCACTGAGTGTCTGCCTTATCCTTGCAGATCAGCTGGCCTACAGCTGCTTCAGCCACCTGATGAAGAGGATGAGCCAGAACTTCCCCAATGGAGGTGCTATGGACACACACTTTGCCAACATGCGGTCCCTCATCCAGGTGAGTCTGGTTTAAGGGTATCTGCAAGAAGAGAGGGCTGTGGCAGAGGCTCAGGACTCACCTGATGCCACAGTGAAGGGCAGGAGCTCCAAGGAGCGGGGTTCAAGTGTGACTTAGGAGCTGGGGAGGAGGAATTCTAAGTGGATTTGTAGAGTTACAGCGTGAGAGCAGAGGTGGAGGAGGAGATGGACGTTTGCCACTTGTTGAGAATCAGTAGGATCTTCACCTTGTTGCTTGGACCTTTAAAGTCATGGTGGAGATCAACTGTGACTCCTCAGGCCATCACTGAGCCAGGGCCTCCAGGTCACAGCACTGGAACACAGAGTAAAGGGCTGTTCCCGTGCTGAGCAGCTGCTCTGACCACGGGATGAGGAGCAGAGTGGGAGTCCAGCACCTCTGACCTTGGCTGCTTTCAGACCACATCCTGACAGCTGATGTTTTCCATTCTAGATTCTGGACTCAGAACTTTTTGAATTGATGCACCAGAATGGAGATTACACTCATTTTTACTTCTGCTATCGCTGGTTCCTGCTTGACTTTAAAAGAGGTAATAATGTTCTGTGTCTGTAGTTAAGAGTTGTGTAGAACTGTAATAGCTCTGTGTTTTGGTGTGAGTGTCTGTCAGGATGGTGGTGAGTGGCAGCTGGGATCACTGGAGACTTTGTAGCCAGGAAAGGTTATGCAGCTCTGAGATGAAACAGCACTAGAATGGGTCCGAGCTTAGAAAAGAGAGTTGCAAATTCCTGATGATGTGATTGGAGCCAAGTTTCTGCCCAGTGCAAATGTCTGTTTGCTCAAGAAGGTGATCCCACTCCTCTGTAAGCTTTGATACCTCCTGTCTAATCCCTGTGATAGCAAGGAGCAGCTCAGCAATAGCTCAGGAGCTGCTGTACTTAGAGTGAGGTGCCTTGTATCGTGTGGGAGCACCCCTGGATCCCAGGATCCTTGCACAAGCACACTCCAGCAGCGTTGGTGCTGACAGGCCCATTGCAGAGCCGAGATACCCCTGGACACACGGTCAGACCTGCAGCCTGTCACGTAGCCCTGCACAACACCCGGGCCTCCTGTGCTGCTCTCACATGGCCACTGTGGTTCAGGTACCTTCCTGGGCTTGGCTCTGCACCACCACACCTCCAGGCTCTGGCAATTGTCCTTTAAAGCCGGTTCTGTCCCTTACGTGCACAAGTGGCAGGAGTTGGCTGGAGGAGAGGGGGAGAGGAAAAGGAGGAGTCATAAGGTTCTGTTCATGTCTGAGTAAGGCCTGTAGACATTGGTGGGGGGGGGGGACATGGTCAGTTGAATAATCAGATGCTCTTGTAATGTTTATTCCCATTCAGAATTGTTGTACGAGGATGTATTTACAGTGTGGGAAGTTATTTGGGCAGCAAAGCACATCTCTTCAGAACATTTTGTCCTTTTCATTGCCTTAGCACTTGTGGAAGTTTATCGAGAGATTATCCGTGATAACAACATGGACTTCACTGATATCATCAAGTTTTTTAATGGTAAGAGCCATTTTGATAAAAAGTAACGAGACTTTGCTCCTTCTCCGTTCCTGAGACTGTCAGGTGCAGTTCTTGTGACAAACCCCTGCTCATTTTAAGCTCTGAGTCTCAATGGGAGCACAAGGGATTCATCCACTTCTTCTGTCTTTAATTCTCCAAAACCAACCCCCTGCAACTCTTTGGGATTGCTGCTTGTTAAACTAATTAATTAATGCTAATGCTACATGAATATCAGTGCCAAGGCAGGAAGGTGGTGCTGACAGTTGTTTGTCTGTGTGTCTTAGAGATGGCTGAGCACCACGATGCCGCGGAGATCCTGAGGATAGCCAGAGACCTTGTCTACAAAGTGCAGACACTGATTGAGAACAAGTGACCATGGACAGGCTGTCCCTGAGGCCTCGCTGTGAGCCACTGGATGGAGCATTCCTTGCACTGTAATTCCAAATGGCGTTTTAATTGCATCTTCCATGTAATGTAATAAATAGTGAGGAGATAGTAACAGACTTTTAAAACCCGAACTTTCCCTTCACCGGATGAGGTTGGTGTTTGATAGTCCTTGTTACACTCACTTTGTATTTCTAGACAAAATCTTTTTGCATTCTCTATTTCCCTCTCTAGAAGACATCTCTCTACATCTTTGCAATGTTGAAAGGGGGGATTTGACCTACTGCAACATTTCTATTTTGACTTACTGCACCTTTAAAGCCTGGATACACATTGTGTGCTCTGCCAGAAGCTGCCATGGAGGCAAGGCCGGGCCCACTGTTGCAAGCATTGAATTGGGTCCTTGGAGGAGCATGGTCCTGGACTCACTGTCTTTGCCTTGAGCATGGAAGAGAATGTGTCTGAGCTCATGTTGCTAAAACATTTGGGTTTGTAGTGATTAAAGCTGATAAGGTTCCTGGCTGGGATAATGGCCGTAACCTAAAAGACAGCAGTTCATGGGAACAGTGATGAGCTCATTAGCTAAAACCCCAGTTTGGCCTTGGCTGACTGGCTCACACTGCTCAGTCTTCATGGCCCACACAGACCTGCCTTTGTTTTGCTTTGCAAACTGACCCTGTGACCCCTCCCAGCTGCCAGGACCTGCTCCGTGTTGTTCAGGTGAGCAGGTTCAGCCATGGACAAGACCCTGCTCACGTCGGCAGCTCCTGCTCCCTGTGCTGTGCAGAGCCATGGATTCACATCCCATGGAGAGCAGATGGCAGTGCCCAGCCTCCTCCAGATCACTCACTGCACACTCCTCCTGCTCCCTGCTCTGCAGAGCTTTCCAGGGGGAGTCTCCATGGGGTCCCACCGACGCTTGTCTCTGCGAGCAGGATCAGCCCTTGCCAGGTGAAGGAGCTGGAATTGCTGGGGGGCTCTGAGTCGCTGCTGCAGCCCTTGCTGGGGTGTGGAGCCGTGCTCCCAGCCCTGCTCCCCACCCTGCTCTGGTCTGAGCTCATCCCCAGTCCTAGCGGTGCCCAACCTCCACAGCCCCCATGGCCACTCCGCAGTCCCAAAAGTGCTCCAGGTGTGTCTGTTCACTTGAAAACTGAAAAAGTATTTTTTAAAAGAATGAGAAGAGTGAGAAAAACCTCCAACTCCCAGAGCCCGGGAAGTGATGGATGTACAGATAATACTGCACTATTTTCCTTTGGTATGTTGGGAATGTTCTGTACAGCTGTTTCACACAAACCCAGTCTGTGAACTTTGCTGTATTTGTTAGAACATTCTGTCTGATTGGATTTTATCAATGTTGTGTATTATTTATTTTTGTTGGGAGCAGACTATTCTCTTTATTGCTCAATTATTTATGTTTAAATGTAACTTATGAATAAATACTTATTGTCAAGGCATCCCGTGGAGCTCTTTGGGAGCGATTTCTCTTCCCCCAAGGTGATTCCAGCGACAGAACAGGGATGAGGCTGTCTGGGAGGATAGGGCAAGATGTAATTAATGTTTCTCTGATGAGCTGCATGGGCTGTAGTGCTAAAGGCAGTAAGTAGGTCACCAGCAAGTAGACTCCTGAGGTCCCATAGATGACTTTTAAGGGCAGCTTTACTGTACCCACTGGCTGAGCCTGAGCCAGCCCAGCCCAGGAACAGAAATAGGCTTATGACAAGTGTTAAAAAGTAAAAGTTTCATCCTGAAATTTTAGGCCTGATTGTGCTGCAGCTGCATTGAATCCAGCTCAGCTGCTGGACTTCCAGGAGAGATCCTCCTCTATCACTCCCAGTCCCTGTTCAAACCCCTTAAACTCCCCCAGCTACATCTCCTCTGCAGCAGCGATGGTCCCTCCTCAGTCTCACCTGCCTGCTTGGCTGCTACTGGCTGTTTTTGGGCAGTGTTCCAGGTTTTTAGGCTAAACAGGTCTGCCTGGAGATGAGTCCCTGGGGCATTACGGAGCATTTTCCCATTCCACTGTAAAATGGCCCAACAAAGGCCTCTGTGTGCTGGGGTGGGTGCAGCCCTCCCTCAGCCACTGCTCATTACAGCTGCTAATCAGGTATTTATCCTTATCAACAAGGATCAGCCCTTTATGAAGTGCATCCAAAGACATGTTGGCCTAAATAAACCCCCAGGGTCCTTGTGTCCTCTGCGTTCACCTGTCTGCACGGTGGGACTGGGGTGGGCAGAGCACCTGAGCACTACAGCTGGGGTTACAGCTGGCTCTTGTCCCTTTGTCCTTCCCACACATCCCCCACCAGGCCCTTTGCGAGGTCTCAGTAATTTTTAACGCAGTTATTTAGACCCGTGGTGTTCTCCCCCAGCCCCTCTGCCTGAGCCCACCCTCTGCCCTGCTGCCCCCAACGCCGCCATGGGGTTTGACTTGCCCTGTGCTGGATGACCATCCATGTCCACCACGTCCACGTCCTGGAGACCAGGGACCAGGAGAACCTGGGACTCCAACTTCAGCATCTGCGGGAGAGAGAGCAGTTACACACGGGGCAGGTCTGGCCGGGCTCGCCCTGCACAGCCCCAACCCACGGCACAGGAAGGACAACCTGACAGGGCCCGGCTGCCTAACGGGGGTGGGAGAGTCCCAGCAGGGAGGGTCCCGGGCACGACGCTGCTCTGCTGGGCCTCAGTGGGGTGGCGGGACCCCTCTGCCCTGGGATGGGCTCCAGCCCGGGTGCTCTCGGCACACGAAGGGCACACGACAGGGCACCATTTTCCAAGTTCTCACAGATTCCTGAAGCCACGGAGGCTTTGCTCTCCCCCTGCACAGCGTTGCCAGGTCTAGACACACACACGGCCCTCGAGCAGCTCTGTGCCTGGTCTGGGTGAGCTCCAGCCCCGCGGATCCGTGACACGCACCTGGAGCGGCTGCGATGGCTCCGGAGGGAGGGAAGGCATTGCTCTTGGAACCGGGAAATCACAAAGAAAGTGAGGAATCTGCATGCAAAGCACAGGGAGGAAAATGCAGAAACCTGTTTCCGATTTCAGTGCATGTTTATTTCAGTTTTATATTTATTTCAGGCAAGTGCTTATTACATGGATATCATTCATGTTGGATACCTAAATTCTGGAGCATGAAGAGCCAGTATTGTACAGCTGAATAGTAAAAATACAATATGTACAAAATTAGTTGCTTTTTCACGTAGCAGATGTATCCAAACACATAAAAATCTTTACAGTCTAGTTTGTCAATATTCAGTATTTCAGTAAATTGGTAACACAGTGACACGTCCTCACTGTAAACACAGACTGCACCTGCCCAGGTGAGCGCGACGCGGGGGCTCCTGTGAGGTGCAGGGGAGGGACGGGGGCTCCGGGCCAGCGATGGCAGCGACTGGGCTCACAATCAGCAGCTCCAGTGACACATTCCTAACGCGGGGAGCACAGCGAGATAAAATAAATAAATAAATGCTTTAGGCAAGAGGGAGGGAGGTCACATGCAGTGATGGAGCAGGGGGTCTCCACTCCCACCACGGCTCCTCACCCAGCAACGCCCAGGCTCGGGCCTGACCAGAAGCCAATAAATCATTGGGTGGTTGCAGTCAGTCCCTGATTTCTCGCTCTGTCAAGCCCCACCACACTTTTGGCTCAGGTTGTTAAGGCGTATCCATAAGGCATTCACACCGGGACCCCGCTGGCAGCGCGCGGCCCCAGCGCGGGCTCTGGCCGGAGCGTTCCCGATGGCCGGCACGGGGCAGCACCGCAGCCAGCGCGGGCGCCTGTGCCGGCCACAGCAACACAATCTCGAGGAGGACGTGCCTGCCAGCCAGCCAGGGAAAATCTCACAACAGAGACAGGATGGGAGTTTGGGGCATTCCCCTGGTGAGCCATGGTGGCTCCTGCGCTCCCTCACACTCAATTTCCTATTCACAGCACAAGGACCGGGGTGAATCCATGGGCCTCATCCAGAGCTAGAGCAGAACCAGCCATGCCGTCCTGATGAGGAGCACAATGACACCCCACGGCCCATTCCCACCAACTCCCAGCACGGAACAGCCCTGTCCCCACACCGACAGTGCAGGGATGGAGGCAAGCAGGGCCTTCCTTCGCTGTTCAGCAGCGCCAGGCAAGGAGCCAGCCTGGGAACAGCCAAACACAACCTTTGCCAAGACTGCACCCATCCAGTGCTGGGCTCGGGCTGGTACTCTAACAGTTCAAGTTTGGATTACCAAGTTCTGTATAACAGGAACAGAAAGAAGCCGTGACTGATTCTATCCACAGCCTATTTTCCTTAACGCTAAACATCCGCTTCTAACAACTGATGTTTCGCTCAGGGAAGAAATAACCTAAAGAGAGTGTTATAATCCATTTTAATCTGTCCCAAATGATAACAAGGGATGGAAAACGGGCCCTAAGTATGAGGGTTTTCCTCTCTTCACCCCCATAGCTTTTAGAATCAAAATAAGATTGAAATGAACAACTGTTCAGAAAAAAGCATGCCAAGTCTCAGAGGAGCCTCACCTGCAAGTGCTCAGAGCTGCCCACCCCCACGCCCACTCCAGGAGCCCTGTGGTAGCCACAAATCTAACTAAGCTAATTAAGCAAGTGCCTGAACACTGAGACAGGCTGAGCCAAAGTTCTGCTCAGGTAAGCAGAGGTCAACTGCTTCATCTGGCCAAGGCTGCTCACCCCGCTGGGGACACTTGATACCCATCACAGGAAGCAAAGGGGCCGAACAAGCACTGACCACATCATCACATGGGGCAAAGGACATCTGCCCTCTGACCCCTGGCACACGGGGGTCGCCCAGAGCCCCTTTTACCCACCCAAACTGGAACAGCTCTCACTTTTTTTTCTTTAAATGCAAAAAACGCCCTCAGGATGCAAACCAGTCCAAAGAGACACAGGCTACATACAAAAACCAGACACAATAAGCCTTGCATTGCATGTCTACAGGAATCTACCAGGCGTGCGCACGGACAACCACACCTACACCGACACAGCAGCGACACCTCACCTCCACCTAAACCACCCAAAGGCATTTTTTTTGTTTCTTTTGTTCTTTTGTTACAGAAGGCCACTTTGAAATAAAACAAAGAAAGAAAAGACAAGGAGCCCAACAGCAGCGGCAGCAGCCAGCTCAGCGGGATGATGAACGCTCCGGACACGCCGCGGGCGCCCGGAGAGCAGAGGCCTCTGCCAAGGGCCGTCCCCTTTGTCCAGCTCTGCTCAAGAAACCAAAACCCAGCCGTGCCAGTGGCCAGGAGCCCAGTGGTGACACTGGAGCCCCTCTGGCCTTCGACACCCAGCACCCAGCCCCAGCACAGACAGACAGACGGACACACACACATGCAGAAAAACCCCGACGGCAGCAGTTTGGCTCCAGCCCTTATTTCCCCATGTGAGATGTGGGTCACCAGCTGCCCCCACCGTGGCCCCAGGGACACGCGACCGCTGCCTCTCAGATCCCACTCAAGCAACTGCAGAGAACATGGGAAATCAGATCACTTCCCTTCCTAAGATAAACTACGCCGATCAGGCTAATTTTTACTGGTGAGGTCAGGAATACATTCCTGTATCTAAAGTGTCAGCGTTAAGAGCTCTTTTCAGGCTCATTCTGAAGTAGCAGTTTGGGTTCTTTGCCCTCTGCCTGCACTTCCCTGGCAGGCGAGCTGGAAGTGGCTTTGGCTGGAAGTGGCCGCGGGCAGGCTCAGCCCAGCCGGGGCAGCACGAGGCTCCCCACGGCACCGCCGCCATCCCCGGGGTTCTGTGCCCACAGATCTGCTCAGCTCCGAACACCCCCGGCCGTGCTGGCTGAGCTCTAAGCGCGGGTCCAGCTCCTGAGCACGATTCGGCTGTCGGCAGCGGGACACGGAGCGTGTGGGCTGCCAAGGGCACCCGCCCTCAGCAGAACCATCTCCACTGACAAACAGGCTCCGAGCCAGGTGTGACAGGACAGAAAACCCTCTCAAACTACTATGCAGAAATTCCATTTTCTACTGTTTCTGTGATATGGTTACCAATAACTAATATTATTCAACAACAGAAGAGATTTCTTGTAAACTTCATATTTATTGATTTTTTTGGGGATAAATTAGATCTTATGAATCCCCAAGTGTACATATATATTTATATATAGCTTTCTCCATAGGGAAAACATTTATCAAAGGAGGAGAGACATTCCTAAAGTGCCCCTTGTCATACAGTACTGAACGGGATTTCTAAGAGCATCAGTGTAAATCCAAAGTTTCTGAGCAGGAATAACAGAGGTGGAGAAGGAAGGGCTGTGGCTGCTCTTCTTCCCACAGAATAGAGAGAAGTTTGCTGACTTTAAAACACAAAAAGAAAAACCCCAAAGAAATGTTTCTGGTAGCCCTGAAAAAGGCAGATGAGAACAGGGGTACACAAGACATCTGGAGCAGCTCACAGGGCTGGCCAAAGGGGACATTCCTAATGGGGAGGCCAACACCCATGACAGGGATCAGACACACAGCATGGCACAACTCCAAGGGGAAAGAAAAACTGGCCGAGATACAGGACTGGGCAAGGCAGGGCCACTTTTTGCTCTAAACTGTAAGGGAGGAGAAGATGAGGTCAGCAGCAGCCCTGTCCATACAGCACAGGCCATTCAATAACCCATCAGAAAGCTCATCTCCCTGGGGCTCGGCCAATACTGCACTGAGCCCATTCTCAACCCAGCTCCTTCTCCTTTGCTGAGGAGATTTTCTTATTTTGTAAGTTGGAACAGTAAAAAAAGGCAGAAAAACACGTCCTTCCCCTCCTGACACCGCTGCAGAAGGCAAAGCCACACAGTCCCTCCTGAGAAGCGAGGTGACCCTGCTGCACATATTCAGCCTCGAGGAGTTTCTGATGAGGAGCAACTGACCCGACAACCAACCCTATCTCAAATACTGGCACACAACGGCCTCCTTGGGAAAGCACCTGCAGGGACAAAGGACAATCAAGTCCTGTCAATTCCAGGAATCCCCCAGTGTTACTGGTGCACTGGAATGAGAAAAAACAATCTGCTTAAATGCGGTTTTAGGATAAGAAATCCTTCAAGGTTTGTCCATTCTGCAGGAGCTGTGCTGGTAGCACAGCCAAGAGCTTCCTGAACTCAAGGATGCATGAAAGAAAAATAAAACAAGTGGTAACTGGGGCTTTACAAACAGACTTTACACAATTCCCAGTGACACCTGCTCAGAAGGCACAATCACCGCTGACCTCTGCAGTCATTTCTCCTGCCTCCAGACGAGTTTTAACTGGGGACAGTACGGAACAGGCAGATGTTCTCAATTAAACCCCTGACACTGTTCACAACAGTCCTCAACAGGCTGAGGTCCTGCTAGAGTCAACAGGTCTTTTGGGCAGAGTATGGATGCTGCTCTCCTGCAGGAGACCTCGCCCCACACTGGATGCAGCTGGGCAGCGAGCGAGGAGCGACGGCTCAGCTGCCCTGACCTCCTCCTCTCCCAGAGCTCCTGGGCACGTGCTGCGACCATCCTCCCATCCTGCTCCGGGAGAACGGCTGCTGGCTACAGCAGCATTTTGCCTGCAGTAAGGACTGTGGAATACTTGTTTTAAAAAGAGAGGAAGACAGAATGGAGATCATTCACAGCAGTAACTACGCACGCAGTGCAAGAACCAGAACATTCAGCCAGCAGCGCAACACGTCCTAAGCAGCTTCCCGGGCAGGTACCAGCAGAGCCAAACAGCATTCCTCCTCTCCTGGCTCTCTGGGATTTGCCACTGACCTCAGACAGGTCTGCCCCAAACACCGGGAAGGGGGAATGGGAGGGTCCTGAGGGATGAGGGTTCTTTGGTGCACATCTCAGTGTCAGACACGAGCTCTCACACTGACCTCCTGCAGCAAACCCTTATCCTGCATAAGGGGAGACTGCTTCCCTGTCAAAGGGAACAAAGCTGTTCGAACTGCCTGCGCTCTGGAAGGGAACCACATCCCCATTTATCCCTTTCCAAACCCACCGGCTCCCACACCAAAGCGTGGTCAGGACAGAACAAACCAACAAACATTAACCCATGCAGCAAATCTACCTCATTTCTCTTGGTCTTCTTGTCCCAGGTTCCATCCACCAGGCCACAGAAACGCCCTGCAAGCTGCCAGCACAAAGTATGTGCCTCTGCCAAACAACAAACCCGAGAAACCTGGGGGGGCTTGGACCCGTAGGAGGGACCCTGACCGGGGCCATGCCATGCACAGAGATCTGCAAAATCAATTATTGCGTCAGCAAACCAAGCCAGACAAAATACAAATTCCCCCAAAAACATCCAAACAAAGCATTGTCAACCATTAAAATAATAAAAACCAGTATTTTTTGACATAGCTATAAAAATCAAGTCATTTATAAAATGGCAACAAATCAAGTCTGGTTGTGTATTCTTTTTTCCTTTTATTAGACAGGACAGAGAATTTCCTTAAAATGCCATAACAAGTCACAGTGATTTTAGATGGTTTTTGAAATGTAATATATCGATGGGAAATACCTTTAACATGGTTTGACTCGTGGTTTGTTGTTGGGGTTTTTTTGTCACTGTACTCTGGTCCACCAAACCATCTATCTTATAGTTTCTTGTTTAGAGAGGACACTCTGCCTTCTTCCTCCAAAAATGAATTTTGTCTCATAATCCTGCAAAATAATCAACCTTACAAAAGGCCTTCAAATGTTATATTTATATATATATGTATATACATATATATACACACACATACACACATATATATAAATATAGACTTCTATGATTTTTTTTCCCATTCTACGCAATGTCTCGATAAAGAGATCAGCAATTTTTATTCTACAAAGAAGCAACACATAAGAGGGCAAAATTAAAGTCTTAAGAACATCATATCCATAGTTCACTCATTACACATAAAAGGAAAAAAAATCACCATGAACAACTGTCTTTGAAGTTTCTCAGATTAGCAACTCCGAGGGCGGAGCGGCCCCGTCCCGGCGCCGGCGGCAGGCTGGGCACTGGGCGGCTCAGGACAGCCCGGCCCGGCCACTCTCGGCATTCCTGCGCCTCCCTCCCGCCGAGTCGGACGTGGTTGGAATGTATGGAGTTTCCTTAGGAAAGGTTCCCAACAAAGACCTCGCCGTCGGACCGTCCCCTCTAGGCCAGCTTCAGCGTGCTCACCGGGAATGACGGCATGGTCACCATAGTCACCGGGTTCAGGACCGTCTGCCCGACCAACTGCGGGTGATGGACAACTTGGGTTCCTACGGCCGGCTTGGCCATCACGGCCGGCTGGCCCAGGCTCGTGGTGCCGTTCACTTGCTGGTGCGAGATGGTGTGAGCGATGTGGCTCACGACGGGCTGGCTGACGGCCACGGGCTGGGGGTAGATGGGCAGCTGCGGGCCCAGGTGGGCCATGTGGTTGATGGTGGCCGGGTGCACAGTGATGTGGCCGATGGGCTGAGCAGCAGTGGTGAGTTGCACGGGGCTGGATGTGGAAGGTGCAATGTGAGCAATGTGCTTGGTCTGTGGACCCTGAATGACGTGGTTGACAGTCTGGATGACCGAGGCGTGGGTGGTGGCGGTGTGGGCGATAACAGTCGATTGCACGGTCGAGGCCGCCACGATGTGAGTCTGTGCAGGGACGATCGCCTGCGGCGGGGCCAGGGCTTGTGTCTGGGGGGGGGGG
>VZTE01001746.1:3540546-3569405 GCA_013397775.1 Eulacestoma nigropectus
CGTGGGGCTTCTGCTGGATGGACACGTGCGGGGGCAGGACCGTGGGGAGGGGGGGAGCAGCATTGGGGGGGACGGCTTTCAGCAGCTCTGGGTGCTGGCGCTGGGTGAGTTTTGGTAATGAGTTCACTGGCCTATCATCTTCCATATCTTCATCCATGTTGTCTTCACCCTCTGGAAAACACGAAAGGAAGAAACTCCCATAAAAAAGCAAGCAGAGCATGAACTGGACCAACGAGCCTCCCTAAAAGGCAGCATCAGCAGAAGAGACGAGCAGGAAGCATCGCTGAGCTACAGGCTGGTGGCACAATGGCACGGCACAATGGCACGGCATGGCACGGCCCTCTCCTTGCTGCCTGTGGGCCAAGGACCCGGAGCCAGGCAGGTGTGACAGCTCAAAGACTCAGCTAGAGCAGGGTGCTCCCAACAGGCTGAGAGGTCTCACCGGGCAGGTGAGGGGAGCACCCTGAGCAGAGGCCAACAGAAAGCACCTGGCTGAGCTCTGTCTGGGCTGAAGTGGGCTCCTTCTGGGAAGAGGAACAGGGTTTCCTTTCCTGGCCAGTTGTTCCACTGATCGGCACCACCCCTTCTGCTCGCAGAGCAGGAAGGAAACAGCCATGGAGAAACATGGCAGCAAGTGTCTCGTCTGGTTCTGGAAAATGGACTCTTGTCCAGTCCAGGAACTAAGGAAGCAAAGCAGGAACATACTGGCCCTGAGATCAGGAAGACAAGCCCGGCACCCTGCACTGCCTGCTCTAGTGCCAGCCATGCAGCAAAGAATAAAAATCTCAGAAGATACAGAAGCAGCAGGAACACCAGGGAAGACCCTTCCCCTTCACAAGCTCTGGTCAGCAGCAGCTTGATGCGGTCACTTTCAGCAGAGGCCACTGCAGAGGGAACAGCTGGCACTTCTAAGGACAAAGCACTGCTACTCCCAACTTCCATCAGCCTACACCTGGAGCCTGCTCCTACCAGCAGAGGTGATGAGCCTGAATGAGCTCAGGTTTTCCCAGAACCTGCGGTATCGTCTGCCTGGCGTGCCAAGAGCAAATTCTGCCTCGAAGGAACTGCTGTGAATGGTTATGCACTGCTACAGCCTCCGTGTTTCTGGAAAGCTCTACATCCACGGACTGCCTACTCTTCCTGCTGCAGATCCCTGGTGTGGAGGGAAGCATGCACTCTCCTCTCTCACAGAAACTTCTCACTGGGAACCGCATGTCAGATATCCATTAGTGTCATTTCATCTTCACTGTGAATCCTCCTCACGCAATGTGAAGGCTCATTAAGTTGTTTAAATGCTCTGGTGATCCTCCCTGTACCAAATCCTTCTTCTGTATGTGCTGAACACCCTCCCACATCCACACAAATACAGCAGGATGCCCATTTCTAATGAGCAGGGCTGCAGAGCTGTGCAAGAAGAAAGCTAAGTTTGGAAAGCAGGGATTTATCTCCACAATGAGGTTGGATGTGCAAACCTGCACTTTGTTTCTACCTGACATTGATGCACAAGTTTCAGTTTATTTCACATGAGCAGCAGTGTGTTATTAACAACACCAATCATTACAAACACTCCAAAACCTTTTACTTTATTCTGAATGCAAAGAAACCCTGACGCTGCTAAATGAAGATCCCCACCACCCCAATGTAACTGCACTGATGACCTTCCGTGATGATTATGAGAAAAAGAGAAAAGTTATGGGTACCTGATGCTGTCGAGGTAGATGCCTGGTCATCCTCTGGCTGAACTGTCTGGCGAATAATTCTGTCAATCTCCAAGACATCCATCCACTGGCTCAACTCGTTCTTCAGTTCTGCCAGCCGCTGCTGGGTAGCGATCTTCTCTCTCGCCAGCCGTTCCATCTCGTGTTCGTATTCTTTTTCCTTCCTCTTTAAAGTCTAAAGTCGGAGAAAAGAAAAAGAAATATAATGAGAACAAAGACAAGAATAATCTACACTAATCTGGTCACTCCCATGTCCACAGATAATTTTTAATATTGCCAGTTATGCTGGTGTAAAATGTGTTCAGCTATATTTACACCTGCCAAATTCGGGCAGAAAGGGAAGGACGAGAGCCGGCACATAAAGTATCGCTCTGGTTGAACGCTTTCTGAGGGAAAACTGGTAAGCCTCCAAAACTGAAATGCTTACAACTAAAGAAAAAGCCTAAGTACTGATGAGCTGCTGAGCAACACACACCACACCAAGAGCTCCTGACCTAGAAGAGATGGGTGAAGAACCAACAACCCCCTGCACCACAGGGAAATCTGAGGTCAAACACAAAGGAAGGGTGTATGTTGTCCTCTCCTGCTAATGCCCCCTTGGTGCTGGAAATCCATTGGTAAGGTCAGGGGAGCTGCTGCATCAGTCAGCACAATACAGAGAAATGCCCCACACTGCCCAGCACTACTGCTGGGAAATATAAACCACACGGACCCGAGGGAGACCAACTATTCCAAGTGCAGCAGAAAACAACAGGCCTGTTCTATGAGTTTTTAAGCCAGCAGCGTAGCACTGCACAGCCACGGACCTGGTCCCCCAGCCCAGGGCCACACTTACTAGATGCATAAGAGAGACAAAATTAGGTGAAATCTGTAAAACTACATCCAGACTGTCCATTTTCTGAAGTTAAGTTTCACCACGGGGAATTTAAATCCCACACACACTTCTGAAAATACCAGCCACACGGAGCCCACACAGAGCCCACACGGATGCTCCTACTCCCTCACTGCTGGCAAGCACTGAGCTCAAAAGCAAACCCCACACCTGGCAGAGGACCAGGCTCACGGTCTTCTTAACACATGCTCTTTATTTCTCTCTCAGGTTCTCCAGGATGAGTACAGTCAGAGCCTGACCTCATGCCTTTCAATAGTTCTGCTGGTGTTGTAGCTCACAAGTTTGCTGGGAAGGACCTTAAAGCCTGTTCAGCCAGGCCTTTAATGCAGTCTAAAGCGACACAGATTAGCTCCTGCCGCTACCTTTGTCCCAGCAATAACAATAAAGGAAGTATTTTTAAAAGAGCCAAACAATGTGCGTTAGCAGGGCACAACCACTGCAGGTGTGTCAATGGAGACAGTTCCTCTGCCTCCAGATCAGCTAAAAGCTCCTCAAAACAGAGGGTTTTCAGGCAAAGGGGGAAGTTCTTTCTCTCCTGCTGCTTTTCAAGCCAAAGCAGGCAGCAGCCAGGCCAACACCACAATCCCACAGTTCTGTCCTGGACAAGCCCAGCAGACCTGCAGCCCGCCGCAGGGAGGGGGCCACGGGGACAGCCAGGAAGGGAGGATGGGGACTCCCGGAATCCTGGCTCTGCACCAGCCCTGACTTGTAGCCCAGAGATTCCCATGTGGCTGAGGCCCAAATCCACAGGCTAGTTTTAAAGTCTCTTTCCTATCGAGTGCAGCCAAAGCATTTTGCCTGACCCAGAAAAGTCGTGCTGCGTGTGCTCGGATCCCCTTGCAAAGGGGTGTGGGTGAGACACGGAGCAATGGAGGGGCAGGTGAAGGTGACGAGGAAGGTGCTCGTTCCTGGGTCAGGTTTAAACATGCAAGAAGACTTGCATGTAGCCTGTCTGAATGTCTTCCCCTCACTATGTCATCAGGAAAGAGGCAAGTAGAAGGAAGGCTGAGGCTAAACCTGCTGTGCAAACATGAGCCCAGCCCCTCTCTGCAGCGTCTCCCCAAAGCTGCTCTCCACGCAGGGCACGAGAGGACAGAACAGGAACAGCTCTCCAGGAGGAGCAGGCACGAAATCCCTGCAGCCTCGGCACCGCATCAGGCACAGCACACGCATATTCAAGCAGATTTGGCTTCATTCCCTGATATCAGAGGAGACTCCCAGCACCGGGGGAGAGCACTACTACGAGGTATGAGCGGGGCAGCTGGTAATTAGTTACAAACTTTTAATTACTGGGAAGACAGGCAAACCCTTAGCAAGCACCAGGAGGAGTCTCCCAGCCAAGAGAGCCAGGGAGTTCACTGTGTCACTCTGAGGCACTCCACAGGCTTTGGGACGTGGCACTGGTCCAAGCCCGGCCCCGTGGGCCCTGCCTCCCTCAGTGCCAGCAGTCCCAGCCCTTGACCGGGCGCCAGCTCCCGGCAGCCCCTGGCTGGGTCTGCGCCTTCTCCGGGGCTGCGGCACGGCTGGGAGCGCTCCAAGGGGAGCTGCTGGGGAGGCTGCAGCAGCACATGGGCTGGAGGCACCGCGCATCTTTCAAAAACTATTCTGGGATGCAATCCACTGGAGCTCACTTGGTAAAGATGGATCTGCAGGCTGAGCTGCTCTGGCCTAGTAATGAACTGAGTGTGATTAACTGGAGCCCTCCTCCCTCTCCTGCAGCTCCCTCCGAGCAGCACGGCCCCCTCTCTGCAGGTCCACGTCGGTGCAGTCCCCTCCCAGGCTCTGCAGGGACTGGGAGTGTGCCCTGCACTGGGAGCTGAGCCTGGGAGCAAGGACAGCCCTGGCCCCAGTGCAGCAACGAGCACTCATCGAGGGGCAGGGAGCAGAGACCCTCCTGCCTCTGCACTCCTTGCCACCGCAGCCGGCGTGGATGGAGCAGCTGCGCGTCTCCCCGTGTGCCCTCTGACCGTGGCACTGCCAGCCCCGGGGACACACAGATCTCTGGCATCCGCCTCCTGACAGATTATTTTCTGCAAATCACCCTGCCCACATCAGGTGCCAGGATTTCCCGTCAGTCAACAGCAAGTCCACAGTGACAGCCAAACCTTAGTCACTGGGACTGTGGTCACTGACCTGCTCCTGCACATCAAAACCTTTAGAGACACCCACTGATCCCCAGGATGTTTTTCTAAAACAGGAATTTCTGTCAGCATTATCACCATAGATCCCATGCAGTACAAAATCAGCCACTTTAAAGTAACATATAACCACACAGACACTCTTTTCCCCAAACCCAAGCCTTTGGCATTTTCCAACAGAACGGGCATGTAATGGTAGCACTGAAAAGGGCAGAGGGGACCCTAAAACTACAAACAACACAGTAATTGAGAAATAAATTTTGATAAAAGAAATTCATGCAAAAGCCCAACCATCTTTCCTTCAAGATCTGAAATTTCCTTAAGGCAGAGGCCTGGGCCAGCTGCAGGGCAGGAGCCGCCATCTGACCCACCCCCACAGCCACTGGGAAGGACCATGGCAAGGGTGCACGTCTGGTACTGGCACCTGGGATGGCAATTCAGCTGCTTGCCAAGATCTTGAAGGACACACACGTAACCTGGCTCATGAAATACTGATCCTGTTTCTCCATGGTGGAAAAACCACTGAAGTTACCTGCAATTCTGTTTTCCCACTTCCTTAGAGAGCGGCCAGGCTGGGCTGGCCCCAGGAAGGCCAGGCGTGCCCCTCGAGCTCTGCACTGTTTGCAGAGGGCAGCCCAAAGCCGGGGGTGGCACCTCACCGAGCACAGCCCACGGGCACCACGGCAGCGCCAGATCTGCTGAAGCAGCAGAGCCCACCCCACCCCACACTGCTCTCTGCAAGCACCAGCTCCAGCACAGACCCTCCTTCTTACGTCTGTGCCTCCATCATCGTAGCATTTCTTTTTTTCCTGTTAAGCAATTGGGAACCCTGGTTGCCCAGGCAACTGTTACACTGCAGTGTGAGGAACCTACAGAAGCTACGACTTCAGAACTCTCTTATTTTCACATTTGTGCACTTAAAAAAAATTCCACGAGTATAATCTAGAAGAGTAGACCTTGGCCCTGCCAAGGAGGAAGCTGAGCTACCCCAGGAAGAAATCATGGATTTCCTCATACTCTTGTGAATCCATCCATGGCTTTTGATGCTTGGGAAGTTTTGCAAATCAGCTGCTGGCTCTGGTGAAAGCAGATGATGTTCCACTCTGAACAGTCTCAGTTCTGCTGAGCTGAAGCTGAGAGTGAGCCCTTTGCAGCAGAGCAAGGCCTGAGCCTCCCCTGCCAGGCACCACTGCACCGGGCACAGCAGGGGCTGCTCCATGGGCAGGTGGAAGCAGTGACAAGGGCACTGGTGAGTCCCTTCATCTTTAATTTAAAGACCAGCAACCAAATTAAAATCCACATGTGGGTTTGCTTTTGCTCCCCTAGAGTATCTGATTCTCCTCCTGTACCTGTCAGCTCCTTGGCAGCCTTTATCCACCTGGATTACTGAAGCGAGACCAGACGGTTGCAGCGACAGCGAAGGCCTGACACAATTCCAGTGGTAACACTTCCCTAATTTGTGCACACTATCCCAGCTGTTTTGGAGCCACTGTTTGGTCCTTGTGTCATCTCCCTGTCATTATTTGGTACACACATCATACACCAACTCCTGCTCTCCTTGTGTAGCAACAGTCATTTGTCACTGCAAAGAATTTTCCATTTTATAGCTGTCTGTAATTAAATTGCTCACTCTCATGTCAAGAATGGAAATAATGCCCCCACCGCCTTCCCTGCGCCTGCCTCAGGAACCTTGCTGGCCCTGCGGCTGGCATTAGTGGGGTTTAAAAGGCCTTACTACACAGTTCCCCTCATAAACATTTTATTAGCAGTTTAAAAACACACTTTCAATGATGAGCTTTTCCAAAGCATATTTCAGCTGTTTTCTTCCCTTACATGGCATTCACTGATTGAAAATACCTCATCAATGAGCAATTAGGAGAGTGATCGGCAATTTCGAGCTGGATTCTTTAACTCTCTGCCCTGGGGATCGCAGCCGGTGCCACAGAGTGGGATCTGCTGGGCCAGGGAGGGTCCTGAGCTGCCACTCCACCTGCAGGACCTCCAGCACAGCACAGACCAGCTGGTCAGGCTCCCAGCTGCTGCACAGAGCTGTGATTCCTATACGTAATGGCAAAAACCTTAAATCCTAAGAAAAGGATCTTATCCTTGCTGGGACTGCCTTGGTGCAGGAGATTCACAGTAGGAGCAAGCATCTTCCAGCCTGACTCCAAAAACGTTCCAACCAGGACCAGAGGGATGCTGGGGAACCAGCTGTCCCCACACAGCCCCAAATGGAACCCAAACAGCCCCAGCTGCCAAAACTCCACTGGCCAAGGCACCACACTCACCTGGAGGACTTGGGGATTTTCCACCACTTCTATCAATTCTGGGCACTCCTAACTCGAATCGTGCTAAATTGTCTCCGTTCCTCAGCTGCCACGAGCAGTTTGTTCACAGCCCAGCACCTACAACAACCACTCGCCCCAACCCCACCTGACCTGCTGCGATGGACGGTGAGGAGCCGGTTCCCCCGGCACCAGGCCAGCGTCCCCAGCCTCCGCAGCCACTGCCTGCACGCGCCAAGGTGACAGCACCTGCCAGACCCTGCCCCTGCACCGCAGACCCCCGGCCCGCTCCTGCCGATGCCGACCAGCCCCTCCAGCCCCTCCGTCTGCGAGAAGCAGCCGTGTGTGAACCCTGGCTGGTTGCCACGGGAACCAAAGCCATGGTTTCCATGGCAACTGCTCCGTTCTGCCGGCGATCGGAGGTGAGATCCCGCAGCGATGCCGGATGTGCTGGCCTGGTACCACAGACAGAAAATACAGGTGGGGCACAGGGGCACCACCACAGAGAGACGTCACCGCTGTGCTGCAGCCACCCCGGGACTGTCACCACCCACAGCTACACCTGACTGCAGCCTGGGCCACAGGAGCCTCTGCTCAGCACGGGACCGCAGCCTCGCTTTCCCCCAACACGCGGTAAAATCACAACGGGCTTGACCCAAAGCCCTAAGGCATTAACAGACTCAGCAACAGGAGAACGGGGCGAGGGCCTCGCCATGACCAGTCCCCAGCAGATCGGGAGAGGGGACAGCCTGAGTGCTAATGGGAGGAGGAGCAGGACAAGGACTTTCGCTTCCAGTGTTTGTGCTACAGCTTCAGCCTCCCGAGATCTCAAACTCAACCTTCACACCAGGACCAAAACCAAAACCAAGCCTGCAAGGTGGAACAGAGACTGTCCCTCGCTCCCCGCCAGTGTGACCCCCTGCACCAACAGCCAGGCCATGGGTGTTTGCCAGCAGCCTCGTGACCCAGCTCTTCCACGTGTTCAACTCCTGGCCGAGGACGGCAGCCAAGGAGCGCTGCTGTATTCCGGGAGGTGACCTCAGCCTCACGCACGCACGGGGACTTGAGGGAAGGAGCACGTCCTCGCTGCACAGGCTGCACCTGCACAGGCTGCACCCGCTTCTCTGCAGGTCCCAGCGGAGTGGGCACCACCCACCACAGCTCAACCTGGCTGCAAGGGTAGGGATGAACTTCTAGACAGAAATACTTCCCAGAATAGGAAATCTGCCTGGAGCAGAGCAATCACGGAAAATGAGAACATGCGCTGGTATTTACATTTATCATTTCACATTGATAAATGCACTTCAGGCTCCTGATAAAAAGAGACAGCAGGCCATAATCTGTAATCAAAACTAGGGCTGGAACGTGGCTGTTTGCACCGACCTGTCAGAGCCAGCCTCCTGAAGCACCACGCTCTGGACAAAGTACAAACAGTCACTGGGGCAGAGGGGAGGAAGAATCCAAATCAGGAAGACAAAAAATAAATTCAGAAAAAACAAAACAAACAAAAAAAAAAGGTAGCAACCAACTGGAACCCACAGAATAACAAAGTAGGGAAAAGCAGAGCCATCCCAAGGCCGGTCACTGGACCCATGCTGGCTGCCACCAGTTAAGCAGATCTGGTTTATTCCTTGATATGACTCCCAAGGACACAAGAAATTTAATTTTAAAATAATTGAAGTATGATTTGCAATCTCTTGGTGTTAAGTTTGGTCGTGTGTTTTGCTTTTCCTATTTTTATTTTTTTAACCAGTCTCTGTCGTTCAGGAAACAAACGAGACATTTTTAATGATTCCAGTGGATTCCAGATGCCCCAAAGACCCTGAAATACTGTGGTGTGATTGTTACTTAGAAAATGATCCCAAACAAATTAAAACAACTTGGGAAATTAAAACTTGAGAATTTTTAACTTCAAATTTAATTCTGCAGCCTTTAAATTAAAAAAAAAAAATTGAAATTAAAAAAAAATAGTGGGAAATATGCTTTTGAGATTAACTGTTACCATTTCCTACAAACAGAAATGAAGCACGCTGCATCTCAAGGAGACATTATTATTAATAACACAAATGCTGGATGCAGGACCCCGGAAGCTCTTCCCGAGCCTTTGTGATGATGCATGGACAGCAGCTCCAGAGGGCAGCAGGCTAGTTTATGCCTTGAAGCCACAGCCAGAGCTGTCTGCCAGGGATGAGGAGGAGATTTCTGAGCAGATACGTTATCCCTACATCAAGTGCTGCAGTGCTTCCGTATTTTCCTTGCAGGCATCTCTGAGCAGCTGATGCAGGAGCCAAGGCAGAGTTTTGGACAGGTCCTGGGTGTAGCCCTCCCTTTGTTCCCATTCCTACACTTTGGCTCAGCCAACAGGCACAAGGCACAGGTGAGCTGCACACCTGAAGGGAACCTGCCCAGGGAGCAGGGAAGTGAGGGCTTCTCCTGGGAGAGGACACCTGCCAAAACTCAGTTCTGGCAGGTGATGGCAGTCCCAACAGCCAAGGGCTCTGACAGAACCACTCCCCCACACCGCAGCAGCAGGTCCGAGGTGCTGGTGACTCAGAATGGTGCCATCCTCCCGCACCACCTCTCCTTCCTGTTTCCCCATCCGTCTAAGGAGGTCAGTGCCAGTTAACTCACATCCCAGCAGCTCCACCCACGGCCCACAGAGCATATCAGGGTCACCTGAGGATTTCTCTCCATCCACCTCCCTCATTGTCAGGGCCATGATGGCAGTGGGAGGACACAAAACCCAGCTGTTAAACACAAACCCACTCCAGCACCCGTGCGAGGCCACGAGGCAAAGCTGTGCCCAGGTGGAAACCTCCATCTGTGCTGGAGGGCTTGGGTCTGCATTGCTGCTGGCAGTGTCAGAATCCCCCTCATTTATTATTTTGTAGCTAACAACGTTGGCTGCTGTGACATGCACAGCTGCAGAGTTCAGAGAACACGGAACTCTGCAGTGCTCCACGCACCACGGTTATCGCTTTCTTACAACTATTTGTTAGCAGTTCCAATCAGTCAGTAACTACTCCATGGTAACTTCAGAGAATACCAACACACACCTTTGCTACTGACGAGAACAGGAACCCAGCGTGCCCTGTCACTTCTGCCACAGGGTCCTGACCTCTTCCCAGGCCCTCGAGGAAGAGCAAACCCACAAAGCAAACCACACAGCTGTGACATTTGGTGGGGTTTTGGGTTGTTTGGGGCTTTTGCGGTGTTTTAAAGGCAGGCGACTTCTGCAATGTCACACATAAAATAGAGCCCATGCAACAAGCTGTAATTATCACTGCTCTCATTAGGGCCCATGCCCTGTCTCCCCTCCCACACCAGCTCTGACAGCAGGTGGCAACCAGACCAAGCAATGGCCCCCACACACACCAGCTACCACACAGCAGCATTCCTAAACCCTGTGCTGCAATCCACTTACAGGCTAGTTTGGTTTTTACAACCCTGAGTGCTTCTTCAAACTACGAGTTAAATGACAGCAGTGGAACAGGTGTGGATTCTCTGACAATTACAAACACACTGTCAGATTTACAACTCCGTTCACCCTTTCCAAACTTTCATCGACAACTCATGAGTGAGACACTTTAAAAAAAAAATCACCATCCCTCTTGGCAAAGGTTAAGAAACAGCCTCCAATCACTCAACAAGGTTCAAATGCTTGACATTTTTAATCACTATTACAGGACATGTTTTGTGGCCAATCCTGCAAATAAAAACGCCCTGATGGCTCCCTGGATGAGCCTCCCTGCAGACAGCTCCTGCTGCAGCTGGAGGAACAGCGAGGAACTCAGTTTTACATTTTTAAGCAGCTTCCAACTTGCTTTATTAAACACTGTTTTTTTGAAGATCTTATTTCTCATCACTTTCTGAAATCTACAGATGACACCACGTTGCATGACCATAGCCTGTGGATGCTGGAGGCCTTCATTACTGGCACTGAGACTCTGGCTAATTAGACAAGATAGAATCAGTGGATCAGGTCACGTAAACAACATGAAGCAGCACAGCTTGGCATGTGAATGCTGCTCACATGAGGGAGGCACGGCAGGTACTGATGGACCCAACTCTTACTAGGCAAGTTCTACAGAAGATGAGTATATTCACCTCATAGCTGGCACAGAATAAAAAATAACAGTTACAGCCAACCTCGTCAAGGTGGGGAACTTAACAGGATTCAGCAGCACAGTTTGGTTTATGCATTTTGATCAATAATCCAGCCACAACAGTGCCTGAATGTAAATGAGTTCTGGTCTTTAACCACAACCATTATCAGACCTGTGGGTTTGTGTCTGCAGTCCAGCACCTCCTGCACCAGGATCTGGCATGGCTGCAGGGTCCTCTGCACCCATCAACGCCCAAACCCCAAATCAAGCACTGCTATGGGACTCAAAAATCCACTGGTCTTGTTCTGGTCCTCTACATGCAGGCAGGGATGAATTACTGTGCTCAGGCACCAATGAAATGACCGGTAAATAAAACAAACTAAAAGAGAGATGCTGTGGATCTTAAAAGGAAAATTTAACCAATGTAAAACCAGTATCTAGTCTGTTCACACGTCCACAAGATCAGCTTAAAAAGGGCATCACAAAGGATTTTTACGTACACTATTTAGGCATCCCTAGATAGTACTTTGGATTCATTCTACCTTGAAGGGAGTCAATTCTGTTGATTATCGTTGGCATGAGTAGAAAACTTTATCATTCTTAGGTGCACAACTGTTGCTTCAGGCAGTTTGAGAAGCCAAGGGAGATAAGGTGAGGATAAACAACTTAAACATCCTAAGTGATTGGCAGCACTGGTGAGCACAGGTAAGTCAGTTCCTGAAGGGTTTCACTCCTGGCAGGAGGTCAGGCATCAGCTCTGTTATTTACTGTTTGAGTCTGATGAACTCATTTTCTCAGTGATCTGAGACCCATGAACTTCTGTCCCTGCTTTAACTTCAATCCAAAGCAGCTACATACGACAAAGGAACACGCCGTCGATCTGGCAGTGGTGACCAAGGTCAGCTGAGGCCACAGCTCGGCCACGCAGAGCCAGCTCAGCTGAGGAAGGCCCGTTTGTAATCAGAGGAGGAAATCAAGCACATTTCCCCCAACATGAACAATGCAGCAATTTACTGGGGAACCTAAAGAGATGTCCACTACCTTGAGTCCAGAACACCAGGACCTTTTTTTTAGTCAAACATTTTTTTTAGCTCCTGAGAAAGGCATCAGGCCATGGAAACATGGGGCTGCTTCTAACCACCTGCAACGAGCTGGGAAGAGAGCCGCAGCCCAGCCTCATCTCACTTTGGAAAGGGAAGGCTTCCATTATGAAGGTGAAGACTACTTCACTTTGGTAAAATACTTTCCTGGCCAGCTGGATTGCAGTTCAAGTGACAGCAAGACTGTTCATATAAGCAGAAAAATCAAAAGACTGGTTTGCATCAAAAATCTATCTGGGTGATTCCTGGGAAGACTGGCCCCAGAGGCAGATTTTCAGCCAGTGGCTGCCTGTGACCTTGCTCCAGTACCTGTCCCACCAGCAGGATGTGGCATACAGGGCCAACCCCAGCTCCCGGGGGAAAAGGAAATTTCTTGCCCCTTCCCAAGGTAATAACAACAAACTGCCCACACTATAAATCCTCAGTTCAGCACAGCTACATTTTGTCTCTAACACCACAAGCAGGGCTGCCAGAGGACTTCTGTGAATTTGTAAGCAAAGTCTGTTTCACAAACAGAGCCAAAACCGCTCTGTACGACCAGCGCCTATCTGTCACCACAGCAGCCCCCCAGTGCCTCTGCCATACCCGAGCAGCACGTGCAGGGGTTGAGATCACAGTGGTGCCTTTTTGCGACACCTTCCAAAGACTTTTGCTCTTTGCCTTTTGCATGCCCTGGGAAGCTCAGCTGCATCTCAGATTTTGAAAGCACATTGTTATTTAGTCAGCATTTGAATTGTACTGGGGAAACTGGCCAACAAGCAGGACCTGCAGCCCACCCCGAGATTGACGGGCTGGGCTGGGCTGTGTGCCAGTTGTCCCAGTGTCACCTGGTGAGCAAATCACCTGGATGTCATCTGACACTAAATGTACAACAGAAAATAACCCCCGAAACTGGAGGGTGTTCAGGTGCCACAGTGACAGGCACAGTTTGACAACACAGAGCAGCAGTCTTGCCTAAGGGCTTCAATTAGCTTCCAAAGAAGATGATTACATTTCCTAGGGGGCAAGGAATCCTTCAGGGAGAATCAAATCCCAACGCCCAGCTGCACAGGCTGCGAGCCGCGTCTGACGTGTGCTGCCCCAGCAGCTCCTTCCCCGGCACGGGCGGAGCGCAGAGGGGCTCTGGGGAGGACAGGCCTGGCCTCCCTGTCCTCTGCCTGGGGACACTGCTCAGGAGCAACCGAGGGGACAGGGATCTGCTCTCTCAAAGCAAAAAGCATTTTATTCTCACCGTGGTTTTTTCCACATCTCTCCATGCATCTTACAAACTTCCCAGAGGTCTCCAGCATTTTCACTCAGGTTTTGCAGGCAGGAGAGTGAAGAACAAGAGCTGAGGTGGCCCGTGTAACAAATGGACTCGGTTGGAGGTGTGTGCTGGGGTCTGGAGCCCACTCTGCTGCTGGACCCACTGGGACACCCTGCTCAGCTGAGAGCCGCGGCACAAGAGCCCACACCGCCTCAAGCTGAATCACCAGCTAAAGGGATTATTAACTTCCAGCTGCGCTGGGCCCCATTTCCTTTGTGCAACAGTGTGCTTAATTGCAAAGTCTAATTTACTGTTGCAGAGCACAAGCCCAGGTCCAAGGATAAATTAAACTGACAGCTCTATGGGAAGTTCAGAATTCAACTTTCTAACTTATCTGATTTGATGCAGATACAAATATTTAAATCCAGCCAAGGAAACAAACAGCCTGTTTCTAAGAAGTTCCAGCTGGGAAGGGGGAAGGAAGGATTTTGTAGGAAGAGAGGCTGTAACAATCAGTGTACTGTCACAGTGCCTGCAGGAGCAGAGCAGCCGTTGTGCAGAGCATTGGTCAGCGCTGTGCTCCTCCCCTGCAAGGCTCATTTGGGTTTGGGTTTTTTGGGCTTCTTTTTTCCCTTTAGTGAAAAACCGCTTTGCTATCCTGGGAGTAAGAGTTTTTACTTTTAAATCTCTTTTGTACAATTGCCCTGTTCTCTTTTCAAAGGGAACACTAAGCCTGTGAGTGAAACACACAGAGCCTGGCACTTGATCAGTGGCCATCCCCACACTGATAGATGTTAGTTTTGTTGAAAAAGATCAAAGCTAAATTCAAACTGCAGTAAAAAAAAAAATTATTATTATTATTATTTTTGAATGCTGAATTTTCCAATCAGATTTCTAATAATCTGGGGTTTTTTCAGGCAAATAAACAGTGCTGAAGTTTTTAGCACAACTGAATCCTGTGACTGAGTCACAGACCCATGGCTTTGGTGCTGCCAAGGAAAACAGTGCTCGGGATACTCCCTGAGCAGCTGCCAGACGCTCCCACTGCCCAGCAAAAGGATGAGGAGGAGGAGGCGATGCAGCGAGGAGGTTACACAGCATCACAGGCCACGCCACGGCCCGCGGGGCAGCGAGCCAGCCCTGCGCCGGTGCTGGGTCAGTGCCAGCTCACAGCGCCCGCGGGCAGCCCTGCCAGGCCAGCGAGGCCTGGTGCTCGCCCATGTGCTCCCCACACACGTGGAGGTGGACGCTGGTACGGGCCCGAGGTCACCGCGACCTTCTCTGCCACGCCAGGCGAGCTCCCAGCCGCAGGCCAGCTGACCGACCCGCTCCTCCCGCCGCCGGCCCAGCGCCGCCACACCGACCCACGGACAGCCACGGACAGCCGGCCGGCCGGTCCCGTCCCAGGACTGCACAACCCAGACCGGCCACCAGAGAGGTTCCTCCCGCAAACTACACCGTCTGTGGTGCATGGGCAGCACAGCTGGCAAACCAGAGCTGTGCAGGCACAGCCCCTGTCGGCATGAAGGCCCCAGCACCGGAGGGGAAATGCTGTGCCACAACCCTGCCAATCTCTGCATTTTCACTTCACTGACTGACTGAACACCGCTGTAACTATACCACCCCAAGAATAGCTTCTGGACCATCGTAAAAGCAGCTGACACTTCCTAAGAGGACACGCTGAGGGTTTCACTCCCAGTGCTACACGGAGCTGTCTGAACGCTCGCAGGCAGCACCGAAGTGCACCACACCGAGGCCTCCAGGGCTGCACAAGGGAGCCAGGGAGGAGGGAGAGGCAGGACTGGCCATCACCACTGACAGCCTCAAACAGAATTTTAAGCTGCCTTCCAAAAGCACAAAGTAAAAACACTGCAGAGCAGAGTCTGCTCACAGAGAAGTCTGCACCTGCATCAGTATTCCCAGGGTGTCAGCCCCGACTCCAGACACCCTGACTCGGGACTCGGCCCCTGGATGCGAGAGCAGGTGATCGGCTCACTGCTCATGGAGGCTCATCCCCACCAACATCAGCCTGCCAAAATCCAAAGAAAGGCTCAGATCTTCTCTAAAGCCCATTAGGCTTCAATGCAACCACACCCCCAAAAAACACCTTTTTGAGCAACACAGATAGTGGCTGGGTACAGTCAGAACTTGCCGCAGCCAAAGTCTCTCTGAGGGAAGTTGTTAGTGAAAACTAAGAGAAGGGCTGAGCTAATCTAACTCTGAGGCATTACTGACTATCCAAAGCAAAGCTGAAGTGAATAATCCATGTCCAGCACTTCTAAACACCAGAGTGAAACAGTGTTTGAGAGTGACTGAGGAAAAATGGGAAGAAAATGAGAAAATACTATGTTTTACTGTGGAAAAGTCTGTTGTGATCAATCCTCAGCACCCTTTATTCCAGTCAAAATGTACACAGTTTTCTGGATCTCTATTTGCACTACAAATGCAGCAACTGTTCCAGTTTCCAGATGAATTTTAATTGCATTACATGCTACTGATTTCACATTCACAGGGGACATCTACAACAATTTCTTCTGTGCTACTATTAACCACTTTCACAAACATTAAACAAGCAAACACTATTTCCTTTCAGCTACAAACACAACTCATTTTTACCTGTGATTTCTCCTAGATTCACTCCTGGTGCCCCATCCACCTACAGCTTCATGCTGCAACCCCAAATTCCAGGTTTTCCTTGCCTCCAAGCAAATGACTTGTACTCACATGCCCATATCATCAAAATTTTGAGACATACAAAATCTTCACAGAAATCCATCTTTTGTTTAAGCAAACAGAAAACCTCCCCAAACATACACATTAAAATTCACCTGAGTCCAAAAGGAGCAGCTGAAATTCACTCAGCCTGGATCTCTAAGATCATCTGAATTATCTGCTCCCTGCCATCACCTTTGCTGGTAAGGATGATTTGTGGTTAACTTGGAGCTTCTATAATAAGGAGACTGCATGAAGCAAGTGTTCCTCAAAGATCCAAATGTTCTGGAAACCTGGAATTTATAACTGACCATGCTTGCATGGGAGAAGGAGGAGGAAGGGGAGTTTCTCTCCCATTTTCCTTTTCACTCCAAAGCCAGGTCTCTGCCCAAGCCCAGTCCTCAGCCCCGCGAGCGCTGCACGTACCTGGATGTATCGCAAGGCACTCCTGAGGACACTGAGGTTTGAGGTCTTCTTGTCATCTACGTTGGGGATGTTGCGCTTTAATGTCTCAAAGCACTCTTTCAAATGTGCACGTCTAAAGAAAACACAGGTGGGTCGTCAGCTCGCAGGACACACACCAGGAACCAATTCCACCAGAGGGCAGAGCTTAATTGGGGCCTTAATCCAGCAAAGCACCTACACCTGTGCACAGCAGTCCCCCCAGCATAGTATGCTCACAGCTGAGCCAACTCACCCCAGCAGAGATTGTGCCTGGATTCTATCCCAGCTTTGTTAGGAAGACTGGGCAGCCTTAAATGAAATATCTCATCTCCCTGTGCTGGTGCTCACTGTCACCATACTTCTAATTTAGCTAGTCAGGCTTGTAAGAGTTTTGGGTCAGAAACTGATATTTATTCTGTATTCACACTGTACACTGACCCCTGATTTTGGGTATTTTACTCCCTTTTAAATCAAAAGAGAGTCACACTGTTATGCACTGTTATTGCTTTGCAGGATCAGGGCTTTGCAGGGTGACTAGGACACAATGGTGCAGTTAAACAGAACATATTGGGAAGCAAGAAATGCAGAATTGAGCTATAAGAAAGCAAAGCAACACTGCAAGATCAGTAGAAGTCACTAAGAATTTTACTCAAGTTATCTGTTTAAAAAACAAGCAAACAAACAAACAAAAACCCGCCAAAGCCAAACAAATATTGACAGACAACAGGCCAAAAAAAAAAGAGGGGAATTACAATTAAAAAACCCAAACCCCTGGCTTTCTACGCACCTGTTCTTCTCCAATTTATTATGTACTTCCCTGGTCCCAACCCTGTAACCCAAACAGAACAAAGATCAGCTCAGTGTCAGGTTGAAAACTCCTGCATTGCACCTGTGCTTGCAGCAGTGTCTGTGTGTTGAGGAGATAAGGTCAAGATGCAAAAGGAGCAGAGGTGTTCAGTTATCACTGGTTTAACATTAAGTACATATATATCTGCCTATAATGTTTCAAGATAAACTCCATACTTTACACGTGCATCAGGTGAACTAAGCATTGTGCATATAATGCACATAAGATACACACAGGTGTGATGTGTGTATATATACACAGACACAGCTCCTACCAACAACAGGTAGGGAAAGACAAAAAGTACGAATTTTAAGTATTTGTACAGTCCCAGAGAGCCCAGATTCTGACCTGGTTCTGATCTATGCCTACAACTCCAGTGGGACAAGGTTTGTGCAGTTTCAAATTCAAGTGCACAGGATTGGGCAGACACTTCCAACTGCTTTGGGTTTTTACTGTGCGTGAAACAACACAGCTGAGGATAAACATGGAATGAAGCAATACAGGAATTCTCCAGTCACTGCTCAAGGAAAAATCAGAGTGAGTTTCTGGTTTTGGGGGTTGAGTCCACCCACTCTCTGAATCAGAGGAATATTTTTAGGAAAAGCCAAACAAATACATGTTATCTCAGTTTTTCAGCTACAGCAGTGATAAGGTACATTAGCAGACGTGGAGATTTCAAGCATCTTTCATACACTGTGCCAAGTAATTATTTGCCTTTGACTGAAAATACAGGACATTGAGGTAACCATATTTAATAAATTGTCACAAATATTTGACAGCATTTTCCTATGAAACATTTACAGGCTGAAAAAGACATCTTTTCTGTGCTTATGTCTAATGGAGGAATTCTGAGGGGACGCAGTGGTGGTGCTGCGCTCCACAATGGCACCACAGCCCCCCACACCTCCCAGGGGCAAAGCTCAGCCTGACAGCACAGCAGCAGTTTGTGAGTGCACCTGCAGCCACCCCACTGCCCACTGCCCGGGCAGCCAAACTTGTGCAGCCCGCCCTGACACCCTCGTGGCAGCAGAAACCTCCTCCACAGCTCCCTGAACCCCACACAACGTCCACGACAGGGTCTCTTGACTAGTGCACAGCCTGACAGACCCTTCATGTGTTTTACAGACAGCCTCTGAAGATCCCAGTCTTCTTAGAGGAATTACACTGGCATTTTACCAAAACCTTTATCTTCACAAACTCCTGTCTGCATTACTGTTGCTGTTTCCTTCTATGCATTTTGGGATCACTATATCCCAGTGGACACTATGAACCCTTTTTATGTCCACTATACATCTCCTCCAGCCCCCACAGGAGTCACACACCATCTCCAACACCACTGCCAAGAGTCATCCCTCTGCTGCAGGCAGCCAGGAGAACAGTCAGAGGCCCAGACAGCACAGCCAGGAGGGAAGACTGAACAGATCCAGGTCACTTATCCTGCAGGAAAACTGAGGGGCCAAAGGAAACAGGTAAAACTGCTGCAAGAAGGGAATGGTTTGTTCTCCCAGTCCACAACCATTAATACCAGACTCCGTACTGGGATACTGTGGTCTGGAAACAACCACCTACAGAGAAGGCAGGGTCTCCACCAGCCAAAGTCCTTAAGAACAAGCCAGACAAACACTAACCTGGAGCAACATCAGAGCCACAAGTCCTGTCAGAGGATGAGGGCAGACTGAATAGCTTTCAGCCCCTGCCAGCTGCAAGACTCTGAGCAAGCAGGAGGCCCTTGGCACTCACAGCACTAAGAAACTAAAACAGCAACTAAGGTGATGTCCATCCTCGGAATAACATCTCCCAAATCACATCCCAGTTTTCAAGAAAGCTCCCACAAGCAGCAGTGTCCTTTGATTTCCCTGACCAGTACAAGCAGAGATCTTCTGCCAAACGTAACACGAGATACCACTTGAGATCAGACAGGCAGGGCTGGGACTTGCTTCCTAACACAGTTCTGGCTTGGAAAAAAAAAATCCTTATACAGAATCCTACAATGTGGAGCGAGGGAGGAAAATAAAAACCCGTCAAGCTAAAAAACCCTTCTCTCAGCAATTCAAAGACATTAAACATCCACAGGTCTTGGTATTTCTGATCTGACAATGCTTTGCACAAGCAGGAGCTGCTCCACACACAGTGCACTCACCCTCCAATTCTCTTCTTGAGCTCGATGGGTTTCATGTCGTCTGCCGGTGCCAGCTTCAGAGCGCCGAGCGGCGCGGGCGCTCCCGGGTGCTGCAGGGGCTGGATGGGCTGCGGGACCACATGGTGCTGGGAGATGGCCAGCACGGGCGCCGCGTAATGCTGGAGCTGCTTAGGGCTGCCCGACGGCGGGGTCGCAGCCTTCCCATCCGGCAGGTGCGGGCCCGGCGGCCGCTGGATCACCGGCGCCACCGACGAGGCTTCCTTAGGGGCGCTGGGAGTGCTTACGAGGGGCTGGTGGCGCTGCACAAGCGGCGGCGACAGGGCGGTCTGGGCTGCTTGCTGGGGGGAACTGGTGACAACAGGGATGGGAATGACTGAAATGGGAGCTGCCAGGGGCGGGGGCGGCGGGGCCACCGGGCCCGGGGGGGAGATGGGCACCAGCAGTTCGCTCCGGGGCTCCTCTGGGGATAGGGCGCTGTTGGCCCGGGGCACGCTGGCCTTGCCCGCCTTCTTCTGCTCCTGCTCCCTCTCCAGGCAGAGCTTCTCATGCTTCTCATTCTCCTCTGAAAGAGAAACACCCACATTGAGCAATGGCGCTTCCCTGGGCACAGCCTACGACCAGCACAGGGCAGGATCCTTAAGTTAAAATACCCTGGGTTTTATACTACCCTGAGTAAATCCCAGCTCAACGGACACTGCACTGATACAAACACAATCAGGGCACCTCTTTACTGCTGTGGATTTTAATCAAGCTCTTAAACTTGGCTTTGATGCATGTATGTTCCTATACGTTTTTAAAACACCAGACGAAGTAAATGAAATCTGTGTGGCCCGACTAGCAAAATAAACCTCATCAAACGCAATCCAGGACTCTGGCTTTAATTGTGTGAACATGGCACAAACAAAATTTATTTATACAAGTCCTGTGGCGCCAGTGGCCCTGGCATCTAGACATTGCGCAGCCTTAATCAAATATCTCCAAACCCACCATCCGTGAGGCTCTGCAGATCCCGCTCCTGACAACCTCTGAGGAGCTGCAACATAAAGTGGTGCACCAACATCTTCACAGTAATATACAAATATTTGGAAAATAAAACCTTATTTTATTAAGAGAAGGACACAGACAGTTGAGTATTCTGTCTTATATAGTCACCAATATCAGGTAATTCAGAGGAAGCTCTAAGAAGCATCCCAACAGAGCTTCTCCCAGGAGAAGCTTGGGCTCGACTGAAACACTGAAGTCAGAATGTGTATTTAGGAAACTAGAGAGAAGAGCATGTATACTGCCACCTGGAATTACCAGGCTATGTTCAACCCCTCAGTGATCTTCAAGAAGAATCTGTATTCAACATAACAAGTGAAACAAGGGGAAAAGGGTCTCAGCAGGCACGGAGACGCCCAGCCCTTGCCATCCCAGAGGGTGGGAGACTTTCTAACCTACCTTTTGATTTTGAGGGGCGTAGTGCAAAACCTACAGAGAGCAACGAAGGGAACAAAACTCTTATTCCCGATTCTGAATGCCCTTTGGTACGTGTGACCGCACAGCAACACTGACCCAGATTCAGTCAACACACTGTCCTGAAGTTCAGCTGCAACAACAGCCCAAACGCACCCCAACCTCCCTTAGGAGCCCACGAGCCAGGTCAAGCAGCCAGCTGCCAGGGTAAACACTGTCCAGCACCCGTACAGGGAGAAACCACCTCCTGGATCGAGCTCTGGCACTGGGGCTGCAGCCCCAGTCTCTGGCCCTGCAGCACTCACAAAAGCACCACATGAAATTCTGTCATCAGGAAGGATTTCACATCCATACAGCACTCTTCCCAGGGCTGCCTGAGACTCAAATCCAAAGTTTTCATTCAAGTTCTGCAGCACAAGTAGGGTGTAAGTGAGCGAAAGATCTGACTGACTCCAAAACAGGAGGGAGGTTGCTTAAGCAGCAGCTGAGGCTGAAAGCTGCATTTCTCTGTATTTTCTCAAAATATTTCAGGGCATTATCAACAGTTCCTTAAAGGAAGAAGCAAAGCAGTGCAGGGTGGCAAAAACCCCAGCAGGAATCCCCCGATGCAAACACAAATCGTAGCTACCGACAGTTTCAGAGCGGTTCAGTTGAACAACACCAATAATTAATAAAGAAGAGCCCTTTGTCTGCAGATCTTTTGCTCCACTTTGCTGCTGGTTTGCAGCCAGAGCCAATGCAATGGCCCTGGCACAGGGTGCATGAGGAAACCCAACCCCGAGGACCTGCTGACTCACGGTGTTCCCTGAGCACATCCGGCCACGCCGCCAGCAAAGGCACCCGGCCTCGGGGACAGAGAGAGAGGCTGGGGGCTGACCGGCACCACCCTCCCAGGCACACACCACACCAAAGCCCACACAACTTCCACCCAGACTTAAAACTGCACCGAGACCGAGAGGAAGGAGCAGCAATGGAGTCATTAGTGGGAACCCCTGGCAGTGCCGGGGTCTGGTGAGGACAGCAGGACCTGCCCGGGCTGCGCTCAGGCCTGGGCTGGCTGCTGGAGGTGACGCAGCCACAGCGCAGCCGAGGATGCAGCCAGGAGCCCCGAGATCTGCACCGACGGCAGCGCGGCCGAGCGGGAGCAGGAGTCGGCGTGGAACTCCCACAACCACTGACGTTCATTGGGGAAGCAAGGTTACAGCAGGCATTGCTGATCAGAAGTATTTATGTAAATGTCTTTGAAAGCAGGTGCAGCCCTTGGGCTGCTGACAGCCTGCCAGCAAGGCCTTTGGTGTTGCACCCTTGAGCTAAAGAGTTTATTTCAAGGATTCTTTTTTTAGCCAAAATCTGACACCAGTGAGCCATTGCCCTCTTGGGCCTGACTTACCCACAGGCAGAAAGGACCCGTGCTCCCAATCCCAGCAAAAGGACTGGAGGGCCCTGAGCCACTTCATGGACAGAAACCCTTCCACTGGGTGGTGAAGATCTGTCTCCTGCTCGCTTTGTACTCACACCTTGCACACAAACCAAAGACACCTTTTGAAAAAAGGCCCCCCAAGCTCTATGCTTTCCCATATGAAGGAAGCTCACCTGTGTTTGGTCACAGATACAGTTCAAGGATGGGTGGTCAGCATGCTGTGTGCTCAGACACACACCAGACATGCAAGGCTCATTCCTTCCCATGGGGGACACTCAGCACAGGAACTCCTGCAAGCCCAGACACAGAAAGCAGCCAAGGCTCAGGGCATCCCCTTGGGCAAGAGGACAGCTGAATCCAAAGGTGCACCCCAAAATTATGTGTCATTTCCACTCATTCTTCACACTCTTATCAACGGGACTGAGGACAGAACAAACCATGGGAGTGAACCAGTCCTGAGAACCCCCAGGGGACGTGAACCACAGCCCAGGCATGAGGGGTCCTGGAATCCCACCCTGCCCACACCACTCCACTTGCCAGCAGGCTCACATGGCGAGAGCAGGCACCTCCGGTCCCTGGCCATGCCACCCAGGCAGCGACAGCAACACCAGCAGCCATGGGACAGAACAGCAAATCCTGTCCCAGGAGGACACAGAAACAGGGTCAGCACCCCTGACCAGTGGCCTGGTGCTATTTTAGGGCCTCGATGGTCCAGGAATAGACAGTACCAGGCACTCTTTGTTACCTCATAATCTGCTGCATTTAAATATATCTCATCCCTTTTGCTTGCCCTGGAAATGCCACCCATCTGTCACAGCCACTGCAGCCAGCGCCAGCCAGGGAGCAGTGGGCAGAGCTGCACGTGCCCTCGGGCCGGCAGCGTGGGCCCGCAGCAGCCAGGGCATGGCCTGAGCCTCCCGGAACCATGCTGGAGGAGCAGGCCTTAAGGGATGTCAGTGCCCTTTGAATGCTCCTGCTTTTCACTAAGGACACTATCAGCACTCAGAATTTACCAAGGGCGTGTGCCTTTGCATAGCCAAGCATCCTACCTCTGTGTGTGCTCTAACTCCAGGAACAGTGAGGCAGTTCTGTGGTGTCATTTTCTGAATGGTCTGAAGTGTTTTTCTGAATAATTCAATGCTTCTGGGAGCTTATCCTGCACACCTCGAACTGCTACAGCCCCGGAGAGGAGTGCCCTGGGCGTCACTCACGCTGGATATGCAGCAGTGTCACCCGCAGGAGTCACTCCAGGCTCCTACCAGGAAAGTGCTGGGTACAGAAGAGTCTCCAGGTATTTACTACTCTCAAGGCTGCCCTGGAGGGGGACAGTCATGCCAAGAGGAAGGGCAGGCTGGAGCCTGGAGGTTGGTTTCTGTTTCTGCAGGTCCCTGGCTCTGCAGGGGAGAACCAGGAAAGGGGAGATAAGAACAGTCAGCAGAACTGGAGCCCAGCAAAGCTCAGCCTCAGCCAACCAAGCTCTGAGTCACAGCAAATGCTGCTGACACCAGAGGCTGCAGCACAAAGCCAGGGGCACTTCCAGGCCCAGGAACAAGCTTGGAGGAATGAGAACCCTTTGAAACTGGGACCCTTTTCCGAGTCCTCCTGAATTTTGGTTGACAACAGCACAAGCCCCACTTTTCTCTCCTCCCTTTGCTAAAACACCTCATCTGCAGACTGGGTCACCACTGTGTTGTTGCTAACAACCACAATACTCAAATCTCCACTTTCTCAGCCACAGGATGATGATGACACCTTTATGTCGTATCTCTAAAGGCAAAGGAAAATCAGCCTTCATGTGAACTATCCCTTCTTAGCACCAACCAGTACAGACCATTAGTGAAACCAGTGCCCTCGGTATCCAAACCCGAAATCAATTAAGAGAAATGACAAGGTGATCCTCTTGCCTGAGAATATCTAGGGAGCACACACTTTATTAGTACTTTATGGAGACAGATGGCTTACAAGGAAGCATTTGCTTTCAACAAAACCATTGCAGCTCCTGGAACACAGCAGGGAAAGACCCTCAAGAAATCTTGAAGCAGTTCATCTCCTAAGCCCCAAAGCAGAAGCAACCATAACTAAATAAATACCTGGCAGACATTTCTCAAATCAACAGCTTCTCCAGTCTCTACAGATAATTTACATTGTGCTTTAATAAGCTATTCCAGTGCTTAAATGAAACCCTGAATCAGGTCCAGAATAATTTTAGCTGCATTTTAGTTACAACTAACTCTTTGTGGACAGAAGAAAAAAATAAAGGGCCAGGATTTAGCAGCATTACAAAGGAAAAGAAAACAGATCATGACTGCTAAAAAAATACAACCATCATGGAGAGTCTCATCTGTACAGACACCCCAGGGCCATCAGGTCGCCAGGATGCTGAGTGTGCCGCGGGCTGTCCTGGCTGCAGTGCCATAGCTTGGCGGGCTGGAGGGATGTAAAACTCCTGTTGTACCTTCCTGTGGTATTTGGGATAAAGTGCAGGAAAGCACTGGCTCTGACAGGCCAAGTGGGCACCAACAGCACATGCCGACTCTGCTCCACCATCCGAGGAGCTCCACCTGGGCAACCAAGCAGGTGAGCTGTCCTACATGAGACAGGCCTCTGCTTTACATCAGGCACTGGCATTTTTAAGAGACAAAGTAATGCACTCTGATAAAAAGCATGTATTTTTGTCAGCTGAACAGCTTCTGTGTCACAGTTCAGAGCAAGAAGTGGCACTGATGACAGGCAAGACCCAACCCACCTGCTCCCACACACGAGGACACCATTGTCCCTGCTTCTGGCCCAGGGACAGGGCACAGACTGCAGGAACACAGTGAACAATGACGTGCCTTAAACGTACAGGTTGGAAAAGAACAGTAAACATGAACTGACTTAATAAACTGTATTATAAACAAACCACGTATTCTTAAAACACACCAAAAAGCCCACAGATGAGCCCTCAGAAGAAACTCTGAAACCTCACTTCATCCATTGCTGGCAAGTGCTCTGCAGACTGCTTTGAGTCAGCCAGCAAACACGCTGCTCATGTGTTACACAGCCAGCACAGTGTGTGTGTTACACAGCCAGCAAACACACCTGTGTGCTACACAGCCAGCACACACACCTGTGTGCTACATAGCCAGCACAGTGTGTTAACACAGCCAGCAAACACACTTGTGTGTGTTACACAGCCTGCACAGTGTGTGTTACACAGCCAGCACAGTGTTACACAGCCAGCAAACACACCTGTGTGCTACATAGCCAGCACAGTGTGTTAACACAGCCAGCAAACACACTTGTGTGTGTTACACAGCCTGCACAGTGTGTGTTACACAGCCAGCACAGTGTTACACAGCCAGCAAACACACCTGTGTGCTACATAGCCAGCACAGTGTGTTACACAGCCAGCACAGTGTGTTAACACAGCCAGCAAACACACCTGTGTTACACAGCCAGCACAGTGTGTTAACACAGCCAGCAAACACACCTGTGTTACACAGCCAGCACAGTGTGTTAACACAGCCAGCAAACACACCTGTGTTACACAGCCAGCACAGTGTGTTAACACAGCCAGCAAACACACCTGTGTTACACAGCCAGCACAGTGTGTTAACACAGCCAGCAAACACACTTGTGTGTGTTACACAGCCAGCACAGTGTGTTACACAGCCAGCAAACACACTTGTGTGTGTTACACAGCCTGCACAGTGTGTGTTACACAGCCAGCAAACACGCTGCTCGTGTGTTATACAGCCTGCAAGGGAGCACAAGACAGGTGAAATGAGTTCAGTGAGTCATGGCAAAACTGGATCTGGCAGATAGCAGCCAGCTTGTTAGGTAAGCATGTTTGCTCCAGGTAACATTCCTTGATCCCGTGAGGAGAACAAGGGCTCACTGCTGCACCTCCATCCCAGGGCTGCACCAGGGGTTGTTTCCATAGGCTGCTCACTCTAGCCAGCTTTCTTCTCAAGGAAACGAGTGGAAATGTGCAGATTACCCTTTGGAATCCTACCTCCATACTTGAAAAAGAGAGAAGAATCAAAGGTATCTGCCCATCAAAACAGGGAGTCACCACTATCATCTGAATTGGCTGCACCAGGGCAGTTATCCCTGCAATCCCATGACAGTTATCCTTGCCACCCCCAAAATTCAGACACTGCTGTGTCACAGAGCAAGGCTCTTCCTCAAGTCAAAGTCTAATTGTCAGAATAAGCATGTTGTCCTCAGAACTGCAGTGCAGCTCTCCTGTACCTGGAAGCCTCTGGAAATAGATAAACTCACACTGTGTGCTGGGAGGTGCTTTAACTACCCCTGAAAGAAACCCAGAGGGGTGTGTGCCTGCAGTGAGGCCAAGGACGAGGCCACACACCCCCGGAGATGCTCGGGACCTGTGTGTGCACCCTGGTAAGACAGGAAGAGGCTGAAGGGGCAAGGAAAGCCACGTGGATACCTGCCGGGACACAAAACTGAGATAAGCAGAGGCACTGGTTATGGCCAGAGGGACAGGACATCACCGCCTGGATGCCAAGCGTGCACTCATGGGAACCAGCCCGTGGGGCATCCAGCAGGACCCCACTCCCATGTCAAGGGCTTGAGCTCTCCCAGCAGCTGCACCCCAAAGCTGGAGATGGTTCAGGCTGCACCCCAGTAACTATCAACCACAAAAAGAATGACAGAGCAGTGACAAAAGCTGCCAGCCCAACCTCCCAGCAAGCCCAAGGAGAATGTGAAGACCCAAGCACTGTCTGCTTTCAGGGAATCCTTCATCTCCTCTCTTCAGAAAGCCCTCCCTCTGAGTCCCACACCACACACAGGACAGCCTCCACTGCCTCTGTCCGGCTGGAGGTGGCCCCAGCACTCCCGGCAGGCAGAATGCCCAGCTGTACCTCCCACACCACATTTTCCTGTGCAGGTACCGCAGCACTCCACCTCACCAGGGATCCCCGCGGAGGAGACCTGTCGTACCTTAACCCTCTTCCCTCCCTGAGCCATTCTGGTCTCCTTTTTCCAATACCTTTCTGGTCTCTCTTCTCTCAGTCTCTCTCATAAAGTCAGGATGATGAGTGTCTGGCTGAATGGGAGACGTTTCCCTCCTTTATTCCCAGGTATGAACAAACAGCACAGGTATTATGGGTGTCACCATGGGGTTGGTGCAGCCCCACGGACCAACTGCAGCCCACACTCCCGGTCATGTCACCAGGGGCTCCTGGGCAGTCTCTGTCCTGCCCAAGGCCAGGCACTGCTGTCAGCTGCAGACCCAGCACCCTTTACATGAGTTCAGTATGTATCTTTTAATGCTGTTTCCAAAATGGATTGATTTTCATGCCAGACTGGATCCCTGGAGTTCCACAGTGTAACTGGGGGTATAACACAAACCATAACACTTCTCAGAACACAAGATTTCAAGGGAGACCAGAGGAAAAAGGCAACGGAAGGAAGCCAACCTAGAAGACTTCATTACTCCCCAGTCCTTCTCAGCTGTTCCTCTGCTTGTGCTCTCCCCTGATATCTTCCTGCCACCCAAAGGTCACTGCAGGGCTCCTCCCTCCCGTGCCACAGTCTTCCTGGTGTTCAGACTTCCCTGAAGTGGCCACGTTTGCACTGATGCTGCTGGTCCTGCAACCAGCTCAGCCCTGACACGTCTGTGCAGCAGGCACGGTGACTGTGCCGCCCAGCAGCACCCAGAGCCCGGGGCATGCTTGCGGTGGTGGCAGCTCCTGCCAGCAGCGGGCTTTGTGTAACACCACATCCTCACACACCCCTGTCAGCTGCTCCAGGAGCTGGGAAACCTGCGTGATGTCTTTTCTTCGGTGTGTTACCCTGCCCATGCCTTGCTCAGCAATAATTCCAGAAGTTGTCCAGCACAACAAGCCAGGTCCCTCCCACCCCTCTGTGTCCCAGACCCCAGCTTGTTGCACTCACTCACAAGATGCTCCCACAGTGCGGGATGCAGTGGAAGCATCTCCCAGGAGCAGGAGACAAACCCAACAGCCTGCAGAGGCCGAGCCCCGGGTGTTTTACTGCTGTACCCTGAGCACAGCCGCCACCTGTAAGCGCGGAGCCGGTATCAGCACAGGGCTGGTGGTGGCGAGGGGACTGTCACGGGCTGGGAAGCAGCACCGGAGCTGTCACCCGCCCGGCGGGGAGCGAGGACCGGGCGGGCCCTGCCATCTCCAAATCCTGGGGTTTGTTCCGGGCTCGGGAATCCTCCTGGCCCTGCGCGGCCCCGCATCACCGCATCCCCCGTCTGCTGCGTGACTCATCACCGACACAATGGGCGGCGGCGCAAAGCGCCGCTCCCGCAGGTCCACCCGAGCCCCCGCGCCGGGGCGGCCGCGGGAGCGGGGCCGGCGCCGCTCTCCTGCAGGCAC
>VZTE01001746.1:3570461-3605853 GCA_013397775.1 Eulacestoma nigropectus
GGCGCCGCGTTTTGCGGCCGGCGCTCCCCCCGCAGTGCGCTCGCGGCCCGGGGCGCGCTGTCAGCGCGCGCGGGCCAATGGGCGCGCAGCACAACACGCGTGCTGCCCTCCACATGGGCGCCCCGCGCCGCCGCGCGCCTTAAAGGGGCCGCGCCCGCCGCGCCCCGCGCACGTGCGGGCCCGCGCCTCCGGCGCCGCTTCCCCGCGCACCCCGAGCCCGGGAAGGGACGGAATCGCTCCGCACGCCCGTCCCGGTGCAGCGCCCGCCCGGCACCGCGCGCTCGGGTGCCCGCGGGATGGGCCCGGCCCCGCTCTGTCCCCGCAGGGCTCCCAAGTTCTGTCCCATCCCTGCAGAACCCTCCCGAGCTGTCCCGGGTCACACTGCTGGCTCCGGCGTGTCTGCCCCGCAGCCGGTGCGGTGGCTGCACGGAAGGGAAAAGCCGAACCCTTTCTCTGGATAAAAGCAAGGGAAGGAGGGAGTCCGGTGGAAAGGGTCAGCACACGCAGTGCCTGCCTTGGGAAACAGCTCACACTGCGGCTGCTCACGGTTAACCTGAGCGACGTTTTCCTTTGTACGGCCCTTTTGTCAGTAGCTTGCAAAACTAAATTGAACTTCAATTACCCACAGGGAAATTTTCCATTCTAAGTATCTATCTCTGATTGACTTCTGTTTTTTGGCTGAGAAGAGATACTGAAGTAAAGGAAAAATAAACGAGTTAGAAAAACCGATGCTTCTCACAGAAGGAATGGGATTGAAAAGAACAGATTTTCATAAGAGAATTTTCATTCTACCTAAAACCATTAAGGAATTCACAAACCGAAAACTACCCTGAGGAATGGCCACTGAAGGGGGCAAGCCCAAACCCTTGTGAGAACGGCTGTGCTGGTTGCTGGAGCTTGGGGCTGACTCTAAAGGTGCTTCTGTTTCCCACCGCCCGTGCTGGGCGGTCAGGGCGATGTCTCGTCCTTGCTCAGCGTGTGACTGGTGGCCTCATGTACTGCACGCCCATCTGATCCTCCTCTGCAGATGCAAGGAGTCATTTCCTCCTGGGCTTTGCCATGAACTCATCCCTGTGTTATCTGAATTCCTCACAACAGTGATGAGGGTATCGTCATCATACACGAGCAGAAGATGTAGACAACAATGAGCGAAAGAGGTAGATAAAATGTAGATGGAGATAAAGCCTGGCCAAAAGAACTCACCTGGGGTACCTTCGGGCAGGTGTAGCTCATGGAGGGACAAGTGTCATTTCTCATGGAACTTTTCAGCCGCTTTCCAGTCGTCTCTGAAAACCGCCCCACCGGCTCCTCCGAGCTCCCACAATGAATGGAGGAGTTTTACCACCAGGAATGCCTTCCATCAGCCAGCCCAGTTCCCCAGAGCAGCCGCCTGGGCTGTGTGCTGAGCTCAGCCTGCGTGACAGCAGCGTGAGCGCTACTGAAAGTCACACAATGCACGTGGCCGTCGGGAGCTCAGCAAGAGCCGCTCCAGGGCAGACTGGATCTGATATCTCCCAAGTTCTTCCCTTTGTAACCTGGACCTATTCAGGTTTATTTTGCATGTGTTGTGTGTGACTGTATTTGTCAGATTCAAAAGTTGGGTTGTTGATAGAAACCTTTTCAGGTGCCACACAATAGTTCTGTGCTGGGTTAATGCTTTAGCAGGAGGCAAAACATTCCTTCTTCTGCCTGCTCATATCTTTTGCAACACTAATCTCCGAGGAGAGTTGTTTGTTTTGAAACCTTGAGCTCTGTGGGCTCTTGACTGCTAAGCTGGCTCCTAGCTTTGGCAGCTCAAAGTATAAATCAGCATCATTAAACATTCATATCTGAGCGATGTTTCCTGATTAAATTTATTTATTGCAAGTTTTTGGACCTGGCTGATGGAGCAGCTTGGGTACACATCTAGAATCCATCAACTGTATATTCATCTACCTCTAGAGGGTTTTATGGAAGGATTTTCGCTGGATCATTTGACACTGTTACTGGGAGCAGGGATAAACCAGAACACTTACATTGTCTGGGTTACACTTACATTAGCTGGGTTGACTTTGTGAACACTTTAGGGACAGTGTTTAAAATTTTGCATATGTGTTAGAAGTACGAAGAGGTCCAGTTTCTACCCCATTATGCTCCACTTTTGGGAAGAGCAGGCACTGGGCTACCTCCACAACCCTGCCAGATACAGATCTCAGGGTACCAAGGGGCAGAGCAGCTTGGTCTGAAGTCAGAGCTGTCCCTCCCATCAGGCTGCCCAGCCTGCTCAGGGTTATGCTGGTCTTCCTCACCTGGGCTCCTCCTGACAACAACCCATGGGCAGGAATCTCTTCCCAGGAAGAGAAGGCTCCTGCGGCTCCTGAGCAGGTGGTACTGCCCCAGCTGGGCTCCACAACTCAGCTTCCAGCACATGGGAATTCTGCTCTTCTCTTGCTCTGAATAAGCAACTTTTCAGTTCAGACATCTGAATAATCTGTCTGGAGTCACTGGAATATGTGACTGCCTAAAGTTTTATCTCCTGCTTAAATACTTTGTTGCTCAGGGCCTAAATTATGACTGAACATAAATGATTAAATGAGTGTTAATTCTCCCTTTAGGCTTCACACCAAATAAGAAATCCCCCCGACAGTGCTCACATGAAAGCGGGAGTTTATCTCAATATTTTCATTTTGAAATTCAAGAACTGAATGCAGAAAAACCCACAAGGGTGAAAATAATTAGTGCTGTTTTCTACTGAACCATTCTGACTTTCTCTGTAATCCTTTTATTTAGGGTTTTAATGACGAATAAATTCTTATTGTAAATATTTAATCATGGACAGTGGTTAAGCAGGACGTGTGTGACGAACAGGTCTCACATAGATCTGCTGATGCGGCTGAAAACTTGCCCATTCCTCCCACAGCAGCACCTGACATCCAGCCTGGGGCAGCGCTGGCAAGTGCTGACACCGAACTCCTGGGGTCTCAGACACTCCCCAGATTCCTCCTGGTTTTACCCAGTAGTCCCCTTTCTGGTCCAGGAACTTCAGCGTGACATAAGAACAGTTTATATTATGCCAATAATTCGTAATCCATAATATTTCTACTATAACAGCACACTCTGCTACAGATGAGCTCAAGGGAAGACCCAAACCCTTGTTGGGCTCCCAGGGCTCACACCTGGGGCTGGCTTTTCCTGGCATGCTGCTGCCTCCCGTGTCTTCACCTGTGCAATCCGAGCAGGTCCAGGTTGGAGCTCCACATGGGGCCAGCGTGGAAACACGGGGCAGTATCAGCTATGCAGGTCTCTCAGCAGGGCAGAACCTGACCTTGCGTGGTTTGCAGCAGCGCAGGAAACTCTGTGCAGCAGGAATGGGCTGTGCTCAGCTGCAGAACATGCTGCTGAAACTGCTGAGGAACAGGGGGAGGGAAAGGTCCGTCCAAAGTCCATAGGCTGCATGCTGAGGTCTCCCAGGTCTGGAGCAATGGGTGACAGAGACACCAACACTGAGCACATCACCACAGCCTGCTGCAGGTATGGTCTGTGACTAAAATACCTGCTTGGAATGACAGAATTTAATCTACGGAATACACAGAGAAACACAAATCTTCTCTCCTGAGAACTGGAATGGCCTCTGCGTGGCTTGGAGTCACCTTTTAACTACATTAAAAGCCGTGCCAAGTGATGCACCCTGGAGACAACAGCTACCGAGCGACTTTGACCCACCCGTGTTCTTCTGCGTAAATGAACCCCCGCGACAGCGCTGGGGAGCCCCGGAGCAGCGCTGGGTGCGCTGAGACCCCCGGGGCAGCGCTGTGCCCCCGTTCCCGAGCCGGTGCTCGGGCGTGCCGCTCTCCAGCTCCGGGACCGAGCCCCGGGGCCGCCCGGCACTGCCGGCAGCCGCCGGCAGAGGGAGCCCCGGGCAGCCGCATCCCGGCAGCGGCCCCGCAGCGATCCCGCAGCGATCCCGGCAGCGACCCCGCACCAGTCCCAGAGCGATCCCGGAGCGATCCCGGCAGCGATCCCGCACCAGTCCCTCAGCGATCCCGCACCAGTCCCGGAGCGACCCCGGCAGCGATCCCGCAGCGATCCCGCACCAGTCCTTCAGCGATCCCGCAGCAATCCCGCAGCAGTCCCGGCAGCGATCCCGGAGCAGTCCCGGCAGCAGCAGCACAGCTGGTGTGCACCGAGCACGGAGGGTGTTTGCGGGGCTTCCCAAAATGCCGATATTAAACGCGCAGCCCAGCGAGCGGCAGGTAATTGGCAATGAGAGTCATGACAACAAAGGGTTTCTGCTGTTCCTGTTTCAAGGAACAGTATCATTTCAGGCCTGCAAACATTTCCAGATGGATCATCCAGCCTGGCAATCATTTTTGATGCTATCTTGACCTTCCTGCAGTAATTCCTGTTGGGTTAGATTGGATATTGGGAAGAAATCCTTCCCTGTGAGGATGAAGAATGAGTGGGATACCCTGGCACAAGTTGCCCACAAAAGCTGTGGCTGCCCGTGGATCCCTGAAGTGTCCAAGGCCAGGCTGGACGAGGCTTGGAGCGACCCGAGATAGTGGAAGGTGTCCCTGCCCATGGCAGGGGTTTGGAACTGGATGAGCTTTGAGATCCCTCCTGACTCAAACCAGCCTGTGGCTCTGTGAACAGAGGGGAGCAGTTTCTATCACATACAGCATTTGTGAGACCCGTACACATCACACCAGTTCTTGTCTTTAATGCAGTCCCACAAAGAGCTGTGTAAGTCTACAACTAAAATAACAACCCAACCAAAACAGAACATGTTGGAGAAACAGCCAAGTAAGAAATGAAGATGTAATAGTTTGGATGGGTGAACCTCATCTGCCTGGGCCACAGAGAGGGATGTGCAATGTAAAATAGGCCTGGATTTCCTAATCAAGGCATCCACACACAGGGCTGGTGCTGCCGATGGAAAGGACACCCTGTGTTTCCCCACACAGTGCGGAGGCTGACCCTGCTCAAAGCCCTTCCCTGCAGAGCCGTGGCTGCAGCCTCGGCCCTGCAGTCCCTGCCTGGGATCCCTGTCTCCATCTTTGTGGAGCCAAGGGTAAGCAGAGGTGCTGGGAACAGGATGCAAAGTGCCACGAGCAGCCATCCATCCCCAGCCCCGAGCAATCCCTGCCAATACCCCACAACAAACGTCAGCCCCAGACACGGTGTCGATAGCTGATTGTGTGAGGAAAACGCACTGCTCTGGTGAAGGCACGGAGCAGTTTGTGTGGCATTGTGTTACTCCAGTTCCTGAGGGTCAACCATTTGATGGATGAGAGCTGGTGTATTTAAGGGAGATTATTACAGGGCTGCTGAATAGCAGCATTTGGACTTGTCTGGGGCTGTGTTTCGCAGCCGTCAGGCTGCTCTCCAGGGAGGCTGTGACCTCTGAGGGATGATGCAGGAACTGGGCTACAGAAAATAGGAGGAAAAATATTTGCTGCTCCCTGCAAGTTCATTTAAATTGAGGACTCAGCAGAAGAACACTTAATAAATGTTTCTTGCCTTTGATGACTTAACCAAAGCTGACCCAGCACAAGGGAAAAATGGACACATTCCACCCTGTTTGCTACAGTCAGTAAAGATGCAGAATATTAAAAATAAAATGAAGTTGTTAGAAAAATTACAAACCTATCATCAACATCTGAACATTACTTAAACCCACACAGGAGTATATTAAGCTCTTCAGAGACAGTCTGCACATGGACAGTGCAAACACTAGCTAAATAACTTCTGTGCCAACATCCTCTTTTATTTTTAAATGTATTCTACAAAAGCATGTGAAAAATAGAAGTGCTTGAATGGCACAAGCCAATTTGATAAAAGGTCTGAAAAAGGGTTTTATTTAGATTAGTGATAAACAGCTGCATGGTTCATAAAAAGACAATTTTCCTTCTGCTGTTTCTATGTACTCATGCTTGTATCAAACAATTGGATATCGTAATACATGGCCATATTAAAATGGAATGATAGCAAAAGCAGGTTTTAAGGAACAGCAGCTCTAAAAATCATGCTTTGTGCTTGCAGTGGGATAACACTCCTGGACACTTTAAAATAAAACCTCAGTAACAGAACGATGTTAGAAATGACCTGCCTTTTTAAAAGCAGGTACTAAAAAGTAAGAGAGCTGGAAGTTTGGCTGTATCCTACCACAGTCGTCTGCGTCTGCTCTGGGAGGGGCCAAAGCCGTCACACAGCCAGGGTCTGGTTTAGGAGGCAACGTGCACATAAATTATTCAGCACTCTCAAATCTAAAAATCAATGCTGTGTGCTGCCTAATCCAGCTTAATGTAACAGCCAGAAAACCCATTTATGAGCAATTTTAGAATAGGTTTTCCCACAAAACCTCAAGGCTGCAGTAGCAACAGGGAACAAGAGGTGGGAGCCCCTGCCTCTCCTCGTTACGCACAGGTACCCGTGTGCCATCCCGCAGCTGACAGCCGAGAGCTGGCTGCATCCTGACCTCCCCTCGCAGGGTAATTAACGAGGAGCTCCACATCAAACGGTGACAAAGTCTTTTACACTGTTCTTACTTCCTGGGGTAGCCGTACTGCTGCTGCTCGAGCCCTCACACACCTCGGAGTCGTTCAGAGGCCCGGGGGCTCCCCGGGGGCTGCACCACCACGACCGACGGACATCGCAGCTGTGCACAAACAAACAGACACCAACAGTAAATTCATTTACATTCCCTCCAGCACCATGCACACTATCAGGCCTTCAATAATTAATACTCTAGCTTACGATGTACCTTTCACCCCAGGATCTCAAAGCACTCTGCAGTGTGTGGGGACAGATTTTTATTTTGCTGGAGTAAATAGGGTAGAGAAAGATTAACTGATTGACCAAGGTCATGCTGCGTTAACATTTTATTTCTGTCTAGCATTTAACTGGACAGCTGCTGTGACCTCGGAAAGCTGGAAGAAAGCTACATTTTAAAGCTAACAATGTAAGGATAATCTCCCCTAAAGTGTACCATATGTTTGTGATTAGGCAAAAGAAAAAGCATCAGAAGAATTGCTGGTCGTGCGAGTGTTCGCAGTGTTCTCTAGGGTATAATAGCTGGAAATTTCAGTGGAGCCTGAGAGAAGTGGATGCAAACCTCCCCTCCATTTCAAGGAAAAATGGTTGCTCAGCATCCCTGGGCTCTGCTGGAAAATCAAGCTTGGTTATCCAGGAGTTTCTCAATTAGAAAAGGTGAGGTGACGAGGTACTCAGAAACCAACATGTCCTGCTCTGCCTGGCTCCATGCCCTGCACGTGTCCTCTCCTCCCACTGAGCTGTGCCCTCGCCAGCTCTGATTCCTCCTACAAGAACTAACCTCAGCAACATCTCCTTTGGGCCTCTCTGGTCATTTTATCCCATCAGCACTCACAAGCTCACTGAGGGTGTGTGCTCTGGGCTACCCCATGGCACAGGCACATGCTGGGAGCCACCACGCTCTTGCACAGCTCTGTGCTGCCACCAGCACCAGCCTGACTGTTCCAGGGTTCCAGCTGGACTGTCACCCCCTTGTAATGAAGATAAACTTAACTCATTGCCAATGTATTCTCAAGGGGATGAGGATGCTGTCACATTTGACTGTCTTTTCTTGTGGCCCTAAATTGATGCTGCGAAGTCACACCAGTCACAAACCCTGACCAGAAGCCCTCAGACAAGAGCTCCAGGCTGCAGGAAAGGAGCCACTTGACTTGGCACAGAAAGAAAACAATCTTTTTTCTCCACGGCTCCCCCAGAAGTGAGTCAGTAGGCCTGACGAACAGAAAACACAAGTTGCCATAGAAACTCGCATGCCTTCCACCAGGCGGGGAAAAAAATGTAGGCCAATATTTCTGCTTAGCTGGCTCCTGCTCTGGCTGCTCCTGCCCGCTGCATCCCAGGCCTCGATCAGCAACGTGCAGTTATTTTGCCCCCGACTGCGACAGGCGCTGTCCCCACCACCTCGGGAATGCACACACGGCCACATGGGCACACACAGGGACAGGGACGCCACAGCCGCTGAGCCAGCACCAGGCTGTTGTTGGGGGACCCCAAATGAGGAGCCCACTGACCACAGCAGCAATAGGAAGCGCCCTGGCACAGCAGCCCAAGCCCACCCCAAGCAGCATCTTCCGTGGCCTTCTGCTGTGAGCCTGGCAGGGAGGGCTGGAGGAAGAGGGGAAGTGATGGCTTTGAAATTGAATGTTTGTGCTGGATTACTTCAGCCATCTTTGATTTAAATAAACTTCTGTAAAAGGGCGAGCCCTCAGCAGGGTGCAAGGGCATGCAGGTCATCCATGTGTGCAAAGCCCTCTGGGGTGCTTGAAGAGCAGTGGTTACGTGACACGTGCAATCTCTACTGAACCAGCCTTTGGTTTATTGTGTTCCCGGATCACATGCCATTCTTGGGGTTCACCTTTAATTGTACCACAGGGCACATTGCTTTCCTACTTCCCTTGCTTCTCTGCTTGTGGATTGCATTTTTTTGTAGATTGCCCAGTGGCCTCCTGGATATTCAGCAGGCTGTTACACTGTAACTGGACCATAAATAAAACCAATCTAGCAGAAGGAAGAAAGTCCACTTTCACCCTATTTTTACTGCAATTTTTTGTGACTCACTTCTAAGGAAAAAGAAAACCCTAAGTGCAACAGACCTTTGAAACTGCATTTAGGCACAGGCTAGGGTAAACCCAGTACCCAGCTTTGCCCGCTGGATAGAATCTCCCATCGGGTTCCTGGAGCCTAGGATAACACAGCCATGAGACAAGAGACAGCTGGACCCCTGCCAGCCCCATGTCCTGTGCCAAGCGCTGGTTCCATCAGCAGGAGTTAAAGGAATGTGACCAAAATGATGGAGAAAGCCCTTTCCTCCAAAGTAGAGCCCATAACCCATCCACCAGCACAGAGAGGATATTTGTCAGTTCAGCTCAATAGTCTCCAGAAAATGTACAATCAGGTGCACAATTTAAAAGAGCTGCCCGTGGTTAATGAACGGGCTCAGGATCTTGACAGCTGGAGAGACAGGTGGTGGGTGGTAACACCTCTCTTCTGAAAGGGCTTTTGGTTTGAGGGCAGAAGGGACCATCTCAGTTTGTAAGTGATCTATGTTGTTTGGGCAGTTACGTGACTGTTGGGTTTAATATAATTTCAAATCTCTCCAGGTAAAGAGAGTTTAATGCAATTATCTACTGATGGTGAATGAAGACATACCCATAACACCCAAATTCCTACAATACATTTACTTCAAGACATCCTAGCAGGAAAAGGCTTCTTTTCACTGTAAAATATTGAGTGAAAGAAAAATAAAGAACTAATGGAACCGTTTTATTCTTTAAAAATGGCAAAAGGGGGCGGTTCAGCTGCACTTCTCCCCAGCTGCTGGACTCCAGCAGCCCCCCATGCCCCAGCAGCCCCTCAGAGCTGCTAGGGCTTCTGCAGAGCTCCAAAGGGCATGAGGAACCTGCTTCCAGAGTGACATCCGGCTTCATTCCTGGATCTGCTGTGGCCTCGGGAAAGGGACTCCACACCCTCCTCTGTTTACCCTGACACCGCTTGTTTGAGGCTGTTTGGTTTTCTCTACCTTGAAAGCTTGTTTTCCACGACAAGATCTGCCTGTTTCAGTGGTGACACTAATGTCCCCTCTGTTTTTTAATAGTTACTGTAACATAGCTAGCTAATAATCACTGGGTTTATTTTAGGTATCTGCTTTGGGAGAGCAAGAGTCAGTAAAACTTATTTTACAGCTAAAAATCACTTCATGGGTTTAACGAAAGTAGAACAAAATGGAAGAGAAACTTGGCGATGTTTTCACAGGGGAAGTGAGAGTCTAATTCTGTGGCTGCCACTGCTGGATTCAGTATGTGGGACACTTCCCGCTGGAAAGGAATGAGTAAGATAGTGTAGAGTTAAAAAAATGAAAGTCCTAAACTTACTAGAAGATGAGAACTTGAGACTGTGCTAAAACTCAACAATAATTTCTAGAAGGTCAAAAGTTTGCAAACACCAAACCTAACTGCAAACAGGATCACTTGGCGAGCTGCTGCTCCTGCTCACGTCAAGGGGCAACTCACAACTGCCTTCAGTCCCTTGTGTGTTGAAGCCATGCAGACACTCAGCCTCTAAAGTGGAGTTTGCCCTTTGGAAAGTATAAAAAAATTTTTAAAAACATGTAAATCATGCAGAATTACAACTGAAAAATACTTCATTCAAAAGGAAAGCAAATCCTTCTCTTTGCGGATCTAAAAGTGCAGGAGGAATGTGATCCCTGAGAGCACCGGCTCCAGCTGAGCACGGCCGGGACTCGAGGGCAGGGGCAGTGCTACAGCCAAGGCTCTGCCCGCTCCCTGAGCTGAGGCAGACCTCGATTATTTCACTGCTTCCCACTATGGTCCAAGAAAAAAGAAGTTTAAGGTAAGAAGTGAGCATCCTCTCTCCATCTCGATCTCTCTGCTTACAACAATGTATTACTTCTAACTGAAATAACCAATGAAGTTCAAAGATTTATGTTTGACTAGAAGATTTCAGTTTTTGTAAGAGCAGATGTAAAAAGTACCAGTATTCACACACTGGGTTTGTGCCTACATTGAAAGGAACAGTCTAAAAGAAGAACCACAGAGGAAATTTTCTGTTCAGCAATAAGTAGCAGGTAACCAACTTCCCAGTATGTCGAATTTAAATGTTTCTCTCCATACTGAAGTTGCCAGAGCTCCCTTGTACAGAGCTTTGTTGAAAGGAAGGGAGTTAATTGGTGAGTGATCAAAGATTTCTGCCTGGTAATTTACAATCATTCCAGGGCAGGATTCCTGTGGAGAGGAAAAGCAGGCATCAGTAGGATGCTAAATGATGAAAGGCTCCTATGGAGGCAGTTACATATTCACCCAAATCTCCTGTAAAAATGCAGCAATCTTCTAAGAATTATAAATCTGCTTTTCTGCAGAGGAGCCCCCGGGTCAGCACTGTACATCCTCTGTACCATAAAAATGGAGAGTAACAAAGACTTCTCCCTCCTTTCTGCACTTCCACTGCCAGCCATCGTATCTCGTTTCCTTTCCATGCCTTGGTTTTCGGGCCCCTCTGCTTGCCAGCACCAGGTGAGTGATTCTAATAGCAAGAGTTGCATGAGTGAAACTACTTGCATATAGCAACAGAATCACCCCCCGAGCCGACCACCACCATCAGAGCCCTCCCATCCCCAGACACACACTGCCATGGTCACCAGCCTCCACGAGGATGGAAACACTGCTCCTTGGAAAGTACTTGGCGATTCTAATCCTGCAGATGAGCGTTACTCACCAGTTACTTTTACAACAGCAACAAAACTAATGAAGATTGGTGATTAACCTAAATTGCTCACACTTGTAGGATCAGATAAGCACTGCAGATACCAGTGTCCCTTGCTGGCAGCTGATTTCCGCCCAGCTAGGTTGGCTGGTGCTCCCACATGGAATGGAGGGAGAGGGGGAGAGGCTGCTGGCAGCAGCTGGTGAGCTGCGGGATTCAGGGGGCCTCTGGGCAATTCTGCAGGCCTGACCCCGAGGGTGAGCTTTTACATCCCATTCCACTCGGGACAAAAAGTGATAGACGGCATCTTCACAGCTCTAACTGTGACTCCACATGTACATCTTTACGTCACGGAGAGCAGCAGCTGCTGCCTTCATTGAGCACTATGAGCCGGGTTGTGCAAGCACGGCCAGCGGCGGGATGGAACCGCTAGCAGGGCTCCCACTGCACTCGGCTGGTGTAACAAAGGGCACAGAAGCCACCTCTGCTCGTGTCACGGCATCACCCTGAGCAGCCCTGGGCTGAGCGATGCTGGGCCCTCTCCAAACACTCGCACAGCCTCTGCCGGGTCCGAGCCCAGAGCCTGCCCGCGGCCTCCGAGCAGGCAGGCACGGAGCTGCCACTTCTCCAGATTCCCCACACGGACACCTGCCCGTGGTCAGAGCCCTGCGCATCCCAAACCTGGATTTTCCTGCATCGCCTCCCTGCACGGCCGGGCTCTGGTCTCCATTCCCACACCATGCTGAAAGCAGATGTCTTGTCTGCTGCACGTCTGCTGGATTCCACTGTCCATGTTCTGTGTACCAAATTGTCTCTACGCTATTAAGAATTGAAAGAAAATGTTTTATACTATTGGAAGGTGTGCTGTGATAGTGATTTCAACTGGTTTTAATAACCCTAGATAATTTTTTTCTCCCTCTTTCTCCCAATTTGAAAGCGTAATTAATTTTGGGCTACAACTCTGTCTATCATTTCAACCACATGTGGCAGAGCGGGAATTCATGTGAGATAATGGTTAATTTTTGGTATCTTCTGCTGCCTCATGACAGGTGTGCTGTCCTAAATAATTAGCTTTCAAAAAGGGATCCCCTTAACCCTTCTCTGAAACTGGGTAGTGATCTCGGTTTTATTTCATTAAGCTCTTGACAGCTCAATGTACTCACATCTGTTACTGTTTGGTAGTTTGATTCCAAGAACACAAATCGCTTCAAGAACTGGCAACAAATTCATTCAGGCTCATGATGCAGATCAAAATCCATCTGTTTACTAATCAAAAGCCATATTTTAATCGTAGTACAGCAGTGGTGTCAGCAATATCCTAACTCAGACCTTCTCTCTGCCCTAAGTATGATAGGTAGAGCTCTTCCCATAAGCTGCATTTATTTGAATTGGATGTTTAAATGCATATAAGGATTCTAGAGTCTGATATTCCAGCCCTTGCCTACAGGATTTGATCAGTCTTGCAGCTTGTGGTGCTGGCTGGACTTCTGCTAAAGCCATTCTAGAGCTCTCTGGGTGCAATGAATTGCAGCACTGACGCCATCAGTGAATTCTTGACCCAGTGAAAATCCAAGAAGTTTTGATGCTAATTATAGATTTCACCCATTATTTTCTTTAATATATGGTAAGTCAGTTAGATCCCAGTTTATTCCTACCTGGAAAGAAATGCCTAAGGGATTTTACAAGCTGGTTAACCCATGACCACTACATTAAGGCTCCAAAACAAATGTATCCCATTTGCTCAGGGATGACAGATTAATAAATTGTTCCACCTCATTATCCCTGTAATTCCTGATGGCATTGCTTGGAGGAAGTCTGGCAAATGACATTGGCCAAAGGTCAGTGCTCCTTTTTCAAAAACAAGATTATAAACCTTAATACAAACATAAATGATTCAGTGGATTTGTGAAAAGGCAGTAGAAGTCCTAGTTCAGGTTCAAACCACACTTACCAGTGCAAGGACAGAGCCCATGCTGCAGAGCCCTGTGCTGGGCACAAGGAGTGGCAGCTGAAGCAGATGTGACCCCGCGTCCGGCTCCTCTTGCCGGTGCCCGTCCCCGGCTGTGCCAGTGCTGCCCCACGCCCTGGCTGCCCCAGGTTGGTGGCTGGGGTGCAGGTGCTGTGCCTGGGCTGCCCCAGAGTCACAACACCAACAGGCTGGATCCCAAGTCCTTCCTCTGGCTGGAACATCAATTTAAAACATTAGAGGGGATGAACAGGAGCTTAGATAGAGTTCTGCAATTCCAAACCCATGAATCAGGATGAGGACTCTCTTGAGCCAAGCTTTAAAGTAGTGCCTCATTTTAAGCTTCTGTGCTTCGCAATGTCCCTAATGATCTTCAAGCCTGCAGGGTCAGATTTGCAAGTTTCTGTCAACAACTGCAAAAATGAATAGAATATTTAAAGTAACAAAACTCATACCTGCAGGAATGAAGGAAAAGGTGAACATAATGGAAGCTGTGATGAAATTATGAGACCTGGAAGCTGTGAAGTACAACTTTTAATATACGAAGATGAGACCAGCTACAAACATACAGAGGTTTACATATTGATTAGTCTTGGCAGGGAAGCTCATAAAACCAGAAGGAAATAGGAGGAAAGTTCTGGCTCAAAATAATTCCTCTTGATGGTGACAGTCGTGCGTTTTCTATGTAAACATGTTATAGTCTGGTTTGCTACTATAGAATGGATGAAGTAGATAAAAAATTAAAAGTTCCTGTAAGTAAAGATGCCAAGCAGAAACAAACATGAATTTTGTTTGGCAGCAAACACTCTGTCACTAAAGCACCTGGCATTTAAAATGTTGATGTTTGTATCTTTCTCTCTGAATATTTTAAGTAGGAAGAACTGCTCCAGAGAAAGGATCATAGTAGGGAAGGAACTATAACCATCAACCTCAGCCATGTTAGAGATTAATTCATAATGTCACTTCAGTGAAAAATTACTTGTATTTCACCTCTCTTTTTCCAGAGGTCTTTAATTCTCCCTCTGCAAAGGAATGTTATTTTTGCTGTTCAATTACATTTCAACCATTCAATCAGACTCAGCTCTATATAAACGTATGGATCCTTGTTTCAGATTCCCTTGCTCAGCTTTTACTTCATGAAGAGAAGAGCTGTGTGCCAAGGTCACAACTGATTAATCTTGACCCGTGAACCTTGAAAGAATAAAGTCTTACTATAAATGTATTATTCTACATAGTAAAGGCAAATGTACTCTGTATCCATGACAAATAATGAACTCATTTTTTCTGGCTTTACTCTTTAGTTGCTAATTAAGCACTTAAATACAAGATCTGTTAATTCTTTTGATAAATGATGTGCCTATAAAAAGAGTGAAATCCTTTGGCCTTTGAGCAGGTGTGATGGAGGTGTCTTCTCATCAGGTATTTTGGGAAGGATGCTTTGCCATCGCTTGTGGATGCTCGGGAAAGAGCTGCCACAACCACACTGCACCCTTGTGACACGGATAGTATTCACAAGTGTATGTGTTTAAGGCATCCAGTGATATTGTGGCAATATTTCTGAATTACTGGTACTATGAATATTTTAACATCTATTTCTGGTATATTTGTTAGAAATTGGGCCACAAGACAGAGGCAAGTGAAGTTATTTTAAAAGAAAAATGTTTGCTAAATGGATACTGTAATGCAAATTCAATTATACAGTAAATAAAAACAAATAAATAAAACCAAAGCTTTGAGAGGGAAACCAACAAAAAAGACATCCAGGTCAGCCTTACACAGCACATTTCTCATTGTGTGTGCAGTTCACTGGCAGGCTCATAGAAGAAAATGAAGTATAGTACAGAACAGACCTCATAGCACCGGCACTTTTACGTTAACCAGGAAACAGCAAAGTCAAAACAAATTTACCAGGTGCTTCTTGTTACTGCAGCCAGGACGGGAACGTCTCCAGTTGTGACAATGAAATTAGCTGTGCCCAATGGACACTGTGGAATCATTTCCACAGTGCATTAGGGCAGGCTCACATGGGTGTTTGCAGCAAGTGATTCCATACTGCTCACAGATCTGAGGCCCCATGCAAATGAAAACATGATAAATCTATTTTTATCTTTAATCATTCATTTGGAAGCACTGACAGGCACATTAGGGACTCCTGTCTAAAATTAGTTCTGTTCATGCTGGAAGCATCCATTAATTCTCTCAAGCTATTTGTACGCTTAATGTCAGAAGACTTCTGGGAGCTGTTCCTGGTTTTGTGTGAGTTTTCTCTGAAATACCCGAGTTTGTTCCTGGAACGTGGCATTGCTGTTGTAATTACCATCCTAAAGCTCTATGAATTGTATGTCATTAAGATCTCTGTTAACTGTCAGACCACAAACAAAACACAAATGTCTCTCTGGAAGCTGAGCAGTAAGGGAAGGAGACGGCTGCAGTTTGCCATCAGGAGGGGTGCAGCAGCCATCCCAAAGAGCAGTGGATGATCCTCCACCTGTGACATGCCCACGGCCGCAGTGGTCTGACCATGCAATGGTGGCTCCAGGGGCTGCCTTTGCAACCAAGGCCAGTAACAAATAACATCTCAGCAATCAACAAACGTTCTGATCTGCATTCACATACTCTGATCAGACACTTTAGGGGCACAGAGAAACCCCAGCCCTGTTTATGACACTGCACTGCTAGTTCTAGTCACCTTTTCTGAATTTTTTGTTCTTCTAAAGGCTTTGGAGGACCCAGGAGCACATGAAACAATCTTCCGCATCTTAGACTAGCGCCGCTGCTGCAGCTCTGCTTGCTCCCCAGTGCCCAGGCAGCTCTCAGAACAGCCATCAGCTTTGCTCATGCCTGAAGTGCTTACAGACTCAGTGAGACTTGTTTACAGAGATAAAAGGAGGTTTTTAAACCAGGAGTCCATCTGTGCCTAAAGCCACCACCACCACAGGAGAACTCACAGCAATTCCTCTTGTAGACACTGCAGCTTCACCCCCATCTTCCCAAGAGAACTAGTGGTAAGGTGGAATGGGTTTGGCTGTCACACAAGTCTTGAGGATGGCATATTACAAATTCACTATAAAGTCCATGTGATCCAAGTCACCATGGCCGATCCCTGCGGCCACTCCATTCGCAGCGATTGTTCCCGTGGTTGGGTCGCTCAGCCACTGGATGTCACTGTTAGTCTGAGCACATAAATGCAAACGGCATTTGTTTGGCATTAGAAAATGTTTAAAGACATGAAACGATGTCTTTAAACATCATCGGGACGAAACCGAGTGCACTGCAGAGGGCCCATCTCTTCAGATGCTGAAAGCATTTGCTCAGGTCTCACACTTGTGACAAGTTGATAGTGTAAGAAGTGCCTGATTTAATAAGGTTTTTTTTCTCTCTTTTGGTGACTCATTTATGAAGCTGATAGCATCTCGTGTGTTCTCAATTCCACTCCTCTCCTGGCAGTACATTCGTGTCCTGAGCCATTCGGTAATTCCCAAGCAGAAGCGGCGCGCAGAGCCCGGCTCCTGCCTGGCGCTCCTGGGCCAGCCCTGGCCGCGGCTTCCCGGGAAGAAGAGCCCATCCCGGCTCGGCTCCCTGTCTCCCTCACATGGACAGCCCGGCAAAGGGTTCCAGAACCAGCTGCCTCAAGCACAGACAGCTTGAGAAGCTTCATTTCCAAGTCTGGTTCTCTCTGATCAAACTGTCCAGAGTCCCACTGATACAAAGCATTCAAAACAGGAGCTGTCACAATACCCTCTTGAGTTAGGAGAGGAGAAAGGGAAGCTTTTATTCTTTTTCTCCTAAAATATTCAAGTATCAAATAACAAAGTACCAAAAGTTAATATAATCTCATGTTCTTCTTTGGAGGGTTAAAACCAGAAGAGCCATTTCTCCAAAGGGTTAGAAAAGATGCTCTGGCCAAGTGACTGTAGGGTGTGAGCACAACCTGCCAGAACGAGCATAACATCAGGGAACAAGTACAAGGTAATGGAGAATCCATCCTTGGAAAAGGCAAGGAGTGTAAAAGGAACATGGAAAATCCAGAAAATAATAGTAATAACAGCAATAATGATAACAAATGATCCCAACTCTACGCTCAATGCTCCTTGTGCTCCAGGAAAGCCTGAGCAGGCAGCAAACCCCTCGCAGCAGCTCCGAGCAGTCGATTCCCCCTCTGCAAGCCCGATGTGCACAATATTGTCATGACACTGCTGTGAGCCACGTCTGGCTGCACCTGACAGTCACTGACAGACAACAAGAACAGGCCTCCTTCAAAGAGGAGAAGTATTTGCAGAAAAGTAATTTGAAGCAATTTTACGAAAAAGGATGACTGATTTGTTTTACAATTATTTTAAATAATTATTTAAAATAATGACATTGCTCTGAACCAATACTGTAATTTTAACACAGATATAATCACTGTAAATGACATTAAGAGCTTGTCTACAGACAAATTGCATTGCTCTGGTTATAATGGGATTGTTGAAGCTCAGCAAATCCCCAAATCCAGGTATGGCTGAAATCACAGAAAAGGAAGGGAAAGATGTTATACCAAACCCCTAAACCTTTTTGGGCGTACATTGACATGGCTTTTTCAGTCAAAAGAACTCATAACTAACCAAAAGGATTGAATTTGAATGGAAGCCAGTGATAAACCATCCTGAAACATGGAACTGTGATGGCAGCAATGCTGAAATTTTCATATGTTTAAATTTGAACACATCTAAAAGTCCTGGCTACTGAAGTTCATGGTGAAATTCCCCCTTACTTAAGTGGGAACAGCAGAGTTCAGATCAGCAACTACCTGTACCAGCTTCTGTCTCCAAAGCTGAAAACTAGAAATGAGAAGTGACCTAAATATTCAAAAGATATTTAGTGACTGTTAGTGAGTCTATTTTTGAGTGGGTAACTGCAGACTCCTCAAAGAAACTTGATCACCAGAGATGAAGCTTTAACACGGCAGCACCTTTTAATGGATTTCAGTTTGAGGCACATCGAAACACTAATCACTTCAGTGAAAAATTGGGTCAGAGTAAGCCCCATCTTCCCCAAAGTGCTGTAAAAGTAGATTTAAGTGTATATATATTTATATATAATTTTGTATTCTGCTTAGAAGAGATGGCAAAGTATAGTGCTGAAACCCTTTTGGATGATATTCACTAAGGGACAGCAATAAAAACACCATCCACAGGGCCTTTTTTGCTAAGCCCTCTTTCAGCCCTGTTCTCAATAGGTTAAAAAATCTGTATTTTTTAGTGAGTCCAAAACCCTTCTACAATTCCTAACGCACAAGGCAGAGACAGGGATATTTTGTATCTGTTAATTAGCAGGTGCAAAATGAAGTAAGCAAACGCATTGATCTGTTATTCATGGCTGCACAGACCTGTAAATAAGAAGACTGGGATAAATAAAGGTGTATTATTTTCCACGGATATTTCCAAACTGCTTCACTGTATTTTACCATAAGTTCACATTTGTAGGCTTAGACCAAGGACAGTGAGTGGACGGCCCCCTCGGTCAGTGTGGCTCCGCGGGCAGTGCCGGCCGTGGAGCCCAGGCTGGCCGGGAGCATGAGCTGTGTTCTTGTACTGCTTAAGCAGCAGCCTGGTGAGGTTCCATTTTCACATGTTGTTCATCACTGATGCCTAAAGGTGACATGCTCACTAAACAGCTGCTGCAAACCATACCAGATAAGACATAAAAGACATATTAGATTACCCAGTCCACGTCTCCGAATGCAACAAAAATGAATGCCAAATGCTGTGGGGTTTGTCACTTGCAGCGTGCAGCAGCCTTTCCATTATGCATTGCCTGATCCTTTGCCAGATTTCTTCAGGAAAACCAAGTGCTAGGATGAATGGGAAGAGCTTGTATGGAGGTCACACTGTGGGAGCTGGGAAGGAGGAGGCTGCTGTTCCATCCCTCACCTGGCCCTTCCTTCCTTGTTCTACCAGCTGTCAGTACAGGCAGTGAAGCTTCCTGCCCATGCAAGTCTTACACATAACAATGATATCACTGTTATTATATTTATTAACTAACCTTAATGCTATAAGTAAACCCAGGACCCCAAAAATGGATCGGTATTTCCCAGATGATAGGAACTATTAAAATGATGAGGATTGTTGCCATTCCAGGACTGCAGAAATCATTTGGTGCCAAGAAGGCATTCTGCAGTGGAGGAGAGCTGTTACAAATAACTGCTGTTACAAATAATAGCTTGCTAATTCCCAGTACAAGTATGTTGGTAACAGCTTCACAGACAGTTGGGCTGGGAGAACACTGAAGCAAACCCAGCTAGATGAGTTTAATTTCCTTTTGATTTGGAATTACTCTTTACAGTGCCACTACACAAGTCCACGTGTAGGCTTTGAGCTGCCAGCTCCTCAGGGCAAGGTTTAAATTAAGTACTCTTCTGCTTTTTTCTTCCTTTTTTTAAATCAGGAAACTATTTATATTCATTTCAAGCTTTGTAATCTGCTCCAACCTACTGTTCAAAAATAACAAACAAAAGAATACCCAAAGCTAAATGTTGACTCTACACCCCCTTTCCCAGCCTCCTATTTAATCAGCCTTGTGGCATATTGGAAAACAGAGCATTTAGTTCCACTTCATTATTATAGGGGTAAAAAAAAAATCTTACAGTGGGGCTTAAAGCATTCAAATACCTAAAGCCATATCCTAATCTGCACAGCACATGCGTGTAAAACAGACAGGCAATTTTTGTTTCCTTGGGGCAACACTGTTCATGGTGTCTGGCAGGGGCTCTCTGTGTTTCATCAGCTCTTTCTGAGCACACTGCCAGGCGTGTCCATCAGGTAATGGGTATGTGGCTGTCAAGGGGGCCAACAGAGGGACTGGAGCAAGGAAAGTTGAAATTAGAAATACACAGAGTTTCACATCAAGTGTACACTGAAATTAGCATGAATCTTGAAGTGCTGTAGTGAAAGTCACCTGCAATCAAAGCAAAGAGTTTCTTGCAAAATCCTCCCTGTTGCCTATCCAAGGGCCTGCCAACAGCACGATTTGGGATCACTGGAGAAGAGAGGGCCAGGAGAGAGAGGTTCTTCTAACCTGGAGAAGACTCTCATCCCCTTGTGGCAAAAATCCCCACAAAACTCTGTGGTGTCACAGACATTTAGGAACAGGATTCCATGATCCCTGGGATGGCAGCTGACTTGACAGCTCAGTTATAGACGGTCATTCCAATTGTCTGGTCCTTCAGCAGGTTTTCAACTGAGAATGTGAGGTCATTGATAAACAAGCCCCATATTACATTAATGACAAAGTGATAATATCTTTGAACTCATTTGGGTTTTGTTCTTTCGCACGTTCTCCAACATTCCGATATAAAAATAAACAAATGTAAATACTGTAAAGCCTGACGATGCTGGTAAAAAAAGTCAGTAGAGATTGAAGAATTAATTAAAATGGAAAGACATTATCTGGGGAAGGCCCTACCTAGAACTTTCAGTTTTGAAATACTTAAAGCTGACGATTAATTTCTCTCTCTTTTCTCTCTGACTGGGCACTGCCTTCATCAATATGACTACATTCGTTCCTGCCCTTAGAAAGTGACATGAAAACACCCTTCTGCTGGTCCAAAAATGATGGAGGTATTCTAAAAGCAATCATGTTAGAATATAAGAAAGAGGCACAAAGTCATCATTTCTTTATACTTCACAAACATTTGAAATCAAAACAAGATAATGAAGCATTTCTGAACTTAGCCACCAATCAAAAACTTCTTAAGTTGTTTTTCAAAATGAATCATTTTCAGGGACTAAAATTGCTCAGCGTGTTCATTGTGTGCTGGCCAGAGATTACAGACATCCTTGGGTTGCTGGTGTAGCTATGTGAGCAGGTCGCGGTGAAGGCAGAGCTGGTGCACACCGTGGGGCTCCTCTGTGGGCGGGTGACGGCGGCGAGCAGGGTCAGTCGGGGATTACCGTGCCCGCTACCGGGAACCTGTCCTGCCACTGATAACCAAAAGCTTGGTCTAACATAGCCTTTTCTCTCTCCAAGTTCCTTTTCTCTCTCAAGCTGCCTTGAGAACCTCTCCCGCCCGCCTGTGCGCGGCCGAAGGGCCGGTGAGCCGAGGAGGGCGCGGATGAGCGGCGGGGGCGAGCGGGGGGCTCTGGGGGCTCTGGGGTCGGATGGCTGCGGAGGCTGCGGGCACTCTGCCAGACACGAGCTGTTCTCGCTCTGCAACCCTGTGTGTGCAGGGCACGGAGGGGCACGCTGGCTGCAGAGCAGCTACAGAAGGAGAGGCTGATTTAAAATACAGACACGTAAGCACGGCAGAAACCCCACCTCCGTGGGACGGTCTGCGAGGGATCCAACGGGCAGAAATGCCACAGACACACTCCTCCCAGCGTAATTGTGACTATCGCAGCTGCGGCGGAGAGAGGGGGAGGAGGGCGGATGATGCAAGGCGCTCGGCATCACGCTCAGTGATGGCCAGACCGCAGCCTCCCGCGGGAGGCGGCGCTGGGATCCGCCCGGCAGCCCCGCTCGATCCCCGTGCGGGACCGGCACCGCGGGGCCCTCGCCGGGACCGCAGAGCCCGCAGGGACGGGCAGCACCGGCATCTCCCGCAGCCCGGGCCTCCCACTCTACCCACACGGTTTATCCAGCAGCTGTGAGATTACTACACCACCACCGGCTCTTAGTCACTTCTCTTCAGAGCTCATTACAAAGAGTAATTAAATGGTCGTAACGTCCCCAGTCTTAACCCTATTTAGTAGATAAAGTGGATAATTAAGCACTGTTAGCTCCGTTTTGCCATGGAAACTGGTGGGAGAGGCTAACACAAGGTCACAGGGCCACTCTGAGTCAACTCAGGATCATAGTGTATCAGTTACTGTCCCCTTCATCCAAAAATGCTGGGATATTTCATTGCCTTTAAGGAATTATGGATCAAAACCGCTATTCCTGTCTCCTCACTGAGAAATCTAACACAGAATAGATTAAACATTACATGATTTAACAAATAGTATTTGAGAACTTGAAACAAGCACTGGTATGTTGTATTCCATCTGCAAAAGGAGACGCCACCCTCTCTTTTAAACACTCTGGTTGATGTAGCTAATTGTCTCATATGCGTATCCTTGTACTCATATATAGCAAATCAGTGAGATGTGACCAATCTGATACCAGTGAAAATGAGTTTTAAATGTCATTATTTGTAGCTGCTGAGGTAGAATCACAACCCCCCGACAGTCGATCTGTCAGTCTGTCACGTGTGTAACTGCAGCGACAGCTCCGAGATGTTGGCCAGGCCTCTCCCCTGAGAGCACCTTCCCAGTGCTGACCGTGAGTCATGGGGCTGTCGCTGAACCACTGTATCCTCCAGGCTATAAATAGCTCCATTCCTATAAACTATTATCTCACTTTCAGCCAGTCCATTTGCCTGATTCTGGAATGTTTATCTTGCCCTAACTGCCAGCCTAAAGGTGGAACACTATTTTCGGCCTATGAGAAGCTTAAAGAGCGATAGATTTTAAAATACTCCCCTTTCCTGTATTTTTTCAATTCCCCTAGTACTTTTGCAAGATGCTACAAATGGAAGATCTCTATGTATTCACAACATATGAATAAAACTGACGAATTTGCTCTACTTATATGTCTCAACCTGGTTTCCAGGGAGTGGAAAAGACTTCAAAAATTTTTGGCTTTGCCCCTATGGCAGACCAGTAAGGCTTGAGAAGAGACCACGTGCACTGCCTCCAGAGAGCCACTAGTGTGGACAACGACTGTCCCAACAAACAGGATCATTTGAACAACAACCTCACTGGGCCATTTCATCTCCCAAATCCTGACTGTCTTTCAAAGCTTTCTCAGAAAATCCATGATTATACCCATATAATCACAATAAACTTTGAATTTTGTACTTCCATTTAAACCTATGGAAAATTTGTGATAGATGTAAAGAGTGGGAAAAACAGACCCATTAAATAATGTGTAGATAATGAAAAGCATCTTGCATAACCCACTGAGGTGAAAAAGCTTTTGAAAGGCAATTGCCTTTACTGAATGTTGAATCAGTGTGAAAAGCAGAATTTGAAAACTGCCGTTATCTCTAAAATTCTTGATGAGATCTAAGTGGAAGGTTATTTCTTGCCAAGTAATTCAGGTATAATCAGGCGTGTTCCACCTGTGCCATGATCCCAGTACCAGACATGGGCTAACATTCCCTAAACTGGATCAGTACTCCACTGCAGTTCGGAAGTTAAATGACCTGGGTAGCTCCTTTCTTGTGTGGACAGACTCAGTGCTCACAGTGCAGCACAGCTCTGCTCTGAGCCATGGAGATAGTGCTGGAAAAGAATACCACTGAGACATCCAAAAGATGTAGACAGCTTTACCGCTTAAAAAACACCCCAAAACCAACCAACCAAAATGACTCAAAGCAGAGTCTCAAGAAGCCCAAGCTTTCTAGAGAAATGGAAAGCAGCTGGACGTGCTATAGGGACTGGACTGGTGGTGTGGTGATGGTCCCTCTCCCCATCGCAGAGCCGCCTTCTCGCTTGGCTCCAAACCAGTGTCATTGTTAATTGGATGCTGAATGATGGATCTGGCCACCTGGCACTCTGTCTGGCTCTGAGCTCATGATCAACTCACTTGGCAGACTAAGTGGGGAACTGGCCACCTGGCTAATATGGGGGCTACAGACTCTGCTGAGCCGATCACTGCCCTGCTCAGACATTCTTTGATTGTGAATACCAACAGCAACTTCCCTCTTTTGCTGTGTTCACCTCTCCCATCACAACTGGCGTGCTCACAGACAAGCACCCAACTCATGACCCCTCCTCTCTTTCCTTCCTTCTGTCCGCCATGATGGATAAACACAGAATCCTGCCTTAATTGACAAACGGGAATAAAATGAGCTATGTGCCTTCTCTCCAATTTCTTTGAATTATTCCAAGTTCCCTACCCCGAAACCATCCTGTCTTGCTTCTCACCATCATTCTCAACACTCCAGATTAAAATGTGTATTAGCTGTTGAGCTGCACAACAATTTTTTGAATGGTGCAATTTGTTGAGTATTTTTCTAATTAGTAAAAATACTGATAAATTAAGAATAACATCAAAACAATGAACTGGACAAAAATGCTGTGAAATCAGACTCATGCCTGAAGGCAAGATTCTCCACTTGCCTTGCACCCTGTTCTATTATTAGTACTTGTAAAATCATAGTGAGAAATGCCACAATTTTTATTTTTTTTTTTTTACATTCATTTTGCATATATGTAAATTACTCCACAAGAAGCAAGGCAATTGAAATGAAGAATGAAGTGCACAAAAATAAATCAGTACAGATCTAGAGTGCTGTTTGTGTCACTCAGTGAAACAACCCAAGTTCTATGAAAATTAATTTTACTACAAGATCTTAAAGGATTTACTACAAGTCCTCACATTTTCTACTCCATTTCCAATGTACCATAAGAAGGTTCCACAGTGGTTTTAAGCTGGTCTTGAGATACAGTAAGTAGCTAATGTCAAGCTCTTACATCCATTACGAATGATCTGAAAAGAATGTACTTTGCTAATCAAATAATTGCACAGAAATGTGATCACCGGTTGGAACCGGGCTGTATTCATTGGTGTTACTTCCTTCTTTAAACCCAGGGTTCATTTGCACCTTGAAGGACCTGCTCCAAGTGAATTCAGTGGGGGCTTTCCATAAGCTTACAGAAGGTGGAAGAAAGCATTTTAGATATTAAGGCAAGCATGAATGTTAAACTAATCAAGTTGATGTCTTCACGTTATTTTTAACCTTTTTTCAGCTGGACAACTGATTTTCCTGCATCCATGCTGGAGAAGATTTCAGGAAACTCTTACTGCTTTTCAGGGAGCCCTTACCAGTATGAGCATCATCTCTGACTACCCCTCAGCAGCCTTTACTGCCTTTTACCTGGTGAGCCCCTACCAATCAAATTACTGACAATCTTCACACAAATCCATGGGTGAGTCAGGAACACACATGCCAAACCAGAACCACCACCAGCCACTGAAGGAACTTCCCTGCCTTCCAGAATCCTCTTCCCGCAGAGCAGCACCACTCCCCTCTGCAGTCACCACTTCAGTTGTCTCTCAGGTCACTCCAGTGCTCCCTTGGGACATGGGGATAAAAGGCACTGCCATGCACCTGGCTCTTAGTGCACCTGCTGACCTGCCTGCATTTCCAGCACCTTCCATGTAGTGTTGGTACCTGCTCCTGGGAACAGTGGCCCACCACTGCTGGACTCACAGCTCAAGGCTGACACTAGAAAGGTTCCTGCTTGCTTATTTTACCCCACTTCTCCATTCTGGCTTTACAACTGTGTTTAACTACACTTTGCTCCCCCTTATGTCTCAGAGCTCACATAAACACTGGACTGCTAATATTAAAAAAAGAAAAAATTAAGTCATTTTAGTTGATTTTCAGTTTCAGGTCTCTAAATGCTGGGCTACAAGAGGCTCCCTTGTGCTCCCTGACTCTGTATCAGAGCTTGAATTACCAAGTTATTAGGTAACAGCTCACTGGCACAGGCTCCTGCCAGCGCCTTCGGCCGGCTCTGCTCTCTCGGAGCTCAGTGCTTTCCATTTTTCTGACTGGTGATGCGTCCCCCCAGCAAGGACCCACATTATTTTTTAATCTTCAGTGGGTAATGGGCTGCTTAACATGTACGATTGCCATTTCCAAGTGTGACATTTAGCACTGCTGGTGTTTTATTTTCTCTATCTTAGGTGTCAGTAGAACACTTGTTGCTGTTTGCTAAAAGGCTTTGAAGACTTCCAGGTGGGGACAAGGCTGATGGAAATTGTGGTGCAAGGGATTAATTGCAAAACCTCAGCATTTGGCATTATCTTAGGGGAGTACGTGCCCTCTCTCTGTTAGTGCAGTCCCTGCTAACATTGACCCCAACTGGAGCTGAGTGCCTGTAAGCAACTCAATTTTAGTGTCCTGTAAAACACTGTTTTTCCTTAGCTGGTCTGGCAGTATCAGAATAGCTCTGTGCACTCTAATTCATACAGTGTCGTAAGTAATGACAGAGAATACTATCAAGTCTGTTCCTAGAACACAGGGATTAACTCACCTCATTAAAATGTACACATTATGCATAGCAGGACTACTTGAGGACAACCATTTTAGCCAGCCCAAAGATACTATGTTCCGTGAGAACTAGGATGATCCCTAGCTGTCCTCTACTTCCCTGTACTCAGATTTAAATAGTATTTTTTTAGATGACTACATGGATACCATAGCACTGAGCACTTTTAAAAACCTGAAATAGATTGTATTAGCTTAAAATTCTAGGTAGTAAAGAAACTCGAGAGGAGAGAAACATAATTAACTTGGAGCATGAAAAGATTCCCTTGTGGGAAAACCACCCTGAATTAAAAAAGGTGGTTTGTACAAAATACCTAATGGTGAACACAGAACCTGGCAGGTTACACACTCTGAAGGCTGATCTCTCAGGTTGAAGGTGGAAATGGTTTTGGTTTATTTTCCCCAGAGAATTTGTTCTTAGCCATTTGAAACTTACTTGGTTTCTTGGTTATTAAAATGCAATCACCACCGTTTCCAGTGTTTGGTCTTTTTCTGTCAAGAAAATGAAAATAAAAGCTGTGTTGCTGGAATTGCCTACAGGTATCTCTCTGCATTCAAAGAATGCTTCTGAAAGCTCTGCTGGCACACAGAGCCCAGTTCTGCTCACCTGAAAATAAAAGGCAAATGTCTCCTGAGCATCAGCAGATGGACAACGTAGGAGATAGAGAACACAGCTGTCTGTACAAGAACACCAGGCCCTCCAAAAATGAAACCATTTTTCCCAAACGAGTCCATTTTTTTCCTTCATAACTTACTTTTTTTTTTCAACTCACTACAGTAACTCTTAGCTTAATTTCTTCCTGCTTCTGCAACAGAAGTTCTGTGATCAATGGGAACTGCACACACAACTGCTCCAGAACCGAGCTCCTACCCTGGCATTCAGCAGCAGTGGACATGCCTGTTCCTACAGATGTGCGGGTGACACAAAGGTGAATTTTTCAGAACTGTCTGTTGAGGTATTACGGCTGAAAATTTTACAGTCCAGACTCCCACAGTAGTTATTACTGTCTTACCATAATTCAATTACTCTCTAACAGCCTTACCTAACTCCATTATGCTGGCACACTGTCAATCAGTTGCCCTCCCCAACACTGTCTGGTTTGGTTTTGTTTTCATTTTTTCATTATGGTTACATTGGCAACTTAAAAGAAAGGGCATTTCTTTTAGCTGTGTTATGTACCACCAGGCTGATTAATTCTAAGTCCTGAGAAAAAAGAATCCTAGGAAATATTGCTATGGGAAAAAACAACTTTGCAAACTCAAGCTCCTTATTTATACACTTCTCAGTTTTTATGGACAGATCAGCATCCCTGGCTGTGTTACATCCCCCTCCACGAGTCCTTAAAAGAGGCAAATTGGTTGGTTGGTAGGTTTTTGAAAAATCACAGAGTAGCTCTGCAAATACAACATATCAGAAGACTGTACAGCTCAGATGTGTTAGACAGAGTTGATATCAAAAAATCTGCTTTATCAGTATGTCAAAAGTGTTACGAGATACTTTATATTGTCTTGTGCCATCAGATGACAAAATTGTTCTAATCCAATCTCTCCTTCTCAGACCCTGCTTAATAATGAAGAAGATGCCATAGGAGATAAAGCAGTGAATACAGATAACGCAATGAAGCCTGAAAACGGGGACAGAGAAAACTCTCCAGGCCAAATGGAAATCTACTGGGATTCTAAATGAAGCAAAGAGGAGTTAGTTCCTGTGTTTTTAAGAATTAGTAAATCATTCTCAGTTAGAAATCCCTCTCAATTCCAAATAAGGATTGTAATTACTTATTAACACAATTTCTAACCAATACCACCATAGATTAAAATGAGAACAAACTGAACCTCACAGTCGTAATTTTTATAATTCAAGTCTGACATCTTGTTCCTAGTTAGAGTTGTGGCTCACTCCTGGCTAAGTCAGAGGGAGTACTGGTGTAAAATAAAGGGTAAACACTGTGAAAATCGTCCTGTCTTCTTCAGAGCCCACTCTGCCCCATGTCTCTCCCAGTCATAGAAAATTTATTGAACTATGAAACTATTCGCTAAAACATTCTATTACATAACTGTAATCTCCTTTCAGTGCAGCTCTAACTGGCACCAGTGGAAGTCTTGCCTGCAAACTCTCATGTCACAGTTGGATGCTGATTTTTTACCTTGAGGTAAAGTCCTACTCCCTCTTTCATAGAGAGCTCTTAAAACCACAGAACTCAGTCTTTTATCAATTTTTTAGGTAATACACATTTATTTAATGAAATTCGTTTAGAATTTCCTACTTGGAATGAATACAGAAAATCCAGTGGAGACCCAGGGACAATTGATCCTTTCTGAAGCAATTTTAATTAAGTGCATTTTTTAACCTGGCCAAAAATGTCACATCCTAAAAATGTATCTTTTTCTAATTATATATATAAACATAATATGGTCACCAAGGGCACTAAATGATGCTTAGAACAAATAACAGAAGTACACCAAATGTCTGAGAGAGCTTTTCAGCCAGCAGAGTGTGGAGGCACATCCACTGTTTTCTACAAACACTGCAGACCAGTTGGATAATTAATTCTATCGCAGTCACCAAGAGCTTTGCCACTGGTTTGGGAAAAGACTTTTTCCAATACTTGATAATATTATTTTTATGGTGACATTTACTGAAGCACAAATATAAACAGACTTCATAAACATGAATGAATAATGCTGGCATTAGGAATGCTTTAAGAAGTATTCAAGAGACATGAAATGATTTGCCCCAAAGAAGAGGAGCTCCTGAGAGGATAAAGCACAGGACATCACAGTGTATCAGTGTTAAGAATTTGTAGCTTTTCCAAAAATGGACAGATATTCCTTCTTCCTTGCCTTTCCCTCCCTCTTCGGACTTGCAGTTGCACCCAGAAGGGACTGACTGCAGCAGTGTTCATGTTCATGTACCACTGAACAAACCCTTTCAGTGCCTCTGTCCTTTACAGTTCCCAAAGCTCCTCTTCCCTGGGCAGCGGCTGCAGCCCCCCAAGAGCCACAACGAGCTCTGTTCCATGCTGAGTCTGTGTCTTCGCTGTCTGACAAAAGTTTTAAATCTCAGGCTTTTTCTTGCATTTACAATTTTCGGTACATTTACTGGAAAATACCTACTGCAACAGGTGATGTCTCTAAGTTGTCCTCCTTCACAACCATCTAAGGTAAAATTCATTAGAGCTGTTCTCCAGAGAGAAGTCAGTGGTAAAAAGGCAAGCTAAGGTTCCTGTTTCTTGGTGCCATCACGAGGAGCAGCCCTGCAGTGTTTCATCACCGGCCAGCACCACACTGAATCACAGCATCACTAACCTGTGTAATTGCTTGCAGAAAGGTTCAGTTTAAGAATGTGTCAAACATATAATTTGATCAGGGCGTGTGAGTATCCCTGCATGAGTTGGTGGTGGTGCATTCTTACGGCTGTGAATCACACGGCATTTGAGCCACCTACCTCCTCCTTGTAGGGAAGCTGCAATATTCTGTCCTGTTGGAAAGAAACCTGGACTAGCTTTTTAGAAGTTGATCGGGCTCTCAGCATACATCTATTTCAACTTCTCAGCCTTCTAGTTAGACCAATAATATTCATGATGTTGCTGAGAAACAAGAGTTTCTAATCTAATAGAGAATTTTCATTTTCTGGCAATAACAAGTATTCTAAAATGTGAAAAATAAAGCATTGGTATGGCATTTACATTTCTGAATAGTTCTATTTGTTATAAAATGTTGCTGTTTTTAATGGGGGGATACACTGTCAGCTTATTAAAGCTGGTACAGGTTTGTCAGCTAAACAGATTGTTAGGAAAAGAGCATTCATTTTGCTGTAAGAGGAAGTATTTCTGCTTATGATTATATTGCTGTTTAGGAGACATGTAAGAATAAAAGTCATCTTCCCAGTAGGTACTGGTGAGGCTCCCTGCATACCTCAGCCTGTAGTTGCAAATCTCCCGTGCAGCATGTGCATAACTTCAGCAGCAAAGTCCACCACCCTGCGGGAGAAGCAGCACCTCGGGCCGGAGTCAGCTCTGTCCCCGCCGCACCTGCGGAGCACGGACAGAGGCTGTGTCACCACGACATGACATGAGTGCAGCCAGTGGTGCAATCCTTCCTTCGGCACAGCCCCAGCTACAGTCCCTGGATGACTTTTCCCATTTCCCACATCTATAAAGGAATCACATAACGAATAACATCCTTCTCCAATATTCATTGATTGACTAAATAAAGATAATTTATCTCATAAAGCTGTGTTTGGAACGCTGCAGCACCCATGGGGCAGAGACCACACTTCCCCGGTGTTTTACAGTATCTTGAACAACAGGTTTGTGCCGTAAAAGCAGAATTTAAAGAGCTTCTGGTGACTCTGCAATAACCAAGCCATACCTATAGCTAAAATGACTCAGAAGAAAGAAGAGCAAACTAGAAGCAAATTCTAGATTTCTGCGTGTTATATAGAAACATTAAAATTATAAAGCACAAAGAATAACACAAGAACATCTTTTAACATTAGGCTGAGTGCAATAAAAACACCCCTTGATGATGATTATATAAAAATCTACATATACTCTCTATACCCTATGATGATTCTACAAAATGCAAGCAATGTCACTTAGCACTGCTGGTAGTCCTTTAATATTGCAACTGAAAAGGAGTATAGTGAAAGGAATTTAGAAGGCGGGTGGATTGTGTCAGCAGTAACATACACATCACTATAATTAGCAATGGAATTTGAAGAATTAAAAAAGCAACACATTTGCTTTGTTTTTAACTGTGCTTTTGACTCAGCAGCACTGTCTGTGATACATGGGGCAGAAAAGTTCATCTCATGCCTTTTAAAATATAAACCCATTAGAAGGAGAAATGCTGTGACGAGGGGTAAACACCTCAATGCAAAAAGGGTCCTAGAAACCCCTCTAGAAGGCAGCTTAATCCAAATCTGGGATAACTGTGGATTAAGAATATACCCATGTTAGTTTGTGCTCCCCTCTTTCAATACTCCTGCCTCACGCTCGTTTGCTTTGGCCTATTTTCCCCAGCTTTTAGGTTTTATCTGCTTGTTTTAGTTCGATACAAATTTGGGAAGCAACCTGGTATCACTGCTTCTATCTAACAATGGTAGTTCCTTTTGTTTCACCTGAAACAAAACCTGTGACTCCTACAGGTTACAAGCTTGAGTGGACAAGGGACGCTGAGGTACAAGGCTTGTGCTAGAGTCCATCAAACTGCTGAACTGCAGCTCAACTGCAGCTGTGCAGCACATCTGGGAGAGCCAGGAGCGATGCATCCGATCCCAAACACCTGCACGGACCTTTGCAGCAGTGTTCTATGCATATCAGGTACTTATGCACAAACTACCCTGGTTAGCTACAGGAGCCTAAGATGACCTAATATGCATGTTCAGCTGCAGCATTAGCATGAGAACTGTGTGCAGCTTTTGCAGGCAAAAGTGCATGCCCCAATTAGATTAAAAGGTGGATGCTTTATTATCTCAGCACCACTTCACCATCCTTTTAACTGAAACGTGCATGTTACTGGCCTTCACTGTAACCCAGAAAAAACATTTTGAAGATATAAGGAACAATGTGCTGAAGCTATTGAATAAAAGTTTTTAAGTAAGTATATTTATCCTTGAATAATATAATTCTCATAAATTTTAAAATTTTGGGAACAGAAAACATCTTCTTGTTTGGCAATAAATACCTGCAATTGATACTCCTACGTTAAAAACTTTAACAAGGTTATTATAGGCAACATTTTCTTTCACAGTCTCACAGAAAAAGGGTATTTTTAACATCCCACTCACTGTATGGGGACAGAGAAGGTGAACGTGAGGCCGAGCAGACACCAATTACAACTTCACAAAAACACGGAGGAACCAGCAGATAACCTGGGACTACCAAGGGACCAGGCCCACGGCTGCCAGGGAACGCTGCACCTCCAAGGTGAGCAGTCAGGTTTGGACAAGGGCCTGTCAGGGGACACCAGTGGAAACAGAACTGATAAGCAGCTGAAATGCCTCTTGTACCTGGACTTTCATCCTTTGGCTCTAATAAAAGCAGTTGCTGAACACGTGAATTCAAAGAAGGAACCACGTGAAAGCAATATCCATCGGAATAGGATTGGACCATCAAAGACTACTGAAACAAGATAGAGAAACACATTGTCATTGACAGCAGCATAAACTCTTTATAAGCTCTATGCGATCAGCAGTCCAGGTGAGGCGCAGAATGGAATAAAAACAGGCACGGCAACTTCTAGCAGTTAAACAGGAACACTTGCTGAAAATCCAATTTTAATTTCCTTCATACTAAATTAGAAAAGGGGATCACTTCAGCAAAAAATTTTACTGCGACAGAGGAAGACTTTGCACAGGGCCAAGGTTCCCAGCACAGATACCTCACAGACAGGATTTGTTTATCTTCTTTTTAATGCTACTGAGAATGTAATGTAGAGAGGGACACACTTACAGACTGCCCTCTTCCTTACGTTTATAATGTAGAGCAAAGGCCGCATGAGTACTGGGAGTGGGATTTCTAACACCCATAAAAACAGTAAAGTGGAAAATTTGCAGTTCTAGAGTCTTGCTTGAGCCACAGAGAAGTCACTATTCACTAGTGAACAAAAAGAAGAAAAAATGCTCATTTCTTGTGATTTATCCCAGTGACAGGGTTAATGACACAGGTAGACATGCCCATTGACTCATTAAATTGAATTGCAAGACACAGCCAGAAGCTAATTTTCCTTTGGTATGTGCTTAGGCACCTTGTAATGACAGTATTTGTGTCACTGGAATTCAGTCCCGACCTAAAACTGCACTGATCTTTCAGTTCAAATCTGTGGAGGCATTTTCATGCAACTCTTTCTTTTCCAGAGCTCTGTGGCTGTAACAGCTCACATCTTTTGTAGGTCAGGCACCGCGACGGACGTGAAACACGTACACGAGCTGGTTGCAGTGGTACAGTCACTGCAGGTGCTTTGCTACACAAATATGTACATGCGTAGAATATTAATGACAACTTTCATTCAGAGGCAACATATGAATTATCAATGAATCCAGTTTCCGTGTTTAGCAGGAAGTGTGTGGCAAGGCTGGATGGAACGTTTGGAATCATAATCCCGGCTGTAGTAGCTATGGCTGTGTGTGCCACCCCAGACGGCAAAAACTCCCCTGAAGAAGCCTGGCTCACACTGCAGCAGAGCTGTGCAAGCTGCAAACACTGCCTTTAGGAATACTCTGAAGAGAACACTGAAGTTGAGATCAGAAGGAGCTGTGCAATTTGGATCTGCCTGTCCCCACTGAGGCACAGGGACCGTGTTTGCTATTATCGAGGTACATGGTGGCCATCACGGAAACGATCAAGAAAAACGGGCTCTGAGACTCCTCATGGTTCAGCCTGCTGGCAGCCAGGACTTCTTTTCCATTCTAGCATCAAGCAACAATATAACAAGGAAGGCCAGCTGTAAAACGAAAATAAAATACCACTGTCCTAAAAATCTTTGGAAAATCCATTAATCCCCGCGAACCAGATTTAATTTTTTGGGTAGATGCTAATTATCACTTGAATACGCACCCCAAAATACTTGAAAGATTAGAATTTTGAGGCTGTCAAAGCAGTTTTGCCTGCTTTGCAAGCAGATGGAAGCAAAGCCAAGGTAATTTGGGCAACTATCTGAAAGTCTTCCCCTAAATTTCAGTCATCTATGTTTCTTATGCTGTCTGTGAAATAACCCTGACAAGTGCCTGTGTGGCGTATGGGGTTTGCACAGCCCTGTCTTGTCTACTGCTGTATAAAATAAACAAGAGCAAGCGAGGGCCCCAGGCCCAGCACAGGCAATGCTGACACCAGCACCCTCAGGTGCCCTGGGTACAAACACAGAGGTCCATTACAAAACTGTGACATTAGTAATCTTCACTGCTACTCGCAGGAGTAACAGATAAAGCTGTACAGCTTTTGATTATGAAATTTTCAGTGTCTCTTGAAGTTTCTTCCAGTTTTTGCTATCTAGATAATTTTCCATGTGGAATTACCTCTTCCCTCGGGTCAGCATTTCAGACAGCTGCATGGCCCCAGTCTCACTGCACTGCTGCCGTTCTGCCCGCGCTGGAGGCGGCTGTGGTCACTGTCCCTGGGGCTGTGGGGCTCTGGGATTCCCGTTCAGCAGAAGGTTCCCCACCCGGGGCCTCTACCAGCGCACCATGTAGTGAGCCCCATGACGGGCTGCGCAGAGCTCCTGGGCAAGCACTGCTATCCCTGACACTGTGACCACTGGAGCTCACAGGGATTCCAAGCAACAAACTGATGGGAGAACTCTGCTGGACAGAGTTGCTTGGCTGTGTTGGTCAAACAGGAGATGAGAGAGGCAGTGCCAGGAGTCTCCAGGACTCTCCTGTGCCACCTCTTGTGAGCGCATGGGTTAAAGCAGCAGTGGTCCGTGCCTCAATTTACCATCAGGAACTACCATTCTGAGATATTAAACAAAGGACATTTTGAGATTTAACTATGCAAACATTCAGTTCCCAGTGTAAAGCGCGACTGTTTCTATACTGACCCTGTGAAGGCGCCCTGGGAGATGCACAGGGGAGCTCCCAGAGCTCCCGGCACACGGAGGTGATGGACACAAAAGATCTGAACGCTCCTCTCAACGCTCCTCTCTGGTGCCTCCAGATCTGCGGGACAAGGTCACTCACTAAAACAGAGCTGTCCCGGGAGGGGATTCCTGGGAAGGGACACTCGGAAAGCACTACAGCGCCCGGTGCCTGAGGCAGGCCGGGATCGATGTGGGTGTACCCGCTGTGCCTCGTCTTCCCGGTGCTCGGTGACACCCGGCGTGCCCGGTGCCGGCGAGCCCGGTGCCACTGCTGCTGTACCCGGTGTTTTCCCGGTGTGCCTGACCTTCGCGGCCTGTGCCCCGGGCTCGCGGTGCGCTCGCGGTGAGCCCCCGCTATTCCCGCTATTCCCGGTTCTCCCGCTGTCCCCGCGCCGCCCCCTCAGCCGGGCGGGCGCGCAGTGCACGCCGGGAGGAGCGCGCGGCACGCCGGGACACGCACCCCGCGCCTCGGCCGCCCAAGATGGCGGCGGGCGGCCGTCCCCGCCCCCGGCCGCGCA
>VZTE01001746.1:3611351-3634025 GCA_013397775.1 Eulacestoma nigropectus
CCTCCCCCCGAGATTGCCTCTGCCTTGTTTTTCTGCTTAATGCTAAAGCAAAGGTGTTAAGTTTATCCTTCTTTAAGACTAGAGGAAAATCAGCTGGAAGCATCTAGGCTGTTTGCTGCAGATAAATGACTGTTTCTTCCGTAAAGAAACAACATTGGCAGCTTGTCTTGCGCTGGATTCACCTGCTTTTTGTGGTGAAGAAAGAGATTGCATAAACAATTTAGTTTGTTTAAATGCTCATATCCTTGCAGTCTATTAAGAGGATGATGTCATTAATGAGTGTGTGTATGTATTTTTAACAGATGGTGTCTATTAAATCAGTAATGATAGAAGCTTCTGGTTCTCTCACCTTCAGCTCTGTTTTAGAGGCAGGAGTGTAGTAGGTGAAAGTGGGTGATAAGAAAGATGAGACACCTTCTACCAGAACCCTGATTTCATTATTTTTGGTACTAGTGTCATGAAAGGTTGAACACTGTTCCCTGTAATAGAATAAGAAGTTATAGATGACAATTATGATGAGCTTTTTTGTTTTGGGTTTTTTTTTCTCCTCCCCCTATGGGCAAGTGAAGCCATTTTTGGCCAATGAGCTTTGAAAATGGCTAAAGGACCAACAGTGTTTTCATGACTGAAGAGTGGAAGGTTTGTTTTAAGTTCTTGTTTGTATTTCTTTGTGGTTTACACCTTCTCCTGTTTCTAAAGTATTAACATAGGTGTTCCTTTTAAGTTTCCTTCCAGATATTTTTCTGTATAAATTTAATCAATTCACAGTAGTTTTTGTTAATATCACATTTCCAGTATAACAGGCAGTTCAATGATTGAATTATTTAAATTTGGATATAGTCCTGTGACCTCCTTTACAGTTATAAATCTGTTACTTAATTTTTCAAGCCAGAGAAGTATGGGAGGAAGAACTGAGAACAACAAAGTTCAAATCCACTGCATGCCTGCTGACGGACGTATCTGAGCGCAGCACTCTTCTCTCGGTGGTCTAGAATTGCTATCCCAAAATATGTATGTGTTGTTTGACCTAGCAATTATGATACTGAAAAATATCCTGCTGAAGTCATCCAGCTGACCCTGATGTGCTTTGCTCTGAGCCAGTGTTGAGTAGCAGCGTGTAATATCCAGCCCCATAACACTACCCCTGCTTGCTGTCCTACCACTGTCACAACACAGAGAGCAATGTGGAGAGTGCCGTGTCAAAAACCTTTTCACACATGTTAAAACTTTATTTTCTACTACAGCCTGCATTTTCCAGGCTGTTCATTTATTGGTAGCTAATTTTACCTGCATTTTCACATAGAACTGAACAGGCAGGTTAAAAGAAGGATGTTTTCCCCCAAAGCCTACACACAGACCTCAGGCTGGAGCTCTGACCTGGAGGAAGCTCAAAGGCTTTAAAGTGAGATGATGTGACAGTGCTCAAGGTGTTTCTCCTGAGAATTACTTGTATCATGCTTCTATCAGAATTGCAAAACTGAATTGATACATGGAGAAAAATTGTCAAGATTGCATTAATTTAAAGTCTTCTTTAAAAAAAAAAATTCTCCAAGCAAATTTGGTCCAGATTCCTCAAAGTCATTTAGCGCTGGTGCCTGGGAAGGAAACAAGGCCAAAAATGTGTTTTGTTGTTTTACAGTCCTAAAGGTGGGTAGTGACTGCCAGTGATGTGTTAAAAACTTAGCTTGAAATAATATGGGAAAGCAGACGGGCATAGGAGTTGATTTCGAAATGCACAGGCATTTCTTTAGGCAGCATGCTGCGTGGAGCAGCCAACTTGCTCTTGTTTTATAGCATCTTGATGACATTCCTTAGCTTTATTTTTCAGATGTAATTGCAACCTGCATTCCAAGTCTTTGCAACATAGGCATATATCTGATCTGCTGCAGATTGCTTTCTAGTTCCCCATGGATTTGGTGTTGAATTATTTTCAGAACTAAACTACTGTATCAGGTTTTTAGCAAAAGCTGTAAAAGTAGGTGAAATGGGGAAGAAAACAGGCATAAAATTTTTCACTTTTTTCATGTTAAAAATATATTTCCTTTGATATACCTGTAACTGAACTGAAACGGAAAATGTTTTTTGTAAATTGTTACAAACACTGCACCGAATGCTGTACTCTGGATACTACATTGATGTATCAAGAAAAGTGTTGACCTATGGGCATTTTGAGACTTCCTTAATTGCAGAATAACAGGCTTACTAAACATATGAATTAAAAATAAGGCTCAGAGCTGTAATTCAGATCAGATTTGCTTCTTGTTTTATTTTTCCCAAATCAGATAGTTGTTGGAGCTCACTTTGTTGTAATCCCTCAGCCAGCTTTACTGATGTAGGCTGAAAAGTGGGAAAAAAAAAAAAGATTAACCCAGCTCATAAATGAGTAGCTTTCTCATATTCTCCGACTCATCCCTGCCGGCTTAGCAGGTGATGGATTCCAACATTTTCTAGGATAAGGTCTGTGTGCTGCACTAAGAGCAGCTGCATGGCTGTGCCTGGGTGATTCTACTGTGGATGAGCTTTCCTGCAGTAACGGGGCAAGATGGAGGCAGGAGAGGAACTGGATTATTTTACTTGTTACTGTTTTTCTTTCCTGTCAACAGATAGAGACATATCTAGGAACCCTTTTCAGATCCTAACAGTTATGCCCAGGAAACATGGATATTACTTCACTTCTATGGAATCTGGTTTTGAGTACATTTGTGGAAAGAGTTGTCCTATTCTGTGGCTTGAGTCTGATAAAGCAGCTTTTTGCTTATGGGCTTTAAAACAAAATCAGACCCATTAAAAATTAGTTTAAATTAAAAGGAAGTGTTCTTGTATACTTGGTAGAATTTAGCAACATAATCCAGAGGTGTAAGAGAACAATTCATGCAGTCTAGTTCTTCCATACGGACTGTAGCTCTAATTGCCTGGAAATACTCCCGATAAGTCCACTTGTTAATGTAATGAAACAGGATACACTGTCGAAGAACCTTGCAAGGATCTCCTGTGCCAGCCATGTAGCAAGAGACAATGCAACAAGAATTTCTCTTTTATTAATGCACAAATGGATCCTTTCGGCGTTAAAGAATTGTGGAATTTAATTCCGATTATATCAGTTCAGTTACTCTTTTTGGTGGCCTTTGGTTTTCATAAGTGACTGGCCTTTCACTGGGATTGTAAAATTAGCTGAAGAGACAGAGCTAACTGAGGTAGGATTTTGGGTATATTAACAACTTAGAAGTAAACTCCAGGAGTTTTCTTTGAGGTAAAAAAACCTTTTAAGAATAATAGAATGTGTTAGAGAAACCACTTGAAGGTTGGTAGCAGGTAGCTGGACACTCCAAAACGTTTTGCGTTTTATACGGGTTATTGAAATTTTAAATGATAAATTAAGATTTAAATTTGAACCTAAATGTGAGTAATGGAAAACTCTTAATTGATTTCATGATGTGAACCCAGTTTTGTGTTCCTGTTGTTGATGATGGCTCATGTGCCTTTTTAACACCCAAATGCTTTGTATTAGATGTGCCTGAGCTGGCAATCTGAGAATTTGACCTCAGATTTTGTTTCCTTCAATAAATGTTCTTGTAGAATATTATTAAAAGTGTTGTCGTGATAATACTTACGGGCAAAATGGTCTTGTAGCCGAGTTAATGAAAATATTAGGATTCTGCAAAAAAAAGGCAAAAATGTACAATTCCTAAAGCACAGCAGTGCTGAGCTAAAGCTTTGTTGAGCTTTCAGAGCTGCACTCTGCTGGTCTGTTTTGTCTCTGCTGATGCTTTAGCTCTGTAATTGATGCCGTGTATCTCTTCTAATTTTTAATATAATGAGCTACAGTTACCTGGTTAGTGTACATAGTTTGTGTTTTTGTGGGGAAGACTGTTTATGGAGCCTAAGCAACGGTCATAAAAACTGCAGAAATTGAATTAATTTACTGTTAAGTTCCTGGAGGAGCCATGGACATATATTTGGGATATGCACTACCAGATGAGGTTGCTGGACAGCAGCAGCAGAGTGAACCCGGGGTGGTGGTGCTGGTGTATGGAACAGTTTGCTGCTGCTGTCAGAGTTGTGAACCAAGGAGTTAAGTTGAAGCTGATTTTCTTGGTTTAACTCATAAAAATTCAAAAGGTAAGAGAGAAATCATAAAATACATGAGGGACAAATGTGCCTATGGGAATTAGGAAAAATGCTTAATTAAGAACATAATAAGGCTGAGTGACAGCTTTTTTTAGAATGTGGTAAGCAAATGTTTCTGTAAGTTTGAGGACTGAAGTGACCAGAATGATGAAGATTTTGAGCCAGGAGTTCCTGTGGTGAGACAAGACATTGTGGTGCTGATGAGGATTCTCTTGGTGAAAGGAGCCCTGGTTTAAGTAATCTAAGTAACTCAGGCCATGAGAAGTCTGGGAAATGGAACTTTTGATGGTTATAAAGGCCTTATAATGTACTACATCTTCACATTACTCTGCAGCTTTAATGAGGTGACCCTAAAACTCTGGTTAGAACCTGCACATGTCTGCAAGGAGCACTGGTTCTCCATGAACTTGGAGGGGCTTGGTGCTCTCTGTATGTTACTGCATGGTTCTTGTGCTGGTTTTCTGACAGCTCACTGTGGTCGCAGAGCACTGCCAGTGACAGAGGCACTGACACAGCTGCGTTTGCTGTGCCGTCACTTCTGGGAGAGGGGAGCGTGGATCTCGCTGTGGGTGAGGTGGATCACAGCTCAGTTGAGAGTGACTTCTACTGTGACCTTTTCTGAACAGCAGAAATGGGCACTGTTAGTCAGTTGAGCCATTTTAGGGGTTTGTTTATGGTGTTGGTCCTTAAAAGTGTTTTTGACACACTTGATAGGAGCAAAGAAAGACAGTGGGGAACCTTGAACTGAACTTAGTGACTGAATCCTGCGTAAGATGCTAAAGTTTGTTGTGATGGTAGAGTTTGGTACCTCAGGATACATTTATGAAAATGTGGATTTGGAAGGGCTTAGGTATATAACCCAAATTTTACTACTGTTTAGCATCCAGTATACTCTGCTAAACAAAATCATAATGAACTCTGAAGAAATTTACAGACTAGATTTGGTTTTTTGTGTGTACAGAATGGGCACTTTTAGGAATTTTAATTCCAGTAACTTTGCTGATGAATTAATTTGATTCCATAATCTGTTTCTCAGTCTTATTTGGAGAATACTTAGGGAAAATATTTGAGTGTCTCCTGAAGCAAGTATGAACACATAGAAATACCTACAAGCCAAGGTGTATCATTTATTGGCATGACCTATCATGAACTGAGGGGAATCTCTTGCCTGAAAGTGATTATTTTTTCCCTGCCTCATTGCTGTGACTGAGTGTGTAGCTATTGTGCTTGGATACCTCCTGTAGAGCTGTCTCAGCTAGCAAATGGAGCTGAACTTGTTTCATTTTGCTGTTGGTGCATTTATGAATCATGTGCAGGTCTCTCATTAAGTTATTGTGAAGTTTTCCAGTAATCTGGGAAGCACTTGAACCACACTGATACCTATCAGTGGAAGAACCCAGTGTTTGAAGCCAGGAAGCAGCAGCTGTCTGTTGAATCCTCGTAGTCGCCTTGGGGAAGAGGGTGTTCCTGCCTGTGCCAGGTCAGTGGTGCCCGGTGCCAGCGTGGCGTGGGGCTGGCTGGGTGCCCTGCTCGCAGCCGGTTGCCCAGGGGCGTGTGCTCCCCAGGTGGCACTGACTGGGCACAGTCGGGGCCTCGGAGCCGCTGCAGTGGCAGTGAGCGTGTCTTCAGTGCAGCGCAGGCAGGCTCGTGGCCAGCGCAGCTGGCTCCAGCAGCAGCCTGGTGTGGTGAAGCTCAGGAATCTCTGAACCCTGGTTTAGGAAAAAGGGAGGCAATGGTCAGGCAAGAAGAGACAGAGAGTCACATTTATTTTTTTTCAAATGAAAAGAACCTGCACTGTGCGATTTCCACCTTCCCTTACAGGAGAGGGTTCTTCTGCTTTTCAGGTGTTTCTGCTCAGTTTGTTGCTCTTCATCAGTAGTTCTCTGTGTTTTAGAAGCTTATGCAGGGAAAAATTCTGGCCTGTGATGATTCTTGGCTGTCTCTTAAATTAATTTCTTTTTAAAGATTGTGCTTTATTATGGTACTCTCTAGTCCTAGGATTGAAGTAGGTCTGCTGTGCTTACTGCTCTGACGTTTCTGCCAGTCCTAAGTATAAAAGCTGATCTGTAGCTGAGTGGAAAGGTGGGCACTTGGGATAAGGTGCAAGTTGCCTGCTGAGTATCTGCTGCTGTTAGTGGAGCTGAGGAGTATGTTGTGTGTAGGTAAGGAGTGGTTTGTGGTGGTGTAGAAAACCGTGCAGGTCCTGTGCTTCCAGGAGGAGTGAGAGGTGACCATTGCATGTGTCGTACCTGTGCCAGTGACAGGCGTTCTGCCAGCTCCCAATTTTAAAAGGCTTACAAAAACACCAAATCTTGCTGAGAACACCTGTAGCCCTCTGTTATTGTCCTTATGCAGAAGTTTGCCACTTGGTGCTTTTATATATGCAGACTATTGATGGGGAATGAGATAGGTTTTAAGTTAGAAACTACAACTTGGAGGAGTTTAAGTGGGTATTAATAAAAGGCACATCCTGGTTCACACTTGATTAGTAGCTGTTACTCCATGGGTGGCTCTCTTAAGTTCAGTGTGCTTTTTCCTGTATTTAATAGAGAACAAAGTAAAATTCTCAAGCAAAGATACCTTTTCTTTCAAAAGAAGATCTAACTCTATCTTGACAGTGCCTTAGTCACAGTAAGATGTTGATACAAAGTGACCAGTTTCAGGCAAGATGTAATGAACAAGTGGTGGTTCTCTGTGGGTTGTTTTGTTCCCCAGGGTTCCCCCAGAGCCCTGGTTGCCTCTCATGGCTGAGTTGTTTGCGGGTAACATGGTGGTGACTGATAGGTGATGGAGGAGGACTGGTTAGTCTTGCTTCGCTGAAGCCTGTATGTCACAAAGTCTTCTCCAGCTAAAAAAAAGGCAGTGCACATAGTGGCACAGGTGTATAATTAATGTTGGTCCATTTGGGCTTTTTGGGTTTGGACATTTTTGCTTGAGTGGGTTATTTGTATGGGGTTTTTTTTTGTTGGTTTTGGTTTTTTGTTTGTGGTGGGCTTTGTTTTTGTTTTGTTTGTTCTGTTTTTGTCTATGAAGGAGGCAGCCCTAAAAATACTTTGCCTTCTATTTAAGTGGCTTTGTAGTTAAAAAATCAGGAATGCTGAGCAGGGTGCTTGGAACAGACCCTTTCTGGAGGAGCGAGATACTGTAGATCAGTTGGTTGGTGGCTTTGACTCAGCTGTGATTTGCTAATAGCAGGAATAGCTGCTTTGCCCTGTAGCTGTTGGAATTTATCTAGTACTAGGATCTGTTTCTCACTAACAATTCAGAGTTAGATTGTGGAGCAGCCCAGGTGTTGGGAGGTGGATATGGGATATGGGAGAAGTTTGGGTTACTTTACATTTGACAGGGAAAACGCATTTCTAAATGGGTGACATGTGAAAGATGGCCTTACAAACACAGTTGCTGTTATTTTTAAGCAGGTGTTATAATTGTATCTCCCAGATGCCGCAACAAAATTGATGAGATATTGGGATTTTTACTGGAGCCAGTGTGCTGGCACTGGATTTACTCGGCATTCACTGCTAGTGGTGGTTCATAATACAAACCCCACCTTCAGGTTTTCACCCTGGCAGTCCTAGAGGCAGATTTTGGGCATTTGTGCCTTTGCGTTGTGCTGTTGGGCGCTTCCAGCAGTGCTGCCGTGTGTTCGGAAGTGCCCGGTCTCGTTGCGCTGCCCCTGCCCGTCCCCGAGCCTGGTTCAGCACGGGCTGTCCCGCGGCGGCGCCCTCTGCAGGGCGTTGTTTTTGATAGTAACTGAATTTCCATTGATTTGCATGTGATAGTCTGACTATGGGCTGAGCACGGGACATCTCTTGAAACCCAGTTGTCTCTTTACCTGGCATGAATTAGGTATTGACAAGAGTAAGTGAAATGTTTGCTTCTGTTCTCTGAAAGGATGCAGCCCATGCTGTTAGTTTTCAGCTGAATTGTTTCTGAAATAGCTATTGGGGAAGATGTTAGACTTATTAAATGAGGTATTGCCTGTTCAGAGTGTTCTGTCCTAACTGGCTTGTAGGGCAGCATTATGGTGTGCAGCATTTGACATGGAAGATCCACCAGCAGGGTGGAATACAAGCAACTTGCAGCTTAAGCTTATTTTGAAGCAGACAGCAGGGCCTAGATAGGTTTAGAAAGAAGCCTCTGATCCCCTGAATGATCAAGTGATGAGTAAGTAGACATTAATGATACAAGCTTAGTATTTTCTTGACTTTTTCCGTAGCAGACTGTTGTTTAAAAGAGACTCCTTACTAAAATTGTTACTGAGCTGTGATACTGAACTCAGCGTACCTGTGTGTAGGGAGGGGCAGAGGTGAGGGAGCGGGAGCATGCACATCCTCAGGCAGTCGGTAGAAAGTTTACAAACCCACCCGCTGTCTCTGAGCCTCTGTGTGTTGCCTCAGTTTATCTCGGTGCTGAAAGCTGGTTGGTCGGTCAGACTTGCTGAACAGCTTGAGTGAATGATGAGTTCTGTACAGAACCTGCCAGGTGTGCAAGAAGTGCCATTTCAGCACTTCCCATGGTCATGGTGCTCACAAGGTCCCTGCAGTGCAGAAAGCAAAGGTGGCACTGCCAACGTGGGTTTGGTGATGTCACTGTGGCAGAGGTTAAAGCTGCCCAGTTGAAGCAGGTTGTGCACTGAGAATGCTGCAGTTCGTGTTTCTGAATCAAAGGAAACTAACAAGTGTGTGTTTTGGAAAGGCACAACTCGACTGCCTTGAACTATCTCAAGCGTGTCGGGTTTCAGCCGTATCCCGAATTGGCTGGCGTTGCCAGAGGTGTTGTGATCACACCACTGCCTGAGCCCAGCTGCAGTAACGGGCCTGTGGCAGCTCTCCCTGTGGTAATGGTGCCACTCTGATAAGATTGAAGAGCTGTTTAAAAATTTGCCCTGCCCTAAACGTGGACAAGATGAAGTATTAACTATAGGTGAACTACATTAACATGACTGAAAAGAAAACAAGTATTGTCTTTTAGTCCATGGTTCTTCAGAACTTCCTCAGGTGGTGGTACTGGAGTGGGAAAAGTCATTTGTGTGCTACAGTTGTGTAGCACTGTAGGTGCAAGGGCCCCATACTGGGGTAGAGCCGGAGTCTTTAAAGATGCTGTTGGGATAAATCTAAGAAAGCTGCCTGAGGAATGCTTGTTTCAAGGAAACAAATGATGTTTCTTTCTCCTCCTTGTAGATGGATTGAATCTTCTGTGTTGAATGCCTCTGGATTTCCTATTGGATTTCACATCTGGAGAAATACTTGTGATTTAAGCCACTGTGGCAGACTGAATTGTGGATCCTGGGTTCCCAAGACTTTAGCTCTTGAGGAGAAGCCACTGCTCGATCACGTTAACCTGACATCTCAGCCACGATGGTGCTGTCACAAAGGCAACGAGATGAACTGTAAGGAATCATTGTTTTTAAGTTTGTGTTGTGTTTTCATTAAGCTTCAGTTATTAGCATTTGTTTCCAAATAGATTTTAGAGTGGTTCTGTTTACATACCCTTTAAGTACTGTGTATTGTTGTTTAGATCTCTCTACTCTTTATTTTTGATAGAACTGCTGGTATTTGAAACTAGAATTGGGAAATGATGAAAATATAATGTCAAAGTTACTGATGGGATAAAAAATGGATTCTCCAATTTGCAGTAAGCACATTGCTATATAAGCTGCAATCCGTGAATTCTACATTTATCTTGAGTAAAGGCTGGCAATTTTTTGCTCTTTTACTTTGGAACGTAGACAAGGATCTGATCAGAATGCGTTATGTCGTGATGACAATCTTTCTTTGACTCCTTAAATTGTATTTGAAATGTTGTTTTGTAGAAATCGAGCGATAGCAGATTACCTCCGTTCCAATGGCTATGAGGAGGCATATTCGGTTTTTAAAAAGGAAGCTGAATTAGATGTGGTGAGTTCAAACAAGATTTTTCATCTGTATTTTAATTTAGAAGTCTGTCAGTTTTATGGCATTTGCATCTGTTCTGAACCTGTGTGTCTATTACCTACCTGTTAGCTCAGACAGTTTCAGAACTGGAGGTGATGAACTCACACAGCTTATTGCCTTGCCAGAAAAGGGGAAAATAATCATTGGGTGAGTTGACCATTTCTGAGCAAGTGGTTTTTTAAGCAGATTTGAAATGGTCTGAGACTGTGCAACTTTAGAGACTTGACTTCACTGGGAATCTTTAAGAAACAGGAAGACAAAACTGGATTACTTTTTGTCCTCTGCTTTATCGTACAGAGCCAATGTTGGAAGATTCTTGAGATTTGAGTTGGGTCAGGAGTTAAGTCATTGCCTGAGTCTGTTGCATACCTCTTGGGTAACCATGTAGTAGGAGGCAGGCTTGAAACAGTTCATAGAAGTTTGTCATCCAGTAAGGCCAGGTTGGATGGGGCTTGGAGCAGCCTGGTCTAGTGGAAGGTATCCTCCCCGCCATGGCAGGGGCGTGGAACAAAATGAGGTTCAAGGTCTCTTCCAGCCCAAACCAGTCTGTGATTGTGATTGTGTGACCAGCTCTGGTAAGCAGCTCTGTTTGCTTAGACTGTACAGATGCCAACGACTCAGACCAGTCATTTCTTGCAGCTTCATTCTGTTGATTTGCCTTTGTCACAGGTGACTTGGTATAATTTTTAACTTTGCCTATTAGCGTAGGAGCTGTGCATTTCATATAGCTACAACTGGATTGAGTAATAAACTTCTGAGTGCTGGATAAATCCTTCCCTTTTCTATTATATAACTTGCATTGTTCTTTTTTCAAAATGCTTGGTTGGAGTTTGACTTATTTCTCCAATTTGCTACTAGTATCGAATAAATAAGTAGAAATGACAAATTGAAATACCGTACTTATAATTGAACATCCTACTATCATTCCCTTATCAGTCTTATCTATCAACCTAATTTAGTATCCTCTTCCCAAAGCTTAGGAAAGCAATCTAAAAAGGTTAGATTGTCCTGAGGGAAAGAGAAAATGCAGTTGCTAAAAGTTTCATGAATTTTATGCAAGAAAATCTGAATTGGAGTGGGCTATACTAAAATGGAAAAAAAAAAAGGTAAAGGCTGAAATTACCTGAGTAGATTGGAAGGATTGATGTGTATCTCTACAAAAAGATATAATTTTTGTATGGATTATTCATGCAGATAACTCCAACTTTTACAAGTGCCCCTATAGTAGTAGATTAACATCTGTCTCTGACCAAGGTAGCCAGTCCTCAGAGCTTTTATCTTCCATGGAGTAAGCCATGGTATGGCTGTTTTCTGATGTCTGTGTTATCTGCATCTAATTTAGGATTCTTGTAGCATGAGACTGTAATTTTGTAATGGAAAGAAAGTGCAGCGTTTTGTTACGCTTCTGTGTCTCTGACGTTTGGTTTTGTGTTGCTTTTCTTCGTCTTTCTTTAAATGCTTCTCTTCAGAATGAAGAGTTAGATAAGAAGTATGCTGGACTTCTGGAAAAAAAATGGACATCTGTTATAAGATTACAAAAGAAGGTAAGTAGAGATCTGCTGGATGTACACGTATAAAAAGTTAGCACAGAAAGCATTCAGCACTGAACCTGCATGTGCAGTCCCGAAGCTGGAGAGGCAGGAGGTGCCTTGAGGCAGTTGGTGGGTGAGTGGGGAGATGGAATTGCTGTGTTCAGAGGGTCAGGCTGGGTTAGACCAGAGGGAAAATCAGTGCTGCTCATTGTCTTTGGCCATGGCCCTAGAGGGAAGGAGCCATTAACTCCAGAGCATTCCAGTGGGGGATTGTGCTGCAAGTGGGGAGTACAAAACTCTTCTTAGTCATGCTTCAATGGCTCAAGAGTGTATTAAAAGCAAAAAAAACCCTAAAATCAGTGTGTTAACAATGGAGTCCTATCCCTTGTGCAGGTTAATACAGCGAGGGTTTATTAGCCCTCCAGTGTTTCTGTTGTTGGTTAATGTGTGTGCTAGCTCCAACAGGACACAGAATTCCTGCAGCAGTAGCATTCCTTTTTGTTAGCACAACCTTCTTTGGTAATTTGGCACAATAGTAATTCAGATGCATTTGTACAGTGTGTGAGTGAAGGGGATTTTGTAGAACTTTTTTTTTCCTGTGAAAATATTTGGGAATTTGAAAAGAATAAATGATTAATGATTAAATTATTAAGAATTAACTATAAATTATTAAAGAATAAACTAGAAATGATTCATTTAGGTTTGATTTTTAAAACCAGTGCTACTGAATGTTGGTAATCAGTTTTGGTCCATGCAATCTTTGCTTTACTGTGAGTTTAGGAGTCAGTTGTTATTTGGATTACTAATGCAAGAAGGTGAATTAGATCTTGTATAAAACCAGAAATGAAAGGTCTCTTTAAAATTCTTACACTTAGGTAATGGAATTAGAATCGAAGCTGAATGAAGCTAAGGAAGAATTTACATCAGGTGGACCTCTTGGTCAGAAACGAGACCCTAAGGAGTGGATTCCTCGTCCTCCAGAGAAGTATGCGTTGAGTGGGCACAGGAGTCCTGTCACTCGAGTCATTTTCCATCCAGTTTTCAGTGTTATGGTCTCTGCTTCAGAGGATGCCACAATAAAGGTATGTGTGTGCTCCAGACAATTGGCTGTGGAATAGGTGACATCAGTGCTTCAGGCTAATGTTGGACTGGTGAAAGGTTTATTCTTCCTGCTTCTGCTTCAGCTTCTTGAGGGACAGATCTTTCCAGTGTGATGGCCTGTGTAATCTACAGATTTTAGTTTTGTGCTGGTCCAGTTAATGTCTCAGAGTATTTTACTGTCCTTTGGGTTGAGTTAAAAATAATGAAGCTGTGGATTTAGAGACCTTTAACCTGTTTCTGTTTCTGCAGCAGACAGACAGGGTCAGCTGGAACAGTGACAGCTCTGAGTGTGCTGGACGTTATGGAGGGCCCCAGTCAGCTTTGTTTTCCCTCAATTATGGATACTCTGGATGAATTTCCTTATTCTTGAAGTCTAGCTGTGTAGCTCCATTTGACTACTGCTTTCCCAATGGTTGCAATCTATTGGGATGGTGGATTCTTTGTTGGGTGTTTTTTGGTGCTTTGTTTTTTGTTTAGAATATAATTTTAAATTAATTGTCTAATTTTGTGCTTGAGAGAGAGACAATAAAATCTGTAGGAGCCTGCTTTGTTTTAAAAGCTTTGTGGTTAGATGATAGGAGACTGACTTAATTAGGATGTGAGAACAGGACTTCAAGCTGCCCTGCAGTTATTAACAGCAAATGTTTGTTTAACTTGAGCAGTTCTGTAATCTGTGAATATCTGAATGGGTGTTTATCAAACTCTTCAGAGGGGTTTGGATTATCAGCCTTAACCCAAAGCATTCTGAGTATTGCTCTGTGGTATGCAGAATATTTGCTGTTTGGTTCTGAAGCAAGCAGGTAAATTCTGGAGCCACAGTAAAAGCTTGGGAAAGGTGAGGGGGATGTTAAAGATGATCCTTTCCCCGTTATTGAAAGTAGGCTGTATTGCTAGTTAGGCAGCTGGCACAGAAATGGATGGAGAAAAACGATCTGTATGAAGTGGGTTTGTTCTGTCAAGTATTTCCTGAATTGATCTTCCTTCTTTAAAGGCATTGGGTATTAAGACTTCCAGATACAATGAAACTTGTTGTCCTGCTGGGGTTATAATGCTTAAAGTTAGCTGAAAAGCAGTTTTCAAAATGCATTAATTCAGTTAATTTATAAGTAACAAAATCACATAAAGATAATTTAATTTTTCTCTACTGTTAAGCTTTTTAGGGCTGTCTGTCTCTTGCTCGATTAATTATTGAACAAGGTGCCAGACTGGCCTGCAGAGTGCAAATGTGGGGCTGGAGAATACAGAGAGTAATGGGCTGCTGCTAACAGGTTGTCTGTTCACTTGTCAGGTGTGGGATTATGAGACAGGAGACTTTGAGCGAACCCTGAAGGGACACACAGACTCTGTGCAAGATATTTCCTTTGACCACACTGGCAAACTCTTGGCCTCCTGTTCTGCTGATATGACCATTAAGCTATGGGATTTCCAGGGCTTTGAGTGCATCAGAACTATGCATGGTAAGGTATAAAGGGATTGATTTAGCAGCCTGTAAAGTGAAGAGATTTTTTTTTTTTTTTTTTATAATCCAGGAAAACTGCTGATGTGGAAAGGGTTATAGACCAGAGTATTTTCCAAAAGAAAAAGGGGGGAGATAATTTGATGCTTTGAGTGCTCTGTAAGTAGGGGATACATGTAGTGTTTATGGAATGAAATAGCATCTCAAACCTACTATGCATGATTGTGTGGGAAGCATCCCATAATGATAGTGAAATAAAATGACAGTTAGAGGGATTTTAGCTTTAAATATTAAATGCTTGCAAGACAATAAAGCTGCCTTCAAATCAGTGAAAGATTCTTTCCTTCAGCCCTCTATGTTCCTGATGCAGGGCTGCAGGAAGGGAGCAGTCAGTGCCAGAGGAGCTGTGGCTGCTCCATGCGGGGTTTGGCTGTGTGTGTTTGATCACATGAACTTGAACATTCCCTTTGCACTGGGTTTGAAAGCCATAGGAAAAATGAGAAAGTGCAACAACCACAGCTATAAGGTTCTAATATTGACAGCAAGTATTTTTTATAGTCTTATGTAAAAGCTTTTTTCTTGCTTTTAGGGTCATCTTGTAGAAGTGGTGAGTAGGAATAGAGAATGTTTGAGACTTAAAAAGATAAACACCTACTCATAGATATACACAAGTAAACAGAAAGCACCTTTAAGGTGTCTGGACTGTGTGGGTTCTAAAAATATGGATGGTTATTTCATAAAACCTCAAGTTTACATGTAAAGATTGTTCCATAAAACACGCACTGCTGCTGTAGCTACTTGACCAAGATAAAAAAACCAGCAAATCCTGTGTGCTCTGTGAAAACTCTGCCAGTGCCACTTAATAAAGGTTTTATTTTGTTTTTAGGTCATGATCATAACGTTTCTTCGGTAGCCATCATGCCAAACGGAGATCATATAGTTTCTGCCTCGAGGGATAAAACTATCAAAATGTGGGAAGTCCAGACAGGGTAAGTGCACTTGTGAGCAAACAGCACCAGAACAAAAGCGAGCAGAAACCACTGTGTGTAGAAATGGGACACAGGAATCTGAATGTCAGCAGGCACTATTTGAATTGAGAAATGATGTTGTGCCTTTTAGAGTAGTTCACTGAAGGATTCTGCCTCAGTCATTAGGCTGAGGGGTTTAGATGTTAATACTGACTAATTCTAACTAACTGGTTTTGTCTTTCTGGAAGCTATGAGAGTAGATCTCTAGCTCATGACCAGTTAGGAAAATAAATTCATTGGTTAACCATGAGTTTAAAGGGAGTATCCGTTGCCTTTCTTGACACAGATCAAGGTGTCTCCTGATTTTTATTTTGTCTTCTTGCTTGTTTAATTTATCAGTTGTCTCTCTAATACCTAAATGACCTGTAAATCTCTATTTGTTCTTAAAATACCTATTTAATGCAAGTATTTGTGTCAGCTTCATTTTCCCCCAGGTTTCCCGCTTTTTGCCTTAACAAGTTTTTGCTAGCTCTTAGCTGTCACTGCTTTCTCAGGTCAGCGTCCTTTCCACGAACGGTTCATGTGGTCCATCACCTGCCAGGATGAACATGTGTGCGCCAAAATATTTTATCTTAACCCCTGAGAGTAGGTTGAGTGTCCTCAAGCTTCCAAGGCACGCGCAGTGGGTGATTGCGATGGTGGTTGAGTCACGCTGTGGTTTTTTGCACAGTTACTGCGTGAAGACTTTCACGGGGCACAGAGAATGGGTGCGCATGGTGCGGCCCAACCAGGACGGCACCTTGATTGCCAGCTGTTCCAACGACCAGACGGTGCGCGTGTGGGTGGTAGCGACGAAGGAATGCAAAGCTGAGCTCCGAGAGCACGAGCATGTGGTAGAGTGCATTTCCTGGGCTCCCGAGAGCTCCTACTCCACCATATCAGAAGCTACAGGATCAGAGGTAACGTTCCTGGGCTGTTACACAAGCACGCACAGGGAGATCTTTGTCCGTGCTCTGTGTAGCACTGACAGCGACTGAGCTTTGGGCTCAAGGGGTCTGGCAGGTACAGCAGGTGTAAGAGTACTTTTGTCCCAGTATCTCGGTGTCCCATCTTGGCTTTGCAGGATCCAGCTTTTGTGTTTATCAGTAGGACCTACCTTGCTCTAGTCAAAGTGAACTGCGGAGAGATGCTCTGTTCAGGGAGGGGTGAGAGTGGGACCACTGTCTTGTATTGCAGCAAAGAAATGTGTAAAGCAGCTTCTCTGGCAGAATGTGAAGATTATAAGCATGCCAAGCAGTTGGAAGGTAGAGGGGGGAAGGAGCCAGTCAGGAATGCAGAATGAAGCTGCCTTGGGTGCAGTGTTCACTGTGCTGGAGTCAAGCGCCGACTGCTGTGTTTTACTGTACAGCTACTGATGTGAGAAAGCATTCCTTAACTAAAATGAATCCAAATTTGTGTGATCACAGATACCTCTTCTAGTGAGCCTCAAGAAAGGCTTGCTAAAGGCCAGAAGAAATTTTGTTCTAAGGATGTTAAAGTGTACAAGAAAGGAACTAGAAATTAATTCCAGTTTCTAGTCAAACCCAGCATTGCCATTTTGCTCTCTGCCTCCAAAGGGCACGGACACCCTAGGGGAAAAGTAGCCACCCTGAACACAGGGACTTGTCTAGTAATGGCTTTTACAGGTTATTTCAGTCAATTTTTACTTGAATCTTTAAAAGATCCTTACAATCTTTTAATTATAAGTAATTAAAACGAGATTCCGTGTGTCCCTTGCTGTGGCCGTGTGGGCTCTGCGGTGGTGCCTCCCCTGCCCCCTGCTGGTGGGATCGGGCACAGCCCGCACGGGAGCCCCTTCCCTGCATGCCTGGGGCAGGTGGGAGCTCGGCCGGTGGTCCCACCGTGCGTGGACACACACAGAAATCACTTCGGAGTAGGAAGTTTTCAGAGATTCCTAACCCTGCTTCATTGCATTTTATGAAGACTGTGAACACAAAGGTATGTGTGAGCTGCATCCTCGTTTGTCCTGAGATGTGGCACTTGAGCTGTGTCTCCTGTTAACAGAGGATGTTTTGCAGTAGGCAAGTGTTTATTCAAAGTGTTACTTGGCTTGTGGAATCAGCAGGACAAACAACCATTCCTTTTAACAGACTGTTTAATTCTCTTAGCATTAGTACCAATGCCTGTGACCCAGCTTTGTCAGTGTGGGTTTATTCACTGTAAGCTGTCGTATGATCTGATTTTGGTACTAAGCAATATCACTGGGAGGGGATCTGCTTCATTCCTCCTCTACCCGCTTCCGTCCTATGCATACCATAACTTAAACCATAACTTTCTGTAGACTAAGAAGAGTGGCAAGCCTGGGCCTTTTCTGCTGTCTGGATCCAGAGACAAGACCATTAAGATGTGGGACATTAGCACTGGCATGTGCCTTATGACACTTGTAAGTCCACTGGTGTTTTTCTGGCAGTCATAGCCGCATGTGTACAACCAGTTTTAATGGAATGTATTATCTTGCATGTCATGTTTTCAAGAGAAGCCAGAGTTATATAAATGCTGGAAATACAGTTTTAATGGCTTCTATAGTTCAGATCTTACTGTTGCTAAGAATTACTGAGAATCTCTACAACTATAGTGTGAATGCAGTACTGTGGTGTAGGTTCTGTGATGAGTAGTTTGGTTGGTTTACAGAAATGCTGGTAATGATCTGAATTTTGTCTTCTGTGAAATGTCATGTTGTTCCCACATGTCGGACTTCCCGCGGGCCGTAGCCTGCTGTTCTCAGCTCAGATTTTGGCTGGAATGGGTGGTGGTGCTAGGGGTGGAGAGCAGAACTGGTGCAGGTCACATGAGGACTGCTGTTTGTTTGCCTTCAAGGACAGGAGCTTGCATTGTTGGGAGAACTGATAGAGGTGTAATAATAGAAACTGGAGATAAGCTGTGAGTTCTGACCGGTTTCAGGAGCTCAGGACTGTCCTTGTGGGCCCAGACGGGTCCCTCAGTGTGCCATAGTATGAGGTGTGGGAAGCTCAGCTCACAGCCTGCACCTGCTCACTGATCTCTCCTTGTGCACAAGGTGGGCCATGATAACTGGGTACGTGGTGTCCTGTTCCATTCTGGGGGAAAGTTTATTTTGAGCTGTGCTGATGACAAGACTCTCCGTGTCTGGGACTTCAAGAACAAGCGATGCATGAAAACCCTCAACGCGCACGAACACTTTGTTACCTCTTTGGGTACGTATTGCTCCCCGAGCCAGAGCTGCTGCTTCCTCACCGGCTGCAGCTGAGCATCAGGCTGGCATTCACCTTCGGGCTCTAGTGGCACCTTGTGCTCTCTGTGTGGAAGAAATTAACTAGAAGTTAACTCCAGTTTCTAGTCAAACCCCTTACCCACATGAATTGTAGAGTTGGAGTGTGCTGGGTTTTTCCACTTCTGCTGCCAGTGTTGCACATGGATAAGGATGTTAAACTGACAGGGAGTTCTGGAAGCTGTCACCAGAGCATGCAGGCATCTGGGAAGTGCTCTAGTGTCAGTGCTTGCCTAGCAAAAGGAAAACAAGAAGGGTGTGCACAACAGTCAGAAAAGAGTTACTTTGAATTCCTGGGTGTTCCTGATTGGTGTTACCAGATCTTGGTAGATGTTAGTTCCCCCCTGCTCTGGCAAAGCCAGAACAAACCAACCACTCCCTGTTCAGCAAGGCTGGCTTTGCTCTGGAGTCTCCTCCGTTGTTTTTTTTCTCTGTGTTTCTTTGGCAGTCTATTGCTCCTTCAGCAAAGCTATGTGAGTTCGAAGCAAGGAGCCGGGAGCTGGCTCCTGGGGTTCCCTGACCAAACTGGCAGGTCTAATTAACTGCAGGCTTTAGCTTCCCCCTGAAAAGGCTGAGGAGGAACAGTGCGAGGGGGAGAACATCAGACCCGGAGCAGGGCCTCGTTACTGGGCTGCCTCAGTTACAGCTAGCTTTGCTGACCCCTCTTCCTACAGTGAGACTGATTCCTCTTGGTTAAGCTTCCCCATCCTGTCTCTGAGCCAGCCCCAAATTAATTTGTATATGCAAAGTATTTGGGGATCTCCTGAAGAACAGTACGCTGTACATTTTTAAATACAGATTCACAGACTGTCCTATCTGCAGAAAAAAGTCAAGTTTCCTCCTTCTTGGACACCTCTTATTAAATACATGAAGTTCTGTCTTCTGGTAGGGTTGAAGGGTTTTATCAGTGTGCGATGCTTTGTAAGTTTTCTTGATTTCTTTTCCGTAAAAGCTCCTTTATAGCCGAATTGAAAGTAGATTTTCACGCTTTACAAAATTACAGCATGAGAGAATTTGGCGGCAAAAGTACAGCCAGGAGCTTTGGAATTTAGCCTTTGAGCTGGTAGAATTGTTTTGAAAAAGCAGTGCCATTCGGTGAGAGTAGGAAATGCTGAAGTTCTGGGTTCATTGGTAACGTGAGCTTTTGTCTCCTGGCAGATTTCCACAAGACAGCCCCGTACGTGGTGACTGGGAGTGTAGATCAAACAGTAAAAGTGTGGGAGTGCCGCTGATGGAGTTCACAGTGACCCCTTTTCCTCTGGATGCACTCAGATACCATGGTTACCCATTGAGCTCTGTTTAAATAAATATTGTCCTTTCATGTAAATTATTCTGGATGTAGATTGAGCTTATTAAATGTTACACACAAAGTATTCATGCATGGTGAATCCAAATTGTATACTGTAAATTTACATACGTTGTCTAGAAGTACCATAGGTTTAAGAACATGGGCTGGCATTGGTCACATCAGACCTGAGAAGGCAGAAGTGGGATGATTGGAATAGGGCACTTAACTGAATAGTTGACAGTGTCGTTATGTCGGATAATTATACCTGTTTTTCTTTCTGCTGTCTGTTGGTGCCTGAATTGGTGACCTCATTTGGGAAAAGTTTTGTAGGGCTCTTTCAGAAATGTGTATCTATGTAACATCACTTAAGTGTGCTTAATAAATCTTCTCTAAGAATACTAGATAATAAGGCTGCAATTCAGAATCTTCTGAACCTTATATGTAATTAATGGAAATTAATTAAACTCTGGAATATTTGTCATGAAACATTTGCCAAATCAACAGAAAACACTTGTTTTGGCCTCCTATCACGCAAGGGTTGGTGTATTTATAGAACTGACTGTAAACCTGAAATAAGACAACAAATCTTAGTCGCAGCTGATGTGATAAATGTATTTATTTTTTATTTGGTCATTCAATGGTTAAGCTGTGCTGTTAAACTAAGTTTAAATGGGTTTTTTGTTTGGTTTTTTTAATGCTAGACAAACTTCCAGGAGGAGTTGTCCATCCCACTAGAGTTTAGTGATCCAGTTTCCAGTAGAGCTTCCTCTCCCAAATGACTGCCACGGTCCAACTTGCTGTTTGCTTTCCATGTTTGTTAGAGATGTGCAATTCCTATTATACAGCAGGATCGAAGGGCACTTCCCTCATTCACTGGCAGGAAATTGGGGTATACAAAAGTTTCTTGGTTTCCTTAGTGCCTCCTTGGAAACCCTTTGACAATGAGGTGATCCTCACCTTGGCAATGTGGCTCCAATAAAAACGTCCTGGGGTTTGCAAGTGGAGAAAAACCTTGGGCTGCAGCACTGAAATGCTTTAAAGGAAGCACTAAGTATCTTGAGAATCAGCTGACAATGGCAGGTTAGATCCACACAGGCTTCTAAAAGAAAAATGCCATGAACAAAGCCCACACCCATCTGTGGGAATGATGCTAAACATTAAAACCAAACCCTATCAGCAAAACCAGCCCAGCTCAGTTATTAGTATTTATGTTGTTTGGTGTACACAATTTTTAATTTGCATATCCCTAAAGTTACATATTTTGATCTGAAATGAATGAAAATATTATAAATTAATATTTTAATCAGCATTTTTGTGACAGATGCCATTGTAGATAACCAAGAATTATAATACTTATCAAACTAACCAGGTCTTTTTAAAAATCAACTTTAAAATTGACAATACAATGAAGTACCAGGCTGATGTTTTAACAGGTGAATTTGTGCTTTATTTTATTCCTTTGGTTTAATCCATGGCTTTTAAAATGTCCCTTTTAAAGCTGAGAGTCCCTGACCAGCATAGGGTGGGCTGGAGGGCAAACACACTGCACTGGTGAGGGGGAAACTTCCACAGTCACCCCAGAAGGACCCGTTGTTGTGTGGGAGCAGCTGGATCGGGGTGTGGGATCCTCTGGGAAGCGGTGGAGAAAGTGGGGTTCTGATGTGGGGGCTTTCAGAGCCAGTTTAAGATCCAGGCTAATCTCTTAAATCCAGCGGTTTCTGTCATTCTCGGTGTGTGTTGCTGCAGTTAAGCATGCACGAATAAAGTCTGTTTTGTTCGTTAGCTGCTTGGACTGGAAAAATTTGCTGCTTTTTGTCCTATCGGAGAATTCCAGATACACAAGTAGTGCATCTTAAATCCCTCCATGCATCTGCAACTGTAAAGTAATAACATCTGTTTAATTCCTGGTAGGACCTAGAAACTTTATTTAAGTCTAAAGTAAACCACCCTCATGTACATAACTCAAACCTGAATGAGAAATTAAAGGTACCTGTGATGTGGAAGTTGTCTACTGCCTTTTTTCCCTGTAGCAAAGAAACATTTACCAGGACACCGGCCCCAGTGCTGGCAGCAGCATCACTGCTGTGTGACTCCACACTGCTGCTGTGCAGAGTGAGCCTTCTGGGGCAGCAGGGAATGATCTCAGGGATGGTCCCGACCGGACCAAAGCTGAAGCCCTGGTTGGAAGGGAGCCACACCACAGGCGTGGGAGTGAGGGGGACACTCTGGGACGTGCTCTGGAACTGTCCCCGCTGTTTCTGTCAGCTCATGCTGTGCCTTTGCTGTGATCAGAACTGCACCAATGAGGTTACTGGGTCAGTAATGAACTGAACGTATTGGAGGGGTCGAGAGGTTCACTGCTGTTTTGGCACTTCTGACTGAAACTGGCAGCACTTGCCAGGACCCACCTCTGGCCTGTTACCAGAGCCACTGCAGCTCCCTGGGCTTAGCCTAGCCTGGGCCATGCCACACAGGCCAGAAAGTGCAACGTTTGTTGTGGTTTAGATAGAAGCTGGAAGTTGGCGTTTTATACCATCTTGCACTTTAGAAGGTGAAACAAACCCGTCCTGCTTTAGTGTGTGGTGTGACCAATGTGTGCGCCGGGGCACTGAGGAAAGGAAAACAACCCCTGGTTGGTAGTGAGTGGGGACTACGGGCATGGGGTCCCTGCCTCTCCTCTGCCTCTTCCTGTCCATGTGAACTGCCTGAGAAATCACTCTTAGACAGCTCCTGACTCCCCTGAGAGCTGTTTAAAAGGAAAAATACGTTGTTTTTGTAGACAGTGGTGGCTTGGTAATCCTTTAATGATTTGAATATTGCAAATGCTGAGTTGAGTGAAGGAAAAGCGCCCTTGGAGTGAGCTGTTGTGTCCAGCTGTATATAACGTCCGTGTATTAAATCAATACCGAGAGTCCTGTAGCAAGAGCACGTGCATAGAGGGGTGGGATGGACGGGGGG
>VZTE01001746.1:3634070-3655201 GCA_013397775.1 Eulacestoma nigropectus
GGGGGAGCGGGGGGGTCGCGTTGGATTTGCAAGTCACAACTGGCGTTAACTGGCCTTTTTATCTTTTCACTGTGTCATGTAAGTAGCTGCTTTCCTGTCCTGCCTGTCCCTCAGGCTTCCCCGAGTTCATTCTGAAGAGAAGTTAGCAAAATCCTCACGCTTTAGAGTCGATCCCGACATCGACATGAAGGCAAATGTGAGATGTTTGTTCGAGCGCTGTTAGAGGTTGCAATTGGAGAGAACAGTTCCCAGGCTGTAGGAGTTAATTGAAGCTATTGACACAATTAAAACAAAATCGGTAAAGGAATGTATATAATACTGCTCTGTGTTTTACAGTAAGATTTGTTGCTCTCAGACTGTGTAAAACAAAATTTATTCATGTTTTCTGCATATTAAAAAAATCTTATTGTACCAATTGGTAAACTATTAAATGCATATAAAACTAGATGTGGTTTTGTTTCCTTGGATGCAAGAATTAAAACTATTTTGAAAAAAGCTATTGGTGTTTCACCCTCAGATTTTGCTCCCACCTGCTTTGCCCTTGCTCTGATTTTAATTTAACTTGTGCTCACCTGAGGCTGCAGGAAGTGGTTTTGAGGTGGTTCATGGCAGCTGGAGTAGTGAGAGGTTTTGTTGGTTGATTGGTGCAATGAGGTGCTGCAGGAAATGCTCTGGTGGGCTAAGCTGGGCTCACATGCAGGCCGGAGAGCCTTGTCCCTGCGCCTGGCACAGGCCTCCCCTGGTTGGGTTGGATCTTTCCCTTGCCTTGACCTTCTCTTTACCGCAGCCCTGACGGGAGCTGCCTTTCACTGCTCCTCACTCGGTGTTAGAGCTGTTGAGGGTGGGGGCTGAGCGCGGCCGTGAGTCCTCGGAGTCATCGCTCTTGGCTTGGAGGCAGCACAGGGGAAAGCCGAGGCACTGAGTGGTTCTGGCAACATCTGTTCTGGTATTAGGGTTTTGTGCCTGATGTGTGCTTTGGTTTGATTTTTCCCTGTGATTTGGCCCCAATTGCCTTGAGTACTGTTCAGAGATGGGTTGGTGGCCGGAACTGGAATGGGCACATCTTCGTAATGGAAGAGCACGGATGTGCCCTTGAGCTTGATGTGGGGAGAGAATGAAGAGGCACTCCTGCCAGCTGAGGTCTGTGGAAGCAGCTGGTAGAGTGGTATTTGGCAGTGGGAACAGACCTGCGATGGACATTGGGAGGAGACCCACGGGCATTTGGGGAAAAAACCTGAATCTGGGCTCTGCCGGGGCTCTCCCAGCTGGGGTGACGGGGTGGCAGAGGTGGTTTTTGGGGTGAGGGTTGAAAGGAAAGCCTTGTATGTCCACAAGCAGTGAGTTTCTCGTAGGGACCACAAGGCAGGTTCAGGTGTGAGTTGCCAAGAGCAGTATGGGCAGTTGAATTTCATTTCCCCCTTAGCTCAGTGAGTTGTTGCTCATGCAGTAAGTGCTGCGCTGACAGCAGCTCTGTAGGCGTGAGATTGGTTTGGACCAGCTGTTTCTAGTCCCAATACAGCACTGATGGGCACTGAAACATTTCTCAGTGGATGGGTTGAGAATGAGGTGACACATGCAGGGGGTTGGGGTGGTGGTGTGGGGGTGATGCAGTCAGGTGAGCTGCTTAGCTGTGGAGCCTCAGTAGCCAGGACTTGTGTCCTTCAGCTTCGTTTCACATGGGTACAACATCCCCAAAGCTGTGTCCCTGCTCCCACATCGCCCCTGGGATGAGAGGGCAAAGTGACTCCTCTCCCACCCCACTGGATCCTGACACCAGCAGTTGTGGGTCCTGCCCCCTCTGGGCTGGGGTTGTGACTCTGGTACTGGTTTACAGGTTTTAAAGCCTCCAGGTCACCCGGTCCTGTTCTCTCCCTCTGCTCCTACTCAAAGGAACAGGAGTGTTGGTTCCAGTGCTGCTACCAAACTTTGCACCAAACAGTAAAGAAACCAAAAAAGTACCCACAAGAGTTTAAAAAGTTTTTAATGGACTGTAAGACACTAGTAAAAGAAAAATCTTGTAGGAAAGATGCACTGTAGTCATTTATTGATTGCTTTCCAGGAAATTCAGAATTTTTCTAATAGGAGCAAGTTCATTCGCAGTGAAGACTCTGCTTTGTTGCCTCCAACACCTCAGAGGCTGCTCCCTCCTTCCCCCCGCCCAGCTCCGAGTTACAAACACCTGTAGGGTCGGACAGGAAACCGAGGGTACAGAGCACAGGGACAGCACTTGGCTCCAAGGGTCAGTAAAAGAAGCAGCGCGGATTAGCACGGGGCACGATCCATGACAGACAACGCGAGGGAGGGAGAGGCTGGGCGCCAGCAGCGTGAGGCTACGGCCAGCCCACCGTTCTTCTACAGCTTGATCTGCTTGGAAAACAGGACATTCAACTCTGTCGGCATCACAGGGCCTGCAGCAGCCACATCTTACCTGCTTGAGGACAGTGACAACCCCACGGGATGTGCGTGGGAGGGGAGGGGACAGGAAGATTTCTTTAGTGGCACTCGTCCTTCAGTCCCATCCATTGCCAGCAATGGCAGCTCCCAGCACCAGTCCCAAAACCAGTGTGCAAAAGCGCCAGAGAAGAAGGTATTTGCCAGAGGTTTCAGTGCTGGGGGAACTTCAGTTTTTATTTAAACCCCCTCCCCAAAACCTGGTAGTTTCTGGTTGTGATTCTGTCAGGTTCAGGGCCCTCAGATCTGTGTCACAGCTGCTGTTGCAAATGACACAAGGTCTCTATTTCTGAACTTTCCTCCCCTCTCCCCCCCTTTAATAGGGCTGATTCCCTCCTCACTCCCCTTAGCTCAGCCCTCATTTGCTGCATTCCCACCTCTCCGAGGCACTGGGGTTTCCACTGCAATGGAAGTTTGTGCGCTTTTTTAAAGATCAAGCCCTCACTCTTTGGATACAGTATCCCAAGTTACTCAGCTGCAAGCAGAGCAGAGGTGGAACGGTGAATATCATATATATATATCTATATATATATATCTATATATATATCTATCTATATCTTTACCTTGAAAATTAGAATGTGAATGTTACAAAACCCCACTGAATTGCCAAACTGCCAACCAAACATAGAAAAAAAATGGTTAAAGGAATCCCATGGCTATATCCTGATGTAGAAAATGCTGTACATCCCCCACTTCCACATGTCACAAGCTTCAGTCATCTGAGCGACACAAATACGGCTGTTCTTAGCACAATCTTGAATAGTAACTGGGGGGAAATCAATCTTTTGGCTTGGAATCCACGTTTTACAAGAACGCGGAGCAGTGATGGGGCTGGTTCTGTACTGGTTTAGCAAAGCAGTGTCCTTAGTCAACATAAAAATGACCTGAGAAATGTTACATTCCTCCAGACAGTTCATTTGGAATTCATATGTACAAAGTAGAAATAACTGCTGCGCACACACACGACACGGACACACACACGGCAGGAGGGCCCCGCGCGCCAGGACGGGTCTGTGCTGCCTCCGGCCACTTCCCCTCGCGTGGCAGACACAAGCTCGGGCAGACAGATTACATTGCTCAGATTAGTTCTTTGCATTGTGTATTAATTGTACCAGTGCAATAACATTGTCAAAAAGGAGGAGCTGCTCCAAGGGCGGCCAAGGCCCTGGGCCAGATTCAGAAAAGGGTGGTTTAAACTTTTTTTTTTAAAGCGAGGTACACGTTAAGCAGAGCTCTGTGTTAAGGGGATGGCAGTGGAAGGCATGCTCGGCTCAGCCTCTTTCTCCTCCACAGCTTTGTCCTCTGTTTCCAGCTGTTCCCCACTTTTCATGCTTTCCTGGAGCTGCTGGCGTCGCTGCACCTCGGCTTTAAGGTTCTCCAAGTCTTTTTGGCTGAAGGGGAAAGCAGGAAGGGGAGCAGACATTAGACTGGCTGTGGGATTGGTGAAGCACCAGGCCATGGTCGTGTTCAAGGGAGGGAACACTCCTTGCACCTCCCTCCCCCACAGCTCAGCCATGCCTGAGCACGGCCAGGGCCCATTTTGCTGGTTGGGTTTGAAAAAAGAGGCACCAGGATCTGCTCCCTCAGTGGGGCTGGGGCAGAGCAGGGGCTTCATCTCGATGATGGCCAGGCAGCCTCCAGCTGCTGCTGCTTCATTTTTACCACCAATGATTATTTACAGCCTTAGAACAACACAGTCTTAGCTCAGGTCATCTATTTCCACCATCATCCCAATCAAAATTTCTACTAGAAGTCTAAAAGACAATTCATAATAATTAAAAAACAAAGAATCTAAGAGTCCTGCTGTTTATAGTGGCTTGATGATGCTAATCAGGGCCTGAATTGGGATCTTGGCTAAAAACAAACAAATCCTGGGGAGCTGGTTTCTGCTCTCTTGCAAACTAAGACAATACAGACTTGATTTCTAAAGGCATAACCAGAAGAATCACTGTACCTTAGTGGAATGAAGAGAATTCCATTGATAATGTTCAGCTGCTCCAGGACACTGGCCATACTGGGAGCTGTGAACTACATCACAAGGGAAAAGAAGTTTTAGGGGTCAGAACCTGGAGAGGACTCTGAAGTGCTAAGCACGTCCATTTACCGATGGCTGAGAAAATGGCATCATTTACATTATCTACCTCTGTATATCCATAAGCTGGAAAGCACCGTCTAGAGCTCCCCACCAGTCCCTAAGGGAACCTCCTGCTGAATCCTGCAGGACTTCAGTTAAATACATCATGGTGCCAGTTCCAAAATGTGTTTTCTACCCTCCTTCCCGTATTGTAACAAGAGTAAATCCTTTAGTGCTGTTTTTATGGTTTGAGCCTCTTCACTGGCCCCAATTCCCTGGACTTTTCATTTACTTGATTCAAGGTCCTTGTGCTCCCTTCATTGCCATGAACCCTCAGGTCTGTTGCCAGTTCTCCACAGGGAGAACACCCACGCACAGAGCACTGTCCCACTCTGTCCTCCCTGCAGCTGGAACCCTCTTTCCCAATCTGCTGGGGTACAGCCTGGCAGGGAGAGCGTCCACTGCTCAGGCTGGATGCTCTGCTAGGTGTGGAGGCAGGCAGGAGCAGCTGGGTTTGGCCCAGGAGGGCCAGTCATTCCTGCTCCATGTAAGGCAAGACAGCCCCTCTGTGCTCCCCGCCCAGCCTCCCCAAGCCCAACATTCCTGGAAGGAGAACAAAGCACCTGGTAAAACATGACAGCATTTTTGAGGATGAGGAAACTGCAGTACTTCTAGGTTGAGCAACCTGCCCCGTGGCAGTGAGTCAGCAGCAGGGCAGGGTTGTGTGGAGGTGCGCCAGGCTCTCACCGCAGGAGCTGTCCCTGTACCCCGCTGCTTCCCCAGGCACCCTGCAACGCTGTGCTCCATCCACACTGATGACACCACACTGTGTCTGAGCCACTGCCCTGGCAGGGACTTCTGCCCGTGAAGGGTCTGACCTGGCACAACCGCTACCCCCTCCTGACAGTCCACATCCCTCAGGAGCAGCTGGACCCAACCTGCTGGTGGCACAGCTCCCCAGTGCTCCAGGTTACCTTCAGTGGCATGATGTTGGCATTGGAGCCGTTCTTGTAGATCTCGTTCATTGTGCGCTGCAGAGCGACCGCTTGCTGCGTCAGGTATTTCAAGTACTCGGAGCTCTCTTTGGTCTTCTCGTGGTGTTCACCGAGCTGATGGGAAATGGGAAAAAAAAAGGTTCAACACCACAAGCGAGAACAGGACCCAACCCAGGGCACACTCCTGGGTGCTGCCAGCTCAGCATCCCTACAGGAACTCAGCAAAATGGATTTTACCTGCCTTGGCATTCAAAAACAAATAAAACAGCTCCACTGGGAGCCTTATTATCAACATTTCACATTTTCATCAAGTGGGAGCGCATTTGCTGGGTGAGCAGCATGCCCTGCACTGGGCTCTTCTTCCAGGAGCAGCATTCCAGCATCCCCTGCTACCTGTACCAGTATTCCAGCATTTCCCGCACTGGGCTGTGCTTCCAGGAGCAGCATTCCAGCATTCCCTGCACTGGGCCGTGCCTTCAGCCAGCTCAGCGGCACTGAGTCACCGCGTGCAGCCGCAGACGTGCTCGGACAGCCCCGGGCTGGGGCAGGAGTTTCGCTGAGCAGCAGCCAGGCTGCGAGCTCACTACCAAACCAGTTTGGAGCTGGTATTTAAAGACTAGTGGTGCAAAACATGGGAAGGAGAGACCAGTTTTTTCCAAGCCCCACCAGAACATAGGGCCGTGCCACGACAGAAGTGCTTGTCCAGCCAAGGGTAGAGCACGGACACATTTGCAGGAAGCTGAGCAAAGACTCCTGGCATAGCAGTGGGCAGTTACTGCACAGGGCAGCAATTTTGCCCTGGCCCTACAAGGACTCCCTGGCATCCCCTTGGAGCTGTTTGTAGGAAAGGCCTCCCCAAGGCCCAGGCTGGGCACTGGCTTGCAGTGGAACTGCTCAGTTCTGGCCCTGCAGTGACAGCACACGAGTGCACAGCGTGGCCACTCATCACCTGGTTCTTGTAGATGGTGTAGCCTTCCTTCTCATGCTGCAGAGCCGACCGGAATTCTGCTTTGCTCTCGTACACTCGGGCAACCAAGTGGTGGCTGAGGGAAGGAAAAGGGCTGAGTCACTTCTCTGAAGAAGCAACATTTCTGTGCTGCAGCGAGTGTGACTGTGCCATCAGTGTTTGGGCTGAAAGTCTTAACACGAGTGTGAAAAGAGACTGAATGCAGCACCGTGGGAGTTACTTCTTCCCAGCCCAGCTGAGGATTCAAATACTACACTCATTTGGGTTGGATTTTTGTTGGAATGCTGAGAAGTGACCAACAGAGGCATGCAGGAAAGCTGAAGGCCACAGCTGAAGGGAGAGGCACATCCATGGGAATACCTCGGGGCTGGATTTATTAACAGGAGAGGAAGGCTGCAGCCCTGAGCCCTCAGGCAGAGCCAGGCCTGAGTCCCCTGGGCTCTCGCCAGCTGGGAGAGCTGACTTGGCTTGGACTATTGGCCTTGGTGCTTCTGGAATGAAAAAGAAAATGCTGGGTTTGGCAGGGTTTCTCTGTGGGAGGGGAGGGGTCTCTCTAGCACTGCAGCAGTGGGCACTGGGAGCAGATCCTACTACAGGAGTCGCCAGTCCCAGCTCCCTTGGCAACACACAGAAGCCGCTCAGGGTTTTTACTCAAATACAGGACTTCATGGCAAAGGACAAAAGCACATTAAATGATTCTCAAAGATCCCTCCCCGAGGGCTGGAACAGTTAAACATGAATATTTAACATACTGTCTCTGGCTCCCACTGTAATTCCCTTACAGGCTCTCCAACCTTTACTCCCCACATATATTTTTCTGTTGAGAGTCCACAGGGACCAGGGTCATCTTGACAGATTTTCTGAGCAAGCAGCATCACAGTAGATCCCACAATTAAACTTAAGAACAAGGGATCTCCATCTTTTGAAATAAACTTGGATACTGCACCATGACCTTGGCTCTGGGACAAGACGGAATCTCCAGCTCACAAGACCAGACCGTCCCATGTGAGCGCTCGGTGACTGTGCTCACTCTGACAGCAGTGACCCAGCCCAGCACCCCAGTGCAACCCAGAGCCTCACCTCAGTGCAACCTTCAAAGACTTGGAGCCGTGGTACTTGGAGCTGATGGCCAGCGCGTTCTCCAGGAACCGGAGGGACAGGTCATACTCCATGACCCCGTGGAGCACCAGGCCAATGTTGTTCTGTACAGAGAAGCCAAGCAGGCATTGGGAAGGACATGCTGACACTACAGTTCCTGCTCTGTGCACAGCGGGAGCCCACAGGTGTGTCACTGCCGGGAGGGCTGCAGCCCTGGCCATGTCCCTGCAGCAGTGACACAGGACAGGGACCATCCTCCCCCGTGGGGGCTCGGCCCAAACACGCCAGGCACAAGGGAGGTAACGAACTCTCCAGTTCATGCCAGCGCAACAAGAACACAATAAACAGAGGAGTTTTCCTACGGATTCCAGGTGCCCAAACCCCATCTGCAGTATCCCAGCACAGAGGCTGACCCTCCCAGCTAAAGGGTCAAACTCCTTTTTTCCTTCATCTGATGGCACCAACCAGTTAACAACCCAGGGAGGAAAAGCACTGCCTGAATGTTTGTTTTCAACAGCCATCATGTGGGCATCTTAAAGGCCAAGAGGTTTATTAGAGATTAGGAACTTGAAGACTCTTGAACAGATTACTTACATCTAAGAGTGCCATTTCTGGGTGATCCTCCCCAAATACCAACAGCATGAGGTAGCGCGCACGGTACAGCAGGTTCAGTGCTGTTGAGAGTTGGCTGTTTGCAAAGCAGTACAGAGCCAGGTGCATCTAGGACAAGAGAAGGGACCCAGCATTAATGTAAAGGAAATAATCTCTCCACTCCTTTCCTCAGCTGCACATGAATAAAAAGTCTTCCTTAATGGTTAAAGAAGGACTTCAGCCACTTTGAAAACCCCAAGTCTGCTGGCTGATGAACAGCCCCACTGAGGTGTCCCAGAGGACACAGCACTGAAGAAGCTGAGTGTTTTATTTCGGTTTCTCTTAACACCCCTCACGGAGTATTTCCAACCTGACTTGCATATGAATGTCATACTCTGTGTTTTGGGGGGGATTCTTTCCTCTTTTTGTTTTTGACATAAGCTCAGGACCAAAGCCAGGAGAATTAATATATCTAAATAAAGATGCAGCTGACGAACACTAGAAACCTAGGCTAAGCAGGACAAATAGTGAGCACGCAGGACATTTAGAGTGCACACACTCAGCTTTTCACTTTGCAGGATCATAAGAGATGATGGAGGATTCTGGAAAGAAAGCTGCAGAAGAGAGGAAAATGCAGCTGCTTTCCAGCTGCAGACACAAACTAAGGCTCACAGACTGCAGCCATACCCCTGAGGTGCTGCTGCTCCCCCAGCTCCCCACACTCACATATTCTTGGATGGTGTTGGGGTGTTCGATGCCCAGGACCCTCTCGCTCATTAGCACCGCTTTCTGCTGATTGCTTAAGGCCTGGAAAGAACAGAACCCAGAGCAAGTCACAAGCATGGGGAAGGAATGAGAGCTCTGAGGAGGCCCCCTCGGAGCCCCTGCTTACCTCTGAGTAATCTCCCATGATATAGTTGAGCCGAGCTAGCAGCCTCAGGCAGGCACAGATTTCTACATGCATAGCACCATACACATTGTTGAACAGGTTTAAGGCTTCATTGATGAGCTCGCAGCCCTCCTTCAAGAAACCTGGAGAGAAGGTATATCCATATATATATAAAATAACCCCTAACACTGCTAGAGACAAAGTGAGACCAGCAGTGGGATACACAGACACAGGTCACTGCCCTGGGGGAAGGACATCACTGCCCTGACCCATCCTTGCTCACTGCTGGTGGCTTTATAGCAGGAGTGTTCCAGATGGTCTTGGAGACCAGGATTCTCCACCAAACCAGGGGCCAGGGGTGTCCTGGTGGCCATGCCCCACACAGCCTGCTCCTCCCATTATCAGTGATCATCCTGAGGCAGAAGCACGTGGGGTCTGTACCTTGCTGAACTTTTGCTTGCCCGCTCTGGAAGAAGTGGAAAGCATCGGAGGCTTTGGGGTTTACATGCTTCACTACAGGGAAGATGTTAAGAATATCCTCTTCTGTGAAAGTGGGCTTGTGTCTGTTGTCGAAGTTGTACTCCTTCAGCAGGATCTGGAGGGACCAAAAAGAGTGGAGGGCACAGTTACCACTTCCATAGGCACTTGGCAAGAAAAGGGGAAAAATTCTCAATGTGGATTCACAGTCAAAACATCTCCTGTACCGTGACCTGGAACAGAACTCTGCAAGGTGGTCAGATGTAGGTGTGCACCACCACACGTACACAGCAAAATGGCACCACAGTGCCAACACTAAACCCCTGACAGGAGAGCTCATCCTGTTGTTGTCCCACAGCCCACAGAGGAGCGAGAAGGCAGTGCAATTGTACTGAGGCTAGCTGTTCTTCCAAGGGACATGCCAGCAACTTTACCCTAAGAGGGAACTGGATTAGAAATCCCTTTCTCAGAGCTGGGACCTGTATTCCAACATGAAGACCACAATGACCTTCTGGGGCTCGTGCTGTGCCTGCAAAACACATTGCACTTACTCCTCTTGTTCCTCAGCACAGAACATGACGGCAAGGGAAGGAGGATGTGGATCTTACCTGGACTCCAGTTTTGAGGGAGATTTCACGGAGCAGGGTGATTTTCTGTAGATTATACGCTTCAGCTGCTTGGTCAGCATTCTCACTGCAGAAAGCACACACAAGCTTCAGCTCTCAGGGGAGTTTCTGCTCAAGGACATTGCTCCATTGTGGGTACCTGGGGCACAGGTCCCTGTACAGCCAGGTGCTAACTCAAACCAAAGACTAATACTGCAAAGTTTGCCCATGGTCTGTGAAAGCCTAGAGAGCACAGCAGTGCTCTTACAGAAATCCTCCATGTGTTCTCAAAGCCCACTGCAGCGTTTGGGCTGAACACCTTCAGCTCTTGGTGAGGAGCGGGCAGTCCCTGACATGAAGGGGTGATCACTGTCCAACTACCAGAAGTTGGTTTATCCAAGTAGCCATGGCTTTTCTCTTGGGCCACTTCATTGGTGCTTCCAGTTTAGCACTCACAATGTGCCTCTTCCTTATTCCCCATCTCTGCTCACATGCAGGAGCAGGTGTCCTTTCTTTTGGAACAGAAGCTCCCTTCAGCCTACATCACTGTTGATACAGACAAGTATCTCTTGACTGTAATACTTCTGCTTCTCACCTTCTGGTCCCCTCTATACCCTTAGGAAAGGTTTCCCTTCCTCCTCTGCTTCTCCTGGCTGCCTTTGTGTCATAGGTTTCACCTGATTCAAAATTTCACTTCCCCCTTCCTACTCTTTGCCCAATTTCTTTCCATTAAAAACTTGTGTAAGTCCCTCAAGGATACAAATTTTATTCAAACAGGAAACAAATCAAAAAGGGAAATCCTGTTAAAGAACAAGAGCTACAGAAGCTTGGCAAGTCCAGGCACAAGCCAGGGTCACCTGCTCCACTTACCATTCAAGACTGAAATCAAAATAGTTCTTTGCTTCTGAACAAATATTCTTCCATAGCTCCTGAGGAGTCATGCTGGCCCATGCAGTGTTATCAGCATTTCCAAGGTTCCTGTTTTTCCTTTTCTTATTTTTCTTCTTGGAGACCAGTTCATCAGCTGGAAGATGGGCAATGGGATTTGGGAAGGAGCTCAGAAAACAATTGAGGAAGTGGCTGATGGCGGCGGATAAACCTGACAGCTCCACACCCTAGAGAGAGACACCAGAGTCAGTCGGGAGAGGCACCCACATCACACAGCACTGTCCCGACCCCGAGCCTCAACACGTCCAGTCCTGCAGAAACAGGGAGATCTTCCACAGGAGGGACAGGAAGGCAGCATGTTCAAGTGGCACTAGCACAGAGTTACGTCCATGTAGGATTAGGTATATGCCTACACACAGAAATGTGGAGTTACATTTCGGGCTGCTACCTGGGACAGAGAAAGCAGAGAGTGCAAAGACGATTTTGGCACTGGAACCAAGCCAGGTGTATTGCTGTGCTGTGTGTGAACAGGTACAAGGATATGTAGTGTTGAGCCAATTAAAAAAGCTTCTTAGATGGGCAAAAGCAACACTGTTTAAGAGGAAATGGTATTGCAAGGAAAACAACTGTGATTTCACTTTTAAAAGCCTCCAACATAATGAGTGAGGATCTGAGGAGGGAAAGCATGAATGATTGCTCTCCGGGAAAGCTTTCTTCAAGTGGGAACTTGTTTTCCCTTACATACAGGCCTGTACCTATTTCAGTGCTAATGAGCTTGTACTTCTTGTTGCCACGCAACCCCCAGGAACTGCCTAATGAGAGGAGAACCCCGAACAGCTCTGTTTGTGGAAAAAAGTCATTAGGGAGGACACATGAGGCAAGAGGTCAGACTGCAGGTCATACCTGGAGGTACGTCTTGAAGATGTGTTTGGCTGATCGAGTGATCAATTCGCTGATTCCAATTTTCTGCCCAAAGGAATAAAGAACAGACTGAGTCCACTGGCAGGAAAATGGAAAAATACACTGGGCTTTTGAAATGGTCTTTTATCAAGATCTGCAGGAGACACACTATTCTCCCTGCAGCACAGAACTGCAACAGCATTTGACAGCTCTGCTGGAGCCAGTGAGGAGCCCCTGGCACCTCTGTGCCTGGTGACCACAAGCCACTGGTGCAGCTCAGCGCAGCTCCAACAGTGCTCCAGGGGCTGCCGCAGCCCAGCCCTTGCCTGCTCCTGGGCAGCCACACTCACAACACTTGAGAGTTTGATCCAAAGCCCAGCTTAGTCTTAGAGGCTTAAAAAATGCATGCCTGAAAATCCAGCTGTGTTACTCACTGTGACATTTGGGAATCCCTGAAGCAGTTCTCTACCCCAAAAGATACTCACAGTCCCTAACATTATGAAAGTCATTAAGGATTTGGAAAAAAACTCCCCAGCCACCACTTACAGGTCCTTCTCCCTCCTCCCCTATTTTTGAAGCTGTTTATTTTTACACAGAGAGGACAACTGGCCAAGTGGGAATGTCCTCAGGACAAACGATGCCAGAGTGGTTTGAACTGTCTAATGTTAAGCCTGATACTTACAAAGATGTGATCCAGCTGTGCACGGCCAGGGGTCTTGGTGATGAAGTTGATCACTTTGCCCAGGTAACGCATGTTGATGCCCCTCTGGTGCATGGCCTCAGCCAAGGTGGCCCCGTCCATCGGGAGCACCGTGTGATCCAGGCAGTCCTTGACCTGCAGGGTATGTACAGACTTTGGTTACTGAGGACAAACATGAAGGAAAGAACTTCCATTAAAAAAAAAATAAATTTAAAAACCACACCAGGAGGCAGGACAGGGGTTCCCTGATGCCACTGCAGACACCTCATTACCAGGGGCTGAGGGTCATCCTGAAGGCAGGCACTGACCCCAAACAAGACTCTTTTGGTGGGTAACACCTGCTGTAACACCAGGGACCACCATGGTACACAGGCAGGGGGGCACCTGCAGTAGCCAGCCCAGTCTGGGCCAGGTCCTTGCCACTGGGGCCAGTTTCACTCCTCTGTCTCAGCAGGGAAGGAGCAGCACTACACTCTTGAGGCAGAGGCAAAACAACTCCTACTTGTGCAAGTAGCAGGCTGACCCTTCTTTAAGGGCCTCACAGTCACTAACTAAACACATTTCCAATTAAAAGAGTACGGGGAGCTGTGCACACATAGCTGATAAGGAGGAATGGCACATGCATTTTAAGCTGTGTTGCAGTGCTGATAAACAGTTGTTTAATTCACGTCATGGAATAACACCAGCTCCTCGCTGATATACCCAGGACTACCTGCTACAGCAGCTGCTCTGCAACCTGCTCTCACACAGGCCTGGGCAGTGTTTTGGGTTTATATAGTGGAGTATCAACTACCTTGAAATCAACAATCACCAAGCCCTTTTCTGACTCACTCCCCTCATTTTTTATTTAAAGACTCAGTAGCTGGTGCTGACTACAGAACTAGTGGATTTAGTTCAGAAGAAACTTTCCAACAAGGAAAACTCTCTCTTACACAAGGCCAACAACTCCTGGACCTCTTGGAGTAGAGCTCATGAGTTCTCCCCTGCCAGTTCCAGTGCCTGCTCTGACAGCTGCATTAGCCATCAATTCAGCAAGCATCCCAGGAAGGGAGAAACTGGGATTTCTTATCTGGCCAGGTGCATGGGTAACATCCAAAATGTTTCAGACTTACAGAGGGAGTTTTTAATGACTGCTATTAGTAAAAACAATTTCCCAGTTCACTTCAAATTATTAGTCACTGATTGAGTCACAGCCAGGGTCAGCTAAAACAATAAGCTGTGAAGGATGCCCAGGGCTAGGGAGGATGGCTTGTGTGGTCTCTATTGTCCCAAACTCTTAGCAATAGCTTTATTTACCAGTGCCAAAAATTATTTGTTCGATGGAGGTATGAAAATTGTGCCATGCTCTAAGATGGGAAATGGAAAACCCCTTGTGCCCTTGCACGCGATGCTCGTGCTGTTCCCTGTGCTCCCCCACCAGTGCCAGAGCCTGCAGCTGCTCAGGCCAAGCTGTGTCCCAGAGGTCACCAGTGCTACTGCTTGCTCAGAGCAGCCAAGCTCTGAGGGCAACATCACTGCTGGCCCTCGGTTCCTCACCAAGCCTGGGATCTGGCACGACAGCAGAAACGCAGCAGCGTCCTTCAGCAGCTGCTTCTGATCTTGCACCTCCTCCTTGCTCGAGTCAGGAAAGCGAACTCCTGGGAGAGAAAAGAGAAAAAACATCAACCACAGCAACTCACAGAAACAAGTCCTCTACACAATGTTCATAGTAAGAGCAGGTAAGAAGTTAATAGTAATTGTCTCCTTGGAATTAAAGATGCTTCAAAAACATACCTCAAACGATACATGTTTTGATGGGAAGAGCACTGGCTGCTGTGTTCAGGCAGTGGCTAGGCTGTTCAAACTCAATGGTTTGGCCATTCCCCTGCAACGTGCCTGCACACTGCCCCAGTATTCACCCCCAGAAACACTCTGGGAGCTTCTTCTCAATTTCACAATAAAAAAATACTGCTCCCAGCCATGGAAATTCACATGTGATGCCTGTGCCTGATGTTTGCATGTTAAAGGGCACCGTGACTGCTCACTGAAATGTTACTAAAACAAACCCAGCCTTTCACTGAGGGCCCAACATCAGTCGTTCAACTACAGCTGTTATTTTTTGTGTAAACTACTGCATGAGGATCAAATTCGATTTTCTTCCTCCCTCTGCTTCTTTTCATGTGGTCTCGCAGCTGGGATGCCGGAGAATCACAGGAAGATTCTTGGCAGCAACCTGCAGCCCTCCCCCGAGCGCGGTGGGAGATGCTCCCTGCCCGCACTTGGCAGCCTCAGCACTAAAATCCATTACTGCTTCCCTCTTGTGTATCTGTGTGCTTCACAGAGCCCTGCACCATGCCCAGCAAAAGAAAACCCAGCAACAGTCTTGGCTACAGAACACAGTTTTTGTCTGCAGCTGGCTGGACACAGCTCTGGGTACACGTACCTGGTGAGAAAATATCTGGGTTAAACCGAATATCAAATGATGTGTCACTAATGGAGCCTACAGCCTTGCAAGCATTCCGAATCACTTCTCTGCTTTTGGGATCCACTGGAGCAAGAAGAAAAACAGAATACAAATGAATGTGGAGTTCAGGAAATGACAGACCTAGCTATTAAATTAAGATAAAGTTTTGTTACTAAAAACAGCAATGATGGCACATTCTGAAGAAATCCATTATAAAAACAATCAATTGTAAAGGAGAATGGCTGCAAAGCCTGACTAAGAGCACGGAAGATGACCCAAAAACCTCATGGATGTCCCCACCTCCAGGTGCAGGCACTAAGAAATCCAAGCCTGGGGTTCCCAAAGGTGCCTGTGCACTGCTCGCCTCCTGCCTGGCCCCAGCACCCCCTGCACTCTCCAGGCCAGCCTGGCCAGGCTCTCCCTCCTAGGGAAGAGCTGAGGGGCTGCTGGCCTTGCTGGGTTCAGACACACCCACCCATCCACCCAGCCCCCAAGGGGAGTCATTCATCAGGGTGTGAGCAGCTCTAACAAAGAGGCCAGGCAACACTGACAGGCAGCCAGTGCTTGTCCTGTTTAACCAGCATCCATCGCCCCAACCACCCCCAGCCTGGCGCTGCTCCCACCAGGGACAGCCCACCAGGCCTGTACTGGGCTGGTGCTGAGGATGAAATACCTGTTCCCTCGTCAGACGCGATGGTCTCAGCGAGCTCCTTCACCTGATCAAGCCCAGTCACGCTATCGTCTATTTTGCCATCCTCTGACTCAGGCCTCTCGCTGTCTGCGGCGCCATTCTCCGGAGAGGCACCATTTTCCAGTGCAACGGAGCTCTCCTGCTTGTTGGCTTTCTGCTGCATCAGCTGCAGCGCAGCCAGCTTCATGAATAAGAGATACCTGCAGCAAAGGGAAAGGGCAGTTCAGCACAGCAGAATCCCAGAGAATCCCCGCTGCTCTGCAGGGAAAAATCTCACCAGGTTAGCATTACAGACCATACAGTTTCCCTGTGGAAAGGAAGGGAATACACCCTCTTCCCACGAGCTTTCCAAAAATCCAAGGAGTGCACATTATGGAAGGAAACAAAACAGTGGGTTTTCATTACCCATCTCCCTGCAGCAGCTAAATTGCTTCCCACAGCAATTGCATCTGCAGCCAGCTCAGAAAGACTCAGTGCCAGATGCACAGGACCAGTCATGCACAGCTCAGCAGCAGCTTGGCAGAGCCAGGAGAGCTAAGCAGAGAGAGGCCCAGGCTCTGCCAGGCTCGGAGCAGTGCCCTGCAGCCACGGTCCTGCTGCTGGGCTGGGAGCTGTGGCTGCAGCACTGGCTGCTCAGCAGGCAGGGCTCCTCCCTCAGCAGCAGGAGGGCTCATCCTCCCGGCAGGCAAAGCACAGGCTCTGGCCACCTGTGACAGCAGAGAGCCCCAGCCGGAGCACCACACCACTGCAACGTGTCCCGCTCCCGCAGCTCCCACTGCCTCACCAACACCAAGTGACCCAAACATCCCACCACAAACACGCCTACGGCACTTCCCACAGGATTTTTTCTAGTCTCTAGAAACAAAGGTAACATTCAGGAGATTGGTAAAGCCTTAAAAAGAAGCATAAATCCTTCCCATTCCCTAGCCAGCAAGTGGACAGGATACTTGCAGGGAAAGAAGAACTTCTAAATGTTTGGACAGGAATCAACAAAGACAGATCTGGAGACTAAAACACAAACCATCTCTTTCTCTGGCTCCCTGTCTGAATCCCTACTGTTCTCACCTCTTGTTAATTAAGTTCCCATAAACTGCATTTACACAGCCAAGCAATGGGGCAATTAGCTGCTCACTTCTGGGAGCTCTGCCGGGCTGTTCCCAGGACAGTGCAGCAAGGTCCTGACTCGAACCATCACCAGCTGCAGGTGGAGGAAGGGGAGAGCTCTGCTCACCTGTGTTCTACAAAGGCATCAACAAGCTCTTGCCGGAGACAGCAAAGCTTGTGCCTGTGCTGCTTGGGGAACCCCATTTTCTTACATTCCTCTGGCATCTCCTCCCCTTCAACAGGCAGGAAGTTTAGATCTGGAGGGAAAGTGCGTAGCAGGTCCAGGATGTAGTGACGCCCATCATTGCCAATAATGCCTTTGCACTCCACCGAGGAGCACAGCTCCACCTCCTCATTCTTGTCGTTGAGAACTTTGTGCTTCTGGATCTTCAGCGGCCTGCTGGTCTTCTCCAGCAGCTCCAGGTACTTGGGGTGTGACACAACTGTCTTGCCAAAGTCTATTGACCCATAGATGACACTCTGCTCCTGCTCCCGCTCCAAGATGCCAGGAATAATAGACTGAGCTGTCACTCTGTAACCTCTGTAATCCACCACGACAGTCCCCAGCGTGTACAGCCCTTCCACATCCACAGCATTGTAGGTCCGCACACCATTGAGATCATTGGTAGGAGCTACGTAAGCAGCGACGTCTCCACCGAAGTCCTTGTAGTGGTCACGGACGTCAAAGCCCAGGCTGAAGAAAATGTTGTTCCAGATGAACATCTGCATCTTGGTCTCCTCGCTGGGATTGATGGCCATGACGTTGCCATCGATGACGGCCATAGCACCTCGTGTTGCTGCTGCAGTGAAGTCGCTGTGAACCTGGAGGCACGTGGAGACAAAGCTGGGTCAGGATGGGCCCCCATGCTCCCAGCACCCTGCTAAGTTTTCGTTTGCTCCTCTCCTCCCAATAGCCTTCCAGCAGGCAGGCAGGTCCACTGGCTTTCACTTCTGTGAGCCTGCCTAGTGGCTTGGATACAAGCCCCAGGAGCCAGAACACAGGCAGCAGAGAAGGGGCTGTGTGAGGAGATGCCTGCCTATCCCAAAGTTACCTTGAAAATGGCTCGTTCTCTCAGCAGCCTCTCAGGCAGGTTCTTGCGTGGCAGCTCCCGTGTGGTCTGCAGCTCCTCGTTCCAGTCTCTGGTCTGAAAGAGGGAGGGAAAGCCTTGTGGGATGCAATGAATTGTGTGGGAAGGGGCTGGTGAGGCAGCATTCCTGCTTCACGAGGAATTTTGGGAGAGAAGGGAGAGGAAGGGGCAAGAATTCAGGCTGCTGTGGAGCTCAGAGGAAGTGACTTAGCAGCAGAAATGAACACACCTCGAGAGCGGACTTTATTCAACAGCAGTTTGGGACAGATCTTGCATCAGCCCAGCCAGTGCAGGGCAGTGTCACTCAAGGGGCAGCACGGTGCAGGGGTCACTAGCCAGTGCTGTGGTCATGCTGCAGGCATGTCCTGCCCACGGCCGGCCATTCCTGCCCTGCACCACTTCATGCTACAAAGCTGCAGCTGAAGCATTTGGAACAGTCTGCTCAGAGACAAGAGCCATTCCAGGCGTGACTGGCATGAGGGAATGGTCTGGCTCCTGTGCAGTGGCACTCTTCAGAGAAGGGACATGGAATTTATAAATTCCGAGCAGAAGCTGCTCCTCTCAGTGGCTTGTCTGCTCATGGAGCTGCAGCCTGAGCAGCACAGCCCCTGTAGTCAAGGGCCCTGTGAAAAACAAGGACTCCTGCAAGTTCTCCCTTGAAGAGCAAAACACTCCCACAAATACCAGAGGTTACTTATTGGAAGTTAACTTGTTCTCGGCACAGCTGGCAGCAAGACTCTTGCCAGTGTTGTCAGGCAAAGCAAGACCAATACCTGTCCAGGTATGTGCTCCTCATAGCCCAGCCTAGAAGTGTAAGCGTCCTCTGCCCGGACACAGTCCATGGCGTGCTCTGCTTGCGGAGCCGTCCAGCTGTACACTTGGAAGGGAGTGGCTATCCTCTCAAAAGGGTGTCTCTGAACCCTAGTTTGGGAGAAACAACAATTACACATTTTTCAAAGGAAGAATCCTTTCTATTCCAAGAGAATTTTCCCTGTGCTTTCACACGGGTCCTTACAGGTTGTGATGTAACAGCAGCCCACAGTGGAAACCCAAGCACTGCCGAAGGGTCTCTCGTGTAATCTGTCTGCTCTCAGCAGGGCCTGGGGGCTCATCTGTAGTTACTTCTGGCCAAAGCAGCAATATAGGACAGTAATTTTTAAATGGCCAGATAGTCACAGTGGTGGCTGGAGGCCACTGCTAATTTCAGCCCTTGTCTAGTGTCACTTTCATCTCCTTAATGAAGCAGGAGCAGAGCTCCCGAAAGCCACACAATGTGCCTGTCAATACACACCCTGCTGAGCCAAGGCAGTTCATTAAGTGACTCTGAAGAATGACAGGCTTTTGCACAGGACCCGCTGTCCTGCAGCAGAACAAATGGTCCCTGCAGCAAGGACGGGAGAATCAAACAATGCCTTATTGTTGTGTTATTATTATAGGAGCTAGAGGAAATTACAGAATATTAACATGCACAGACATGTTTAAAATAACCAACCTCTCTCCACCGTAAGCCTACACAAAGCCCTCATGTGTTACTTTCACTGATATTTATGCTTCAGTCTCTTTTGTGGATCGGGGAGAAGTATGGACTGCTCAGGTTACCAGTGCTGCTGCAGCTCGGGGCCATGCTCCACATTAACTCTGCTGCCCAGGGAGCTGGGCAGCCACCAAGCCTCCCATGGGGCATGTGGCCACCACAAGAGACCCACACCTTGGGAGCTGGTCAGTGCACCCACAGTGTCCCTTTGCACAAACACTGCAGCCCAACTCCAGGCTCGCTCTCCCACTGTGCAAATTGTCCTGCATGTTCAGTTTGCCAGCAGGGACAGAACACCTGAATTCCAGGTAAGCCCCAGGACTGACACTCCCATGGCAGCAGAATGCTGTCAAACCCCGCCCTTTGCTTCAGGCAGAACCAAAACAGTCAATCTACACGCTGTAAGCAAGAGTCACTGGGGAGCTACAGCCAAGAGGAGCCATGCAGTGGATACTGATCGGGACTCGGGGATTCCAGCGGCCCCTGCCACTGCTGTGCTGAACACCAGACAGGCACAGCAGCTCTAACAGCTCTGTGCTGCGAGCGAGGGAAAGCCAGCTGCCTCAGGGTGCTGCCCTGTCGTTCAGTCAGGTGCTCTGTGGTCCTTGCAGCTTTCACTCAAGTGTCCCAAGCACCCACCACTACATTAGCTCAGAGAAGCAGGCACTGCAATCCCCGCTGCACCAGTGGCATCCAGCTCCCCAGAAGCAGCCACATAGCTGAGCCTCCCCAGCGTCACCCTGGACTGCTCAAGGAACTAGAGAGGAAGAAGCACTGCTACCGTTTCTTCTGCAGAGCAGAGAAGTTTTTTTTGAAGGTAGGGCTGATCTGGTTAAGTAGTTCCACCAAGGAATGACTGAGAAAACTGGGGTTTGCAGGTTTGGGATTGAAGTTGTATGCAGTAGACCTGCAAGAGAAAAAAAAAGAAACCGTCACAAGCCACTGTCATACCTGAGACTTCTCACACCCTAGGAACATGACTGAGAGCTCTTCATACATGCACAAAGGCTGCACCACGTGCCCTTGCCTGCAAAATGGGAGACCATGGGGCAAAGAGGCAGATGGGCAGCAAGGACCTTATCCAGTCTCCCTGCATGAAACAGCCAGTAACCCTGTACCTGGCCCTGATGGTTTTCTACTTTAGACCTTCTTCAGCCATCCCCAGGACCAAGAGAGGCTTCTATTTTTATAGCTGGGAAGGACTGATTTCACAGAACTTCCCAAACACACCCCAGGCGCCTTTGCTTAACAGAGAACCCCCTCAGCACAGCCGCTCCAACAGGCACAGCCACAACAGCCTCTCACAGCTATCATTAAAAAAAAAAACCAAAAAAAGGAATTATTTCTAGTCAAATCTGCACCCAGCTCAGGGAGTTCTGACAGGCGGTGCTTTTGCTTTAGGGCAAAATGAGATAGTTGCAATAGTCGGGAAGGAATTCCCTCCCAGCTCAAAATGCTCTAAGTAGGTGATGACATTATGGGATGTTTAAACTTTCCCTAAAGCATCAGGCATTTAGCCACCATGGAGAAGTGGCACCAGGCATAACTGAACAGCCCAATCCAGTATAGCAACTCCCACAACCCATGTGAGCAGCAAATTAAAATAGGCTGTTTCTGCCAAAGGAAAAAAAAAAAA